>CM063594.1:1562560-2162560 GCA_032356905.1 Salix exigua | reverse complement strand
AAAGCAATCAGAGAATATAACGATATTGCGAGATTGATAGTGTCATTCTCGTAATATTATACAAGCTCATAATTTTGTTCAAAGAAATCATTTTATTGTGTTTTTTTAGATTATTTTTTTTATCAATTTCATTATTCAATAACGAGTTTAATATGAATTGAAACTTATATTTTGATTTGATTTGTTTAAGGTTATCATAGTCTTATAATGCAGGCTCACATATTTTAAAGATTAATCTCATTTGACCCGAGTTGATTCAGTATACCGTTGTTTAAATATTTTTCTAATATTTCAACTTGTTTTTTTTAGTTAATCTATATTTTTATCAATTTTCTATGTTATTTTTGAAATCATCAAGTCGGTTGAGTTATATCAGCTCAACTCTTATTTTTTTCTATTTATGTTTAAAATTTAAATTGCACAATTCTAAATAATTTTATTTTTAGACTTGAAATAAATTTTCTTTCTTGAATTAATATATTTAAGTGTGCATGTATATAAACATAAACAATACAATCCCAAAACGAACTACCGAAACACATCAAAACCGAAATATAACATCAATAGAAACAAAATTGACAACATTCCTTTCAACTTCTCCATCACTTGATCCTTCTTGCAAAATCTCACCCCCTCTGGTCAATGGAACAGTGTCCCCACGGCTCCATTACTGAAATGTCGAGGAGAAATAGTCCCAAGCTAGAATCTTGATTCTTTTTAACACCACTCTAACTCAATAAAAAATAAATTATCAAATTCAACATCAAATTACACACAAAATTAAAAAAAAAAGTAAGAAAAAAGAATCACAACCGCAATCGTGATGATCTAAGAAATTGCTTTTAATTTCATTATTTAATTGATTTAATATATTTCACTTAGCATGGAGCAAGCTCTAAATTTCTATAAAAAAAACTTTGAGAAAAAAAAACCAGCTAATGACTTGCCAAAGACAACTTTTCCAATTTGTTAGTATTACTGGAGCTGGTGGATGGAAGCACAACGTGGCAATATTTTAACCAGACCAAGAACATCGTGGTTTCTACTTACGCCACACCACTGCATGATCGGTCCCACCTCCCAGGAGATCCATGTGAATTGTGAAGACTTCTTCTGGATCTCCTCGTTAAAAAAACACTACTGCCAGAACGCAAGGCAGTAAGTGAGAAGCAGTGACCGCCACGTTTGCGTTCTTCCTTTCTACTAGCAATTCAGAGTAATCTGGCTCTCATGTGACCGGTTGCGGTCTAGTGGGACCCGATATAGTTTTTCTTTTAGGTTTTATTTTTCTTTTAGTTTTAAAAATATTTTTGAAAATTTTGAATTTTTTGTATTTGAATTTTTTTATGTTTTGAAATTATTTTCAAATATTGATATCATAATTTTTTTTTCTAAAATAAAATTTTAATCTATTTATAAATTAAAATCATTTTAAAAAATAATTTAGAACATATTAAACAGTAACTTACTAATGATTGTGTTGGACCCTGGGCCGTCTTTTGTCGGCAATGGATCTAAAATTCTAAACTATGTTCCTTTTTACTGTGTCCCGTAACATGCACGGAATGGATAAAACGAGGTACTTGTAATGTCATTCGAAGCATTAATAATGACAGTATTTTTTAAAATATTTTAAAAAATATTAAGAGTATGAGATTTTTTATAATATTATATATTTTGGAAAAAAATAAAAAATTTAAACGCGAATTTCTAATAAAATATATAATTTTTAAATTAATATAAACTTTTTTTATTTGATTTCAATAATGATATTTTTTGCAAAACAACTAATGTTAAGTAATATAATTTTTCATATAAAACAAAAAATTAAAGATAACATTGGGTCAAAAAAAGTTTTCAAATAATTAATCCATGATATTAGATTTTAAATACTATACATAGAGAAGCTACAAAACTTACTTCTTAGCAAATACAATATTAAATAATAAATTATTTTGATTATTATTTTTATTGTTTTTTTATTATTATTATAAACAATTAATATTCTAATTATTATTGATTGGTATTATTATTGTTGACATCATCATTATTGTTCTTATTGTTGCCAGTATTACACAATAACTATTATGCTTATTAACATCGTTATTGTTATTAATATCACTAAAATTGTCATCAATATTAATATCATTATTCTATTTTTTTTATTGATATTCTTAATATTATTTTATGAGTTATTGTTATTATCATCATCACAACCATAATTATTAACCAAAACAATCATTATTAGCATAAAAAGATCATTTCATTTGAAAAAAAATAACAATTTTAAAATGAACATCAACGCAAATTAGAATTTAAGGACTAAATTGAATAAAAATAAAACCTTATCAAAAAAAGAAAATGATAAAGAAAATAAAAACAAAATCTAAGAGTATAGACACATGAATATGAACAAAAAATAGAGATTGTTTCAAAAGCATTGAGAAAATAAAGGAATTAAAACCAAATGAAAAATTAAAAAAATAAGAGCCAAAATGAAAAAAAAATCAAAACTTCTAAAGAAGAAATTTAGTGAAAAAAGAAATCAAACCAGTGACTGAAATGCACAAATCATAACACAAAGAGAGCTTATGTGTATTTTTAATTCTAGGGGAGAGAAAATAAGAAACAATCAAGTATCGGCAAGTTTCTAACCATAGTAAATCGACACACAGATATCATTGTGGTAAAGAAGTTATGGCGGTGTTACTGATGAGATGACAATTGAGCATTTTTAGCCACCATTATTATCATCATGATTATAACTATTAGTATGATTACTAACATTGTTATTATTATCAATATCATTAAAATTATCATTTGTATTCTTATCATTATTAATATAATTATTATAATCATTTTTGTTATTATTGTTATTCTTAATGTTATTTCATGAGTTGTTGTTGTTATCAAATCATAATTATTAATATTATAAACACTACAACTATTACAATAAATTATTATTGTGTAAATAATAAGAACCATAATAATATCTCGATGAATAAAAAAAATCTAAAAACTTTTTAAAAAAGAGCAAACAAAAACAGAAAAAAACCAACAAACCTAAATAAATATTATTAGCATAAACAATCATTCAATTGGAAAAAAAATAAAAATAAAAAATAACCTTAAAAAAAGAATAAAAGGAAAAAATATCAATTTTAAAATAATCATCAACATAAATTAAAATTTTAGTACTAAATTAAATAAAAATAACACAAAAAATAGAAAATGATAAAATTAAAAACTAAAACTAAGAGTATAAATACATAAACACGAACAAAAAATAAGGATTGCCAACAAGGATAAAAAAATCAAAAGAATCAAAACAAAACCAAAAATTAAAATAATAAGGGCCGAAATGAAAAGAAAAAACAAAAAATTAAAAGAACAAGGGCCAAAATAAAAAATAACATATACGATTAATTTTAATAAAAAAAACAAAATTGAAATAGATCAAAATTTCTAAAAAGAAATCAAGACGAAAAAAGAATTCAAAAGAACGACTAAACTACAAAAACTATAAACAAAGAGGTTTTGTATGCATTTTCATTTGTAGGAGAGAGAACATAAAGGGGGAAAGAATAATCAACCACCGACAAGTCTCCACCACTATGCGCCAACACGAGCATCATCATGTTGAAGAGGCCATGACAGCACATCCAGTGACATCATGGTTGGATATTTTTAACCATCTTATGATGTCGCACATGTTGTTTATAAGGCGCATAAGAAAGAAAATTGACGGCATGTTAGGAAGACTTGCCAACAATTTTTTTATATATAAAAAATTGAAAATATAAAATTACTCAAACATCTCCGGAACCCGTGATAATAATGAAAAAAACACATGTGAAAATACCAACATACCTCCAACGCCAACTCTTTGCTTTTTTTTCCTGAGGGCACAGTAATATTTGTATTGTTCATCAAACTTGAAAAAATACCAATAACCTCACCGAATTCTTTTTTTTTTTGTTTCGCCCAAAAATAAAATAGTTATTTTACTGTTCATAAACAAATCAAAATATCTAAAATACTCTTACCCAATTATGATTTTTTTTGTGTGATTCAAGGGGCAAAACCATAGCTGTATTGTTCAGAAAAACCAGAAAAAAAAACACCCCCAAACAATTAGTTGATGAAAATATGTGAAATGTAAAAGTAAAAATTATCCGGAAGCTAACATTAGCTTTTTATGGAACGAAAAACACGATAGTAATTGTATTATTATAATCCATAATAAATTGTATCTAGAATTAAAATGAATTATTTATAAGTTTTTTTTATATTTGTATGTTATACGAGGAATTAACAAATATACAAGAATGGGTGTATTTTATAAACAATCATCGGTTTAACTCTCTCGTATATTATATTGATTTAATTACTTGATTCAATATATAATAATTGTCAATTATGTGACTGTATCGTCACGGGACTCGTGGTATCGATTGATTAATTCATTAGTGTATCTTAGAAATTTTGATGCATAAATAGTTTTGCTTATATATCCTCTCATGTTATTTATTAATTTAGTCTGAATTCACAAGAATATGCTAAAAAAAGTTTATAAATTTGAGAATACTGAAAAAACAACGATTTCTTGTCACGGGTGTTTGACATTGCGTTTCAAAAATGTTTTTGAAAATAATGTAAATTTTTTATTTTTATTTTTTACTTTAAATTAAAAATTCAGGTGTTTTTATATCATTTTCATGTGGTGATATCAAAAATAATTTTAAAAAAATAAAAATATTATTTTGATACAATTCTGAATAAAAAATACTTTAAAAAATAACTTCAACTATACTCTCAAACAGACACAAAAACTAGTGGAAAAATCTCATAATCACTAAAATGAAAGAAAAAAAACAATGATTTTTGTTTAATGTTATGAGTAACAAGAGTTTTTTTTATTAACATGAATATTTGAAATAGTTTATATTTATTGATTAATTTTATCGAATCTAAAATTACTAATTATATAATTTTTTAATAATTATTATATCAATAAATAGAGGTTCAAATCTGAAGGAAAAAACCTCTTGTTTAGCGAAAGTTTTTGTTTGAGACATGGCGCGTCCCTCGGTTTCGTCAGCAAAATAAATAAATATATATTTAAAAGAGAGAGAATGGGTGTTTCTTAGCTGTACGCGGTGACACCGACAATCATTTCATCCCAGCATATAAAAATATAAAAATAAAATAATTTAGAACTATCAATTTTTTATTTAAAATAAAAAATATTTTTCTTAAGAGTTTTTTATTATTTATAAATAAAAAATATTAATCTCGCACAATTTATTTTTTTTTTGTATTGAAAAGATTATGGTTTTGGTCACGAAGAAATACGAGGAAGTAACTAGTATATATATATACTCGTTGTCTGATCATCAATGACCCGAGGGACAAACTTTTTTTTGAATACAGGAAAACCTATTTTCAGGAAAATATATTTTATGAGTACAGGTAAGCAAATGAAATCTTGACTATTCTAAATCCGTATAAAAATAAATGTTCTGATTTAAAATAAAAGATGACACCACCTCTTTTGGACAGGAACACAAATTTGAAGAGCAGGACTATGTTAGAGAATAATATAAATCATATTATGGGATCTCACCTACAAGCTTAAGCTTTTAGGTGGGATGATTTCTTAACATGATATCAGAGCCTTGTTGACCCAGCGGTCACAAGTTCAAATCTCACCATCCTCATTCTATTTGATAAAAATTAAGCACAAGGTGATGTGGGTCTGTGCAAGTTTCAAGCCCAAAGAGCTTTCATTTGAGGGAATATGTTAGAGAATAATATAAATCATATTATTGAGTCTCACCTAAAAATTTAAGCTTTTAGATGGGATAGTTACTGAAAGACTATGAAAAGATGCTCAAAAGCCTTAATTTGCCCATTTTTAGCCCATTTTTATCAATGGTTTCGCCGAACATGGAGGCAGTCAGTGCCATTGTCATCGCTCTTTCGACAGGTAACAAGCCATTATTTGGCGAGGTGGAAAAGTAAACTATGGCCATCATCGGTCTCGTTCAAAATAGCTAGATATCTCATCAACTCTCTAAGAAAAAAATTACTCTTATAGTTATGATCATATGGATGAATTTTCAACGATATTTTTTTTCCATTTATAAATAAAAAATTAATTCTTTATTTTTGTTATTTGATCACTGCAAATATTTTTATAATTTATATTTTGTTTGTTGTGTTTAATTTAAATTGGATTGTAAAATAAACTAATCCTAATACATCGAATTTAATAATTCAGATATCCAAATCTTCTTATTTTTTAGTGATGATGATAATTTTATGCAGGTTATTATGTTGAAATCTATTAAAGAGATAAATTTATATCGATTTAAAATTTATATATCTTATAGGAAACTTGCACTTCATAGGAATTCAGCACAAATTTATTATTTTGCCCAAATTTATATTATAACAAAAAAATCTCACACAATCAATATTTTATTTGTTGAAAAAAAAATATAGTTTTAGCCACAACGAGATGCGAGTAAGTGACTAGTATATATATACTCGCTGTCTAATCATCAATGGCCCGAGGAACTCAAACTTTTTTTTTATGCGAGAAAACCTATCTCCAGGAAAGTGCAATTTATGGGTGCATATGAACAAGTAAAAACCTGGCTGTCCCATATTTTTACAAGAAATTTACACCCTAACTCGAACTTAAAACATGTTGTACAAATCACAAGTTCTCTGTCATCCTAACTCTAATTCAAGATCACATATCGTAAATTCTCTATCATCACACCAGTTATTGAATAGCAAGACTATGTATTGACAAGTTGTTCCAAAGTCTTAATATGCCCATTTTTATCAATGGTTTCGCCGAACATGGAAGCAGTCTCTCGATAGGTAACAAGGCATTATCTTGCGAGGTGGAAAAGTCAACTATGGCCACGATCGGTCTCGTTCAAAATAGCTACATATCTGATCAACTCTCTGATACAAATAATCTCAGGAAGTGATGTTTTTTTTTATTAAAACTTTCTAGGGTTTCATACAAATGTATGCCAATTTAAGCAAACCTTCTTTCACTTGTAATAGCAGAAGTGAGGCTTGTTTCAACTGTGTTCTTGGCTACAATGAAGATCGAACACAGTGAAGTGTCGCCCCTGTTTAAATATTCAATTTGTGTAAAATATATCATCAAATCAATTGTTTTATCCACGGAAATAGCAAAAACAATATTCTAATAATAATAATAATAACCATCTTTTTTTTTTCATTCCAAGTTACTAAAACTAAACACTAGGTACCTAATGGACGTGAAATGGTGGGTACAACCTATGTTGTCAATCAAGATTTGAATATTAAAAAGCCTCATAAAATGTAAAGTTTAAGATCCGATCTGAGAAAAAGTATTTTATTTAAAAAAAAACACCCTAAATTTATTCCTTGAATAGCAAGGTAGCATCTCGATTGTCCAGCTCTCATTCATTGGAATGTGACGTTGATGGGAGATAAATAAATAAATATCACCCTAAATGCTCAAGATCTAGAGAGCGTTGAAAATCATGCAAACAATTAATCTTACATTGAGTAAGTTCTAAGACTTGCAAACCATATATGAGCAATTCTCCATCATGAAAACCAAACAAATCTTTCAATTATAAAGCTGGATTAGCTTCGACTTGAAGCTTTAAACCATGATTGTAGTTATATATTTATTTTATCGTGGAAAAAGGAGAAAAAGGGACAATCTAGGCAATTTTCCAGAGGCTCCATCTTTTTATTTTTGGATCCGAGAAAACTCTATTTTTTAGGTTTTTTTATGGGTCTCAGTTAACCGAACAAAACTCTAACTCTTCCAGATTTTAACAAGATAAACACATCTTGATTCAAAAGCAAAACTTGCAAATCAGATCTCAAACCCTTTACTCACACCCCCTTAGAAACTCCATGTATATCAGATAATAATAACAAATAATAAATAATATTATTGTTAGTTGCTAGTGAATGAAATGCCAATCCACATAAATAGAGTGGAAGATCATGATTTTATCTGAAATCATTATGAAATTGTTTTTTTATTTTAAAATATATTAAATAAGGATTTGGTTTCACAATAAATTTGATCTCATATTTATATTTATAGTAATTATATGTCCTATGACCCGATTATAAATATATATTTAGTTTTGATCGTTGTCGTGAGTCCCTTCACATATTACTAATACAACATAGAGTTTTAACTAGTTAAGTTAAATTTAAGAGTATAATAAAAATTGCTTTTTAAAATATATTTTTTTGTTTAAAGATGATATATTAAAATAACATTTGTTTTTTTTTAAATCAATACATTAAAATAATATAAAAGATAGGAATTTAAAACTACATATATATTTTAAAAACATTTATAGATGGACACAATATCACACAAATATTAACTCTCTCATATTTGTGGATGATCATCTGTAAATGATGAAATGTGATGACAATAGAGATAAAAAAATAAATAATAAAAGATGAAACTGAATAGTTTACACAAGTTTAAGCACCAAAATGATCATTGCACTTCAAAATAAATTTGGTCCTCCTCTCCACTCTATTATAAGCACAAGTCTTTTATCAAGAGAGCCTCTCTCAAGAGCTGCTGATTTCACGGCAATTCTTGTGGCTTTCACTCTCCGTGTCTTGTTCGACCGTCCCTTTTCCTCTCCCTCTCACATAGATTATAGGCGCTCTGTAGTAACAAAACAAAAGTGAACTGATCCTTCTTATTTAATCCATCTCATCGTATTCTTCTCCCACTTCTATTTCTTTATCCTTGTATTTCCCTTCTCTTTTCAATTTGTAGCTTTGGATCAATCTCCCTCCCTCTCTCGCTGCCAGCTTAGAAATATGAACAAATAAGCCTATAAAAGTTTGCATCTTTCACACCCTAGATCTGTCTCTTCGTTTTATCAATACAAGGTACGCCAGCATGTTATTTTTCAGTACTTGTAATCTTCAGCTCATTCATCATTGCATCCTGGATTTGTTTTACATCATCTGGGCTTCTTTACTTTTTGCAAAACATGCGAGACATGATTAAGGTTTAATGGATCTTATGTGATTTTGATGTGATCCCTTTATAATGTAGTAAATATTTGGTTTTTGCGAAAAGTTGTCATTATAAGGCTCAATTATATAGATCTGCATTGTTTTCGTGTTTTATTGTCACAACTTTATTAGTTTTGACTGTGATGTTGTATTTTGTGGTTGTTTGTAATGGGATTTTTATGTCAATTCCCTAGCTTTTCTCGTGGCAGTAGTATTTCTTTTAGTTGTTTAAGTTTGTCATTATGTATGCTAAAAGTATGTAACTTTTTCTTGAAGGTTAGTTGATTTGATCCATTCTCGATCTAAATTCTAAGCATTAATATTTTTTCTGTGCTACCTGTGTTCGATGCCAGTTCAATTTCATAAGATAAAAAGATTTTATATTTCCAATCACGCTTACAACTTTGCGAATGTGGATATATTGCTGTTTTAAGGTTGGACTTACCCAATCTGGATGAATTTCTTGTCTAATTCTGGAGCTGTGCTACTCTATGTGTGTAAAATATATTATGCAATGCGATTCAAATTTTTTGATCGATGTGTCAAAATGTATGCTTTTTTGGCTGTATCGTTATGAGATCTGTCATGGTTTCAACTTTGATATGCAGGTGTTCAAAATTTTGAGAACTGATTGGCTGTAGTAGAACATGGCGTTAGGAAAATATAGCAGGGTAGACAATAGAAGGCAAAATTCGAGTTACTGCTCGACAGTGACAATCACGGTGTTTGTGGGTCTCTGCTTGGTTGGGGTATGGATGATGACATCATCTTCCGTGGTTCCTGGACAAAGTGTTGATGTTCCTTCTCAGGAAAACAAGAATGAGGTGAAGCAACAAGTTCTTCCTAAGCAATCTGAGGATAGCCCGGGTGAATTGCCTGAGGAAGCAACACAAGGAAAAAACAGTACACCTGAAGAGAAGCCCGAAGAAATTCCTGAAGAGAAGCCTGAAGAGAAGCCAGAAGAGAAACCTGAAGAGAAGCCCGAAGAAATTCCTGAAGAGAAGCCTGAGGAGAAGCCAGAAGAGAAGCCTGAGGAGAAGCCAGAGGAGAAGCCAGAGGAGAAGCCCGAGGAAAAATCTAATGAAGATACCAAGTCTGGTGATGGGTCAACTACTGAGACACAAAATGAAGGAACTAATGCAGATGATGGGGACACTAAAATCAAAAATGGAGAAAAAAACACAGAAGATGGAGGGACAAAGCCAGATGATGGTGAAAGTAATGCAACTGGACAAGGAGATTCTGAGGAGAATTCAACGGAGAAGAAACCTGGTACTGATGAGACTGAAACAAAATTGGACGAGAATACTGGTGAACGTGAGGACGGGGAAACAGGGAATGATAAAACAGATGAGAAGGTGGATCAGAAAGATAGCAAGGAGTCGGATAAAAGTCCTGATGGGCAGACCAACAACCAGAGTTCAGGCGAGTTACTTCCTTCCGGGGCTCAATCAGAGCTTTTAAATGAGACGACCACTCAGAGTGGTTCATGGTCAACTCAGGCAGCAGAGTCAAAAAATGAGAAGGAAACTCAAAAGTCTGCTAATCAACAAGGGGGGTACACCTGGAAACTGTGCAATGTCACTGCTGGGCCTGATTACATCCCATGTCTTGACAATTGGCAAGCAATTAGAAGTCTTCATTCTACAAAGCACTATGAACATAGAGAGAGGCACTGTCCTGAAGAACCCCCGACCTGTCTAGTTTCTCTTCCTGAAGGATATAAACGATCAATTGAGTGGGCTACAAGCAGGGAAAAGGTGTGTTCAATAAGTTTATACAACTTTATTGACTGCCAGCCATTTTCTTGCAAAGCTGGATTAATACTCTGTGTTGTTGCAGATATGGTACCATAATGTTCCCCACACCAAGCTTGCACAAATTAAGGGGCATCAAAACTGGGTGAAAGTTACAGGTGAATTCCTCACTTTCCCTGGTGGTGGAACCCAGTTTAAGCATGGTGCTCTACATTACATTGACTTCATAAATGAGGTGGGCCCAGTTATATGTTATTTTAATGCTCTTTTTGTGTGTTTTATGAATGTATGGTCACTACTTTGCTACTCTCCTCCCTCTGGGTTGCAAGCATTCTGGAGTTACTAATATGATTGTGCATGTCTGGCTGTGTTGTCATTACTAATATTGTTGTCTTTTGTTTTCTGACTGTAAACTTTAGATTTTGGTGGAGTGGTAAGATGTCTTGAGATCTTTGCATCATGAATAATTTTGACTCCCCCTTCTGAAAGTAAACTTCAGATTATGGTGGAGTGGTGAGATGTCTTGAGATCTTTGCCTCGTGAATAATTTTGACCCCCTTATTGGTGGTTATTCTAAGTGATAAAGCTCTAGTTTGGTTAGATTTGGGTTGGGTTACCCATGCACTTGATGGAGCGCTTCTTGGATATAAGATTGGATGCATGGTATTTCCAAATTCATAAGTCATCACTAAATCAGCATGGTATTGGAGGCTTTAAGATGTGGTTTGAAAAACTTGAAAGATTGGAAAAATTATTCAAAGGGAGGAGGAAGTTAAGTTTAGGTTGGAAAAAAGATAGAGCTGCGGTGTTGGAGTTGATTTGGAAACTGGTGAGAAACTGAGTGGGGTAGCATAGACTACTGAAGGGGGAGATTATTCAGAGTCCGCTTTTCATTTATTGTCATGTGTGTTGAATGATTATCTGTACTTAGATACATAGTTTCAATTCTCCCATGTACATTATTGTCATGGTTCCGAAAATCTAGCAAAATTGCCTTTTCATGTCAAAAAACTTATTTATCAACCCCTTACATATCTACTGTTTCTTTATCTTATATATATATATAACGAGATGCATAAGCTTTCAATTGCTTTTACTTGAATTTGTGTTCCATTCTCCTGTGAGATTCTGAATGTTGAAGCTTATATGGTGCAGTCAGTGCCTGACATTGCATGGGGAAAACAAACCCGTGTGATATTGGATGTTGGATGTGGAGTTGCTAGCTTTGGAGGATATCTCTTTGACAGAGATGTTCTAACAATGTCATTTGCCCCTAAAGATGAGCATGAAGCTCAGGTACAATTTGCTCTTGAAAGAGGAATCCCAGCTATATCAGCTGTGATGGGAACAAAGAGGCTTCCCTACCCTGGAAGAGTTTTTGATGCTGTTCATTGTGCGCGCTGTAGAGTACCATGGCATATTGAAGGTGGGCTCTTAATTTGCTTTTCCTCGGATATGCTTAAGCTCATCCAAACTTATATTATGTATTTTTTTGGGCTGCGTATTTTGATTTGCTTCGTGTGCTGATCTCTTCTAATCGATACTATATAAAATGGGATTTCTTAGTTTTATCAACAAAATTTAGAGAGGAATATAAATTTAATTTTGTTTTATCTTAACCAAGCAATTGACATGTGCAGGTGGCAAACTTCTTCTGGAGCTGAATCGTGTGCTGCGACCTGGTGGTTTCTTTGTGTGGTCTGCTACTCCTGTTTATCAGAAGCTAGCTGAAGATGTTGAAATTTGGCAAGGTTGGTGATTTCTTAACCAAATATGCACTAATTTTTGAGAGTTATTGATTCTAACATGTGCTTTTTATGGGAATTGTTTGCAGCCATGTCTGAACTAACAAAAGCTATGTGCTGGGAACTTGTGTCTATTAACAAGGATACAATCAATGGAGTGGGTGTAGCTACATACAGGAAGCCTTCCTCCAATGACTGCTATGAGCAAAGATCAAAACAAGAGCCTCCACTTTGTGAAGCATCTGATGATCCTAACGGAGCCTGGTAATTGTACTGTTAAGGCGAGGAATGTAGTCATAATCAGTGTTTTACTGCTAAAATTCTTTGTGGACATGTGTCTTTCAACCATTGCTCCATGCATCTGTTCTTGTGAAATCTTTCTGCTCTTTTACATCTCTATGCACACACATACACAGAGAAGTTGCATCTGAATTCGGGGAGCATGCATTGAATTTGAAGGAGGTGCCATAATTTTTCTCAGAACAAATTTTTGTGCTTAGGAATAGCAAGCTTGCATCACAAGGTGCATAACTTCTATAATTTAATTTCATTCTTGTGCTTAGGAATGTGCCACTGAAAGCATGCATGCATAAGGTGCCTGTAGATTCACTGGAACGTGGGTCTCAATGGCCAGAGAAATGGCCGGCAAGGTTGGGTAAAACACCTTACTGGATGCTGAGTTCCCAAGTAGGAGTTTATGGTAAACCAGCACCAGAAGATTTCACTGCAGATTATGAGCACTGGAAGCGTGTGGTCTCGAATTCATATCTAAATGGAATTGGAATAAACTGGTCATCTGTGAGAAATACCATGGACATGAGATCTGTTTATGGAGGGTAAGCTTAATTATTGTTGTTTTTTTGTAGAAGGTGTTAAATGATTAATTCTCCTGTTTATTTCTCTGGCAAAATACCACACAATTTCTTTTTATCTTTCTTTCCATACTTCTTTATAATGTAAAAATCTGCTATGCTGGCCCGGAGAATAATCTACTTGTTCACCTTCCCTTTTAGGAGGGTTTGATGCTTTGCCATATAATAAAATGTAAATATTCCCTTTTTTCTTTGGTCTGATATTGCTGTGCTGGCAGTTTTGCTGCAGCTCTGAAGGACTTGAATGTGTGGGTCATGAATGTGATCACTGTAGACTCGCCAGATACTCTGCCTATAATTTATGAACGTGGGCTGTTTGGAATTTATCATGATTGGTGTGAATCATTTAGCACATATCCTAGATCTTATGATCTTCTCCATGCGGACCATCTATTCTCCAAGGTTAAAAAGAGGTAATATAATATAATAATAACCTAAAGCACATCTCTCACTGCTGAAAGTTTCACTTGATTAACCTCACTGTTACTCTGTTTATGTGTCTAACCTTGCATTGGTTTGTGAGTGTTACAGGTGCAGTATGGCGGCTGTATTTGCAGAAGTTGATAGAATTCTGAGGCCGGAAGGGAAGCTCATTGTCCGGGACAATGTTGAGACCATTAATGAGCTGGAGAACATGGCAAGGTCTATGAAGTGGGAGGTTCGTATGACCTACTCTAAGGACAAGGAAGGATTGCTGTGCGTCCAGAAATCCATGTGGCGACCCACAGAGTCAGAGACGCTCACTTACGCCATTGCTTAAGCATGATTCCAGCCCAGTCATCGGCACTTCCATTCCTGGTGTTTTCCATCCCCGGTGTTCTGTCGCGGGTGAGATTAGTTATTCTTTTTTGTTCTGGTTGCTAATTGCAATTCATGTAACTGTATCTGCATGTTAGCTGATGTACCATGATAATTAGGATTGTCATTGTCAGATGTTTTTCGAATCACATAGTTTATGATTTCTTCATGCCAAGATTTGTCACATTTTTAGTTATTATTATTGTTAAAAAGACTACGATACATTCTTAAAGTGTAAAGTCCAATTGCTAGAAGTTTGGACGAACATCAAATTTTTTAGTATCATATTGAAAATGTGTATTGCTGAATTGTTTCTATTGCCTCTCAATGAAAGAACAGTTGACTGTGCACATCCACATTCCCCCTTTGTGTGGTGTACAGGGCTTGAAAAGAACACGATGACCCTTTTCTATTTGCTCCTACTGGAGATCCAATTTTTGTTTCCTCATTGTCTCAACAATGGTTTTGCTGTTATAATTACACGTTATAACAAGCCACCCAAATCTGGTCTTGCCACGTCTGTAGCCCCACATTGCATCATGATTTTGAGTAATAAAGCCCATATTTTCTGTCATGCCAAATCAACTCATCCTCTGCTCCTTGATGGAATAAGAACACTCCAAATATATGATTATCAACCAATCTATTTATTCTATTCCTTTTCCTTCTATTTGAAGCTGAAGCATGGAATAAACAAAAACACTTCGTGACCCTGAATTTTTATCTGCTCCAGATTTAAAATTAAACCATGTAAAACTTTTATCGAATTAAAGGTAGTTTTTATTTAGATACCATTTATTTTCTTAAAACAATAAAATTATAATCTTTAATGGTGTTCTAAATGATTCATAACTAATCATAACCATTTCACTTTGTTCTTTGTTTTTTTAATTATTATTAGAGGGTCAAACTTATTATCTCTTGAAAAGAGGTGACATATTAATGCTCATCTATAAGTTAAAATTTAGGAGAAAATGGCAGTGAGATGGCGGTGAACAAGGAAAAGGAGGAGGGGAGGAGGCGATGGTGATGGTTATGTGGTGGCAATAGAGGAGGAGATGGTGATAGTAATGAGATGGAGGTGACAAACATACCCTCCTAACAAATCTCAATCTTAGTTGCCACAACAATAATAAGAAAAGACTTTATAAAAATTATGAACCGCATATATATATATATATATATATATATATATAAATTCAGTGACGGATCTCACTAATCTAATAAATGATATTAAATATAAAATCAAATTGATCATAGTTGGAGCTCAATCGAGTAATGTTGTAACCCAATTTTGGGTCATGCCCCAAAACTATCAGAAAATAAGAAAAATAATAATAAAATGGGGGATGGTGTCGGTAAAAGATCAAGTTATAATTTTGAACATTTTTGAAAAAATCGATTGTACCTTTTTGTGCCCAGAAATGAAAAAAAAACGCGGATCCAAAGCTAAAGTAATTTATTACGAGATAAATCCGCGTATAAATTAAGTCATAAAATATAATTATATTTTTATGGACCGATTTGATATAGTCGTTGGTTAATATAATTATATTCGAGAATTAATTTAGAGTGCGATTGAAGGTTTAATTAAGCTTGACGACTTAATTATACTTTAAATGGATCAAATTAATTTTTATTAAAGGTTTAGTCAGAAGAAATCAAGTGCTTAAATTTAATTCGGGCTCAATTGTTGATATTTGAATTTTTCGTTGGTCGATTTGAATTTTTCAAGCCAATTAAGCGAAATCGGGACCTAATTGAAAAATAAGAGTTTTACTGATCGAGTGGGGAACTATATTGCACAGATAAAAATCAAGGACCCAAATGTGCGCAAAATAAAGTTACCGTTGAATTTTTCACAAAGGACATAATTGCACAAGATCATAAATTTAAATTCAATTAAGGATGCAATTGGAGGAGTAACAAATGGAGGGACCAAATTGTATTTTACACACAAAAACAACAAAACTTGAGCCACTCAAAAAACCCCACTTTGAAGACAAAATTCCCCACCACCATTTGAAATTGAGAGACAAATAAATTAAGCCAGCCGAAATCCCTTATTTTATGGACAAAACATGCACATTGAGCCACCCAAAAACTCCATGTTTCGAAAATACTTTGAGCCAAACACCCCGGTCTTGTTTTGAGAACTGGTCGCCATATAAAGAAAAAGAAAAAACAGAAATGGGGAGGGAGGATCGGGGGAAGAGGGACGGAAATTTGTTGGAAATTTTGAGTTTTGGGTTTGGATCGATTCCTGTGGGGATTCGGTTTTTTTTTCTCTCTTCATCTTCATCTCCCTCTCGGTTTTCACTCTCTCTCTCATAAAACCAGCTCCGCTGGTTCTCCCTCTCTCTGGCTTCCCTCTCGGTTTGAAGAAAACCGGCCTCGCCGACCACACTCCACCATCGACGCCGGCCATCTTATCGTCCTCGAAGCTTTAAGCGTCCTCCGAAACGCGACCATCTTCTCCAGGGAGCGAGAGGAAGCAACGGAGTTGACAACAACCCGACCAAGCGCCAACGGCTCGGCAACTCGAGCTCCATTTCCGGCAAGCACTGAGCGACCATTTCAAAAACTACCACGACCGGAAGAATCCCCACAACATCCTCTACATCCAGGTATTAACCATTTCTCTTTTCTTCATACTTGAAAAACTCGCAGATTCTCGTATATCGTCTTCTTCTCTGCGAAAAAAAACGAAACCCGGTTACTGTTGAGGGTAATCAGGTCGGGTCGAATGCAGGCCACGGCCCGATTCGCTCGACGTCCGGGCCACGGCCAGACTCGTTGGACGAGCTTTAGCCCGCCATAAAATAGTTGAGTTGCCACCTGACCGAGGCCAATTGGCCGCACCAGATTAAGCAGGGTGAGTGGCGATCCACTCACCCGAAAATATATATATATATATATATTTAGAATATATAATACAATAATAATATAATAAATAGTAATAAAAATAATAAAAATATGAAAAAATAATAAAAATATAAAAAATATTTTTGTTTTTTTTATATACAAAAAATCTAAAAAATGTGTTATTTTTTCTTGCATAAGGCCAATACACTAGCATATTTTAAAATTGTTTTCCTTAAAAAAAAATATATATTATTTTGGTTTTTGAAAAAAAAGAGCTTTAGCATGGACTTTGCTAAAAGAAAAATCATTTCTTGCATTTGGAGATTTTACAACATGATTGTAAAATCCAAAGGGTCTTGGCCAATATTCAAAAAAATATAAAAAAACTTTTCGGTGATTCATGTTATTTTTTAGGAGTTTGGATAAATTATATTCAAAATATTCGGTGTAAATAATATATTGTTAACATGTAAATATTTTTAGCAATTATAAGACAAACAAAAACATCAAGCAGCTTACCTTAGGTAGGGCGTACTAGGGGTGCTAAAACCTTCCCTTTACGCAACCAGTCCCTTACCCTAGAATCTCTGAAAGACCAGTCATAGGTTTCCTAGTAACCATAATACTAGGTGGCGACTCCCTTTTTATAAAAATAGATAATCCCCCGACATTTTTTAATCTCCCCCGCTTATGGAGACCAGTCGCAACGACGCCGCTCCCAGCCATTTTTGGGGTGCGACAGAATGGCGACTCCACTGGGGACTTTGGACTAGGCTTGATAAGTTTGTTTGTTTATGATATGCTATTTATTTGTGTGTTTATTTATTCATTTATTCTTATGTTGCCATGAATTATTTATTTGTTTAAAAGCTTTAGCATGCATCTTTTCATCCTGTCATCATAATATGCCTCGTCATGCATCACTTTCATTTATTTTGAGAGCACACACTAACTTTAAGTTACGTGGGGGACTAGCAGCTTACCTATGACTTGAGTCAAGGTTTAAGTTTGTGTAAACCCCAACTCTTTGCTGAGAGCTTAGATGATAGTGATTGGTATACGTACCATCCCATTATCTGCTAAGACCCCATATTGCCTTCACGAAGGTGATCACTGGGACAACAAGAGACCCTCTTTAGAGCCCAAATAGTAAGCCTACCCCATGTCTCACATAAAAGAACTAGAACCTATCGTTAGGGTGTATGGTCCGTAATACATATCAAATGACATAAATCTAAATAAGCATTTTACGCTTACAGGTCTTGTGAACAAAATGGCCGAGCACCACTAGACTTTCTATCATGGAATATGGGAAAATTTCGAATCCTCACAATTGACCGAAGTAGAATGTGTTAAGAGTAGTGCTGAAGTTCTACCACCAATCAAGAACCTGAATTGCACCCTGAATGAAGTAAACAAGCTAATGACTCATCTTTAGAGCGTGGACAAAGAGGCCTTCTTTGGAAGATATGGACGTTTAATGGAGATTGCAAGGGTAGAGGTTTTAAACCCCGTGATACTGAGCTTTAGTCCATTTTGGGATCCGGATTATCGCCGTTTTCTTTTGGGAATATGGATCTATGTCCTACAATGGAGGAGTATGGGTTCTTGATTGAATTTCCAAATAACTTGTATAGAGTTTATTTTCCTTTGAGATGTGACAATATTGTAAATGAATTGTCGAAACTCCTCGAGGATCTCCGGTTTGGAAAGGTTTTTGAGAGAAATGTTGCGGGTTTGAAATGGAAGTTGCTAGAGTGTGAATTAGAAGGAAATTCGGTTTAGCAAGAGAGACTGATTGCCTTGGGCATATTTGGCCTGGTGCTATTCCCAAGCCAAATAGGCATAATAAGTTTGGAAGCCGCTGCTGCTTATGTGGAATACGAGAATACTCGGATCAACCCGGTAGCCGCTATCCTAGCCGAGACTATCATCACACTTAATCATTGCCGAAAAGCCGGAAAAGGGGCAATGAGGTGTTGCACACAGCTGTTGTATATCTGGATGGTCAGCCATATTGAGACAAAAAGACCAATTTTCAATAATTTTTGGTGGTTTAACCAAAAACCTTTGGAAATAGTGGTAAAAGACGAATGGGGGAATCTAGATAACCAAGGTTGGTTAGAAAAACTAGAAATCTTACCAAGGGGTGGTTTCAAATGGAAGGCTCCATGGATCAAGGCAATGGATGTTCTAATGAATTGTGGGCAACAATGTTGGGTTCCATTGGTAGGGATCACAGGTTATGTAAGTTATGCTCCAGCTCTTGTGGTAAGGCAACATGGGGGCAAGCAGTTCATTCCAAGGACAAAAGGGGTTGCTCAGTTTTTTGGTTTGTTTAAAGATTCTGCTGCGCAAGAAGTCATGAGAGCTATCAAGCAAGACTGGAAGCATCTGGTTTTAGTAGAAATAAAAGGTTTGGAGAATCCGAGTACAAGCGAAGGGTATACAAAATGGAGAGATTCAGTTGCTTCAGACTCGACCAATGGGGAAGTGAAGTCGCCACAAGCTGAAGAGTCTGTTAAAAGGAAAAGGGTTGACAATGAAGAAGAATTGAAGAGACAAGTGGAAAAACTTCAGATGGAACTAAACAAGACCAGAAGGGACAAGATGATGATGGAAGAAATGGTGTGGGAAGGTGATAGAAAGAGAGCATTTCTAGATGAACAACTACAATCTAGGGATGCGAGATTAGCCAAGCTCGAGTTGAAGATAGTCGAGGAAGAAAATGCT
Source organism: Salix exigua (assembly GCA_032356905.1). Lineage (NCBI taxonomy): Eukaryota > Viridiplantae > Streptophyta > Magnoliopsida > Malpighiales > Salicaceae > Salix > Salix exigua. The sequence goes on along the minus strand of CM063594.1, from coordinate 2,142,706 downwards.
AGATTTGGAATTGAAAAAGAATTAGCGGAGATGAATCAGAAATGGGTGCAAAGTTGCTCTGAACTCAGCACATTGAAGACTGAACATAATGAATGCCAAGACAGTATAGAATATTACCAAGAGAAGTTTGCAGAGGTCCAGTGCGAGTTGATGGACAGAATCGAAAAGCATGAAGAATTGTACAAGAAATATGTGATGTCGGAGAGTCGTTCGGCAGAGCTTATGAAGAATGAAGTTGGTGATCAAAGAGGATGAGATAAAAACTCTGAAGATGAAACTCGACAAAGAGAGGGTAAAGATAAAGCATCAAGCCGAAAAGTTAGCATTGATAGAAAAGCACAAGGACCAGATTGATGCCAATAATACTTCCTTGAACACAACCAACTTGCTGCTTACTGAAAAAATGTCCAGGATGGACAAACAAATTGACTTCGGGTCATCGGGAACAATGCTAGAAATGTGGGGAGAGACATCATCCGTTATCGGCGAAATCTAGCTGAAACCGATGCTTTCTTGGAGTCAATTGAGAACCATGGATTCGCTTTCCTACCTTTGGGAGAAGATGTGGCGGAAGAAAGATTTTAATTTGCTTGTCCTTTTTTGTGTTTTTCAAAGCAATGTATCAAGCTTATCTATTCAATGAGAAGGGTGTTACTTGTCTCTGTTGCAAATTCTGTCTTTTGGTGAATATAACCTAAGTAAAAAACTCGCAATGCAGTCCTCCTAACGTCAACGTGATGAGAAATCCCTGTCTATGAAGTGTTTGGCCATTAATTGTTCGCAAGAGAAACCCATTGCATTTCATATACATTCATATAAGCATTTGCATCTTACTACATACATCTTCCATTCGCTTATGCATTCATCTACATCCAGCTCAACCACGAAACATAGGTCCCCCTGCGAAGATCCACAACACCCGGCTAAGAAGAAGAATGGAAAACGAAGGAAGGATCGAGCCGGAATCTCCCGTATCAGAAGGACCTCGAAGCTGTCCGCAACGATGTGGCGCGTTTAACCGAGCATGCTCGAAAGGGTATTAAGAACGAGAGATGGAGAAGGAACGTCGGCTCAGACGGAAGAAGCACCGCTGCGGTTCAATGTCCCGAGGCACCCCATATTCCGGGTCGAGATCACCCAAGAAACGACCGAACCCACTAGGCCCATTCCAATCCCTATTACATTGGACTTAACGGATGAAGAACCGCAAGATTCCAGATTGTTCGACCATGCGGGATATGACAAGTGGTCCGCATTGGAGGAAAGATTAAGAGTTATTGAAGGGAATGATCTATCCGATCCCATCAGTGGCAATGAAGCATGTTTAGTGCCAAATATCGTGATACCACGAAAGTTTAGGGTTCAGAATTCATCAAGTATAGTGGGATAGAATGCTGAAAACCCATCTTCGTTCTTACTATAACAAGATGGCGGAGGTAATACATGATGATAAATCGTTAATCTACTTTTTCTAGGATAGCTCGACGAGTTCAGATCCTTAGTCGGTACATGAGGTTGGACAACATCCGGATTCGTAAGTGGGCTGATTTGGCGGATGCTTTTTGAAGCGATATAAGTTTAACCTCGAGATCGCTCTCGATAGGACAAACTTGATGACAATGGAGAAAGGAGCTCAAGAGTGCAGTAGGACTTATGCTCAAAGATGGAGGGACCAAGCCGTCAATGTGCAACCTCCATTGATAGAGTGCGAAATGGTGACCCTGTTTGCCAACACGTTCAAAGCTCCATACTATGAGCACTGATGGGAAGCTCAGCCAACATTTTTGATGCAGATGCAGATTGCTTGAAAGGATTGAGCGAGGAATCCGGAATGGAAGGATTATGGAACCCATAGAGAAGAGGGTTTCATCGGAAAGAGAAAAGAAGTGGAGGTGAGTAATGTGGAAGAAAGGTACAAGGGAAAGAGAAGAATTACAAGAGTTACCAAACACCTACCCCCAAACCACCAACATCAACTTCTCCAAGCCCACCACTCCAAACCAACCTTTCTACCCAAGATTCCCCACAAGTAATCAGAATAACTACCAAAGAAGAGACTATCCACAAACTGAGGAACTACCACCTTTGCCCATGACCCTAAAGGAATTATATGCCCAATTACTAAACATTGGACATATTGCTCCTCTACCACTACCCCCTTTGAAGCCGTCTTTCCCTGCCTGGCACAACCCTAGTCTGACTTGCGAATACCATGCTGGTAATGCGGGTCATAGTATCGAGACTTGTGCAGCCTTTAAGAGAAAGGTATTGCAATTGATCAAGATCGGATGGATCACCATTGAGGATCCACCCAATGTGAGTTTGAACCCTTTGCCTAAGCATGCTGCGGGAAGTAGTGGGGTGAATGCAATAGAAACTGATGACAAAGTAAGGGCTCTCCATGTGACCATGGCCAGATTATACGACATGTTGGTGCGATCTGGACATTTGATGGGATCAGTTAATCATGACATTGGCGGAAATGACTTTTGCCCATTCCACGGACAAAGAGGGCATCACATTGATGGATGTATTGAGTTTCGTCAAAAGGTCACCAGGATGTTGACTCTAGGGGAGTTAAGGATTGAGGATGGGGAAAATATTGAGGAGATAGCAGGGATAGAAAAGTGTAGGGTCCAATCAACACCTAATGGACTCCCGAGATTGGTGCTATATAAGCCTTCATATGCAAAGGAGGTGGACTATAAAGCAATGCCGGGAAATTATACTGCTAACCCAAGCGTCGAATTTCCTTTTGTCCAAACCGAGGTAGGTGGTTTGACCCGGAGTGGTCGATGTTTCACACCTGAGGAGCTAGAAAAACAAAGGAAAATCAAGGGTAAAGAGGTAGTGGGTCTTGAAAACGAGTTAGAGGTGAATAAACCGGTGACGGAGGAAGAGACGAATGAGTTCCTGAAATTGATGAAGCATAGTGAGTACTGTGTGGTGGATCGGTTGAAGAAAACCCCGCCAAAATCTCCATCATGTCATTAATACTAAGTTCGAGCCTCATCGAAATGCCTTGCAGAAGGTACTGAACGAGGCCTATGTGCCCCAGAATATTGAGCAAACGACTATGGAGCACCTGGTAGGGAGGATCCACGCATCAAACTATTTGTATTTCACTGAAGATGAACTCGGAACCGAAGGAACTGGCCATAATAAGCCTTTGTATATCACGGTCAGATGCAAGGATTGTCTCATCGGTAAAGTTCTCATCGATAATGGTTCCGCCCTAAATGTGTTGCTGAGACACATCTTTGGAAGAGATGCCAGTAGATCCTTCTCACATGCATCCAAGTGGGATTACGGCGAGAGCATATGATGGTGCGCCGAGGCAAGTGTTGGGGGCAATCGAAGTTGAGCTAGCCGTAGGTCCCCAAACTTTCTTGGTAACCCTTCAGGTGATGGACATCCACTCTTCCTATAGCATGTTGTTGGGAAGACCATGGATACATCAACGTTTGAAGTACATTGCCAATGGTGTCCTTGTCACTGTCAAGGCTGAAGAAGCCATATCCGTGATGAAAAATGTAGCGGTCCCATTTATTGAAGCTGAAGATTGTACAGATGGAAACCTACATGCATTTGAGGTTGTGAATACCGAGTGGGTGCCGGAGAATACCGTAATAAGGAAACCCAGGATCTCAGGGGCCACTAAAATGGCCGCTAAAAGCCTCTTAAAGAACAAGGTTCCTGCCCGATTTGGAGCGGCAAAAAAGAAACTCCAATGGGTTGGGGTAACAAAGCTGAAGGATGCAGAACAAAGATTTGGGCTAGGGTATAAACCTAAAAAAGAGGATTACCAGCGGGCTGCCTTGGCAAGAAGAGAGAAAAGAATGGCGAGGATCGAGGGAAGGAAGCTCTGTAGAAGAGAGTTTAGTCATTCCTCCGATCGATTCTCATTTCCAAAGGCGAGCATATGTCATACAACCTGATCCAGGACACGGAGCTTTCTTGAGAAGATGGCATCTATGAGCATAGATCTTGTGGAAAAGGAGGAAGTTCGAGCATTGTTAAGAAGATTCGATCGAGGAAAAGGGATGAAGAGCTACCACAACTGACCATCTACACCGTAGAGGAAGTCACCGCCTGACATGCGTTCGAAAGTTAGCCAAGGAGAGAAGTTCGAGATTGGGAAACCCAGAAGCTCCATTGGTTTTAGAATGTAATGAACAATGTTTTCTACATTTGTTTTGGTTTGTTTTGTTTTAAGGCCTAGCCGGCCAATCGGATTTTATCTTTGTTTGTTGTGAATTGCATTTTTATGAAGATCATGCATTTTGTTCATCTCTTTTCTTATTTTTATTTTTATTTTTGTGAATTTAAACTCATTTTCCGCTTTCAGGAACCACGAAGCGGAACTCCACAACACCACTTGCACCTTGCCTGAGAATGAATGGCCGAATTATAAAGAGCACATAATAGTTGTAGAAGAGCGAAGATGGTGATGAAAATAGCATTAAAAATTCACAAAATTATTAGAGCAACACGAACAAGTTTGGAAACCAGCTAAAGAGGAACTTGAAACCATAAATGTGGAGTACGGAAGAAAGCCAAAGAGAACTCAAGGTAGGAACTTTGATCACGCAAAGGAAAGAAGACTTGATTGCATTGCTTGAGATTATACTAGATGTTTTTGCTTGGTCTTATGAGGATATGCCCGGTCTAGATACAAATATTGTAGTCCATAGGTTACCATTGGAGGAGGGATGCGGACCGATTAAGCAAAAGCTAAGAAGAACTCACCCGAAGTTTTGATCAAAGTAAAGGCGGAGATTGAAAAGCAATGGAATGCTTGGTTTCTTAGAGGTGGTCAAATATCCACAATGGGTGTCCAACATAGTAGTGGTACCCAAAAGGAGGACAAGATTCGAGTCCGTGTGGACTTTAGGGATTTAAATCGGGCTAGCCCTAAAGATAATTTTCCTATACCACATATAGACATGTTAGTTGATAATGCAGCTCGTAGCTCAGTGTATTCCTTTATGGATGGTTTCTCGAGTTACAATCGGATAAAAATGGCGCCGGAAGATAAGGAGAAAGCGGCGTTTGTTACACCATGGGGAATTTTCTGCTATAAAGTCATGCCATTTGGGTTAAAGAATGCTTGGTGCCACTTATCAAAGGGCTATGGTGACTTTGTTTCATGACATGATGCACAAGGAGATTGAAGTATACGTGGATGACATGATTGCTAAATCGGAAAAGGAGAGAATCATGTCCAAATATTGAAGAAATTATTTGACGAGTTGAGAAAATATCAATTGAGGCTTAACCTCGCAAAGTGTTCATTTGGGGTGAAGTCCAGGAAGTTCTTGGGATTTGTGGTAAGTGACAAAGGAATAGAAGTAGATCAGGAAAAAGTAAAGGTTATTCAAGGTATGCCGACTCAGAGACCGAGAAGGAAGTAAGGGATTTTGGGAAGGTTAAATTACATTGCTCGATTCATATCCCAATTAACCACAACCTGCGATCCTATTTTCCGTTTGTTAAGAAAGAAGAATCCTGGCATTTGGAGCGCAGAATGTGAAGAAGCTTTTGAGAAAATCAAGCGGTACTTGCTTAAACCACCTCTATTGGTTCCCCTGTACCAAAAGGCCATTGATTTTATACTTAACGATGGTCAAACAATGATGGGATGTGTGCTTGGGCAGCAGGATGAATCGGGAAGGAAGGAAAAGGCCATTTACTATTTAAGCAAGAAATTCATTACTATGATTGAGAAGTTGTGTTGTGCATTAGCATGGACTGCAAAAAGGTTGCGACAGTATATGTTGTATCATACCACATGGCTAATTTCTAAATTAGACCTGTTGAAGTACATCTATGAAAAGCCCTACTTATCCAGCCGAATTGCCAGGTGGCAAGTTCTGCTATCTGAATACGATATAGTGTATATGACAAGGAAAGCGGTGAAAGGGAGTGTCATTGCTGATCACTTGGCAGACCATGCTATGGAGGATTATGAGCTGTTAGACTTTGATTTTCCTGATGAGGATGTGTTTTCAGTAGAGGAAGGAAAACCCGGATGGTGGACTATGTACTTTGATGGTGCTGTGAACATATGTGGTAACGGAGTCGGGGCGGTGATAATATCTCCTGACAAGAAACAATACCCAGTGTCAACCAAAGCTGCAATTCGGTGCACTAATAACACAGTGAGTATGAGGCTTGTATTCTTGGTTTAGAGACGCATTGGAGTTGAGCGTAAAGAAGATAGATGTATATGGAGATTCGATGCTAATTATTTGTCAGGTAAAAGGGAATGGCAAACCAAAGAAGAAAAGCTAATACCCTACCAAGAGTACTTATCTAAACTTGCTAAAGAGTTTGAGGAAATAGAGTTCACCCATCTAGGAAGGGAAGGAAATCGGTTTGCGAGATGCTTTGGCCACTCTAGCTTCTATGGCTAGAATAGACTTTGGTCAAAGCTTACAGTCGATACACATCGACATCGAAATAACCCGTCTCATTGTTGCTCGAGTTGAAGGAGAAATAGATGGAAACCCTTGGTACTACGATATCAAGAACTTCATCCAAAATCAGACTTATCCCATGGGGGCATCCAACATCGAAAAGAAGACCTTGAGAAGGCTGACAATGGATTTTTACCTTGATAGAGAAGTTTTATATAAGAGGTCATCTGATGGGACTTTGCTAAGATGCCTCGATGGGGTTGAAGCTAGAAACGCATTGCGAGAAGTGCATGAAGGGATTTGCTCGACCCATGCTAGTGGACATATGATGGCAAGGAAAATACAAAGAGCTGGTTACTTTTGGATGACATTAGAGAAGGATTGCATTAACTACGTCCGAAAATGTCATAAGTGTCAGATCTATGGGGATAAAATGAATGCCCCTCCGATACCGCTATTTAATTTGTTGTCTCCATGGCCTTTTGCGATGTGGGGGATCGATGTGATTGGACCTATCAACCCAAAAGCCAGCAATGGTCACAGGTTCATTCTCGTGGCAATTGACTATTTCACAAAATGGGTAGAGGCCGGGTCATTTGCTCATGTAACACAAAAGGTGGTAAAGAAGTTCATTGAGAGGGATCTGATATGTCGGTATGGGCCACCAGAAAAGATTATAACTGATAATGCCCAAAACTTCAATGGGAAGTTGATAACAGAACTTTGTGCTAAATGGAAGATCAAACATTCAAATTCCTCTCCTTATAGGCCCAAGATGAATGGTGCTGTAGAAGCTGCTAACAAAAACGTCAAGAAGATTGTTCAGAAGATGGTAGTCACCTATAAGGATTGGCATGAAATGTTGCCATTTGCTCTTCATGCATACCGTACTACAGTTCGGACCTCAACAAGAGCCACTCCGTACATGTTGGTATATGGGATGGAGGCGGTAATGCCTTTAGAGGTAGAAATCCCATCACTAAGAGTCTTGATAGACTCCGAACTAGATGAAGCAGAATGGGCAAAGGTCAGATATGAGCAATTGAATTTGATCAGTGAAAAGAGGTTAGCCGCAATCTGTCATCATCAATTATACCAAGGAAGGATGGCCAAAGCATATGATAAGAAAGTCCGACCTCGAAAATTCCACGAAGGCGATTTGGTGTTAAAGAAGATATTGTTTGTACCGAGGCAGGATCGAGAGTAAATGGGCCCCAAACTATGAAGGCCCATATGTGGTGAAGAAGTCATTCTCAGGAGGAGCTTTGCTATTATCTAGCATGGATGGAGAAGATCTAGCTAGGCCTGTGAATTCTGACTCTGTAAAGAAATATTATGCTTGATATGTTGTAACCTTCCTCAATAGATAAAATTCGGTCATGAATTCTTGTTGCAAGAAATCTTTTCCAAAGCACATGATTTTATAATATTTATTTGCGTTCTATTTTTGATATATTTTGTGCACCACGCTGGGGGGCAAAAATTATTTAAATAGTGATTTGCTTTAAAAGTGTCCATTTACAAATAAAACCATGTTTTGAATTTTTTTCAATTATATATCATTTTAAGTTTTTTAAACATGAGTAAAAAATAATAATGGAGCGAGAAAGGGTCCTGTATGGAACAAAAGAGTCTCGCCGCCAAGCGTAAAGATATGGCATGGGGAACACATCCTATGAAGGAAGGCCACCACGAAGAGAGGGGGGACCTATGTTTCCAAAAGAGGTAACAAAGCATGCATATTATTGTCATAACACTAACCTGACAGGAAAGGTGTGGTGAAAGCTGATGCAATTTCGAGTCATGAAAGATATGGAGAAACAAAATCTCAGGTCGACAAACCATGGTAAATGAATTGAGAATCGATGTTGTTTCGTTCCTCGAGCCGGGTAGGTCACCCATAAAAATGAGACCATGATATCCGGGTCGGTCACCCATAAAAATGAGACCATGATATCCGGGTCGGTCACCCATAAAAATGAGACCATGATATCCGGGTCGGTCACCCATAAAAATGAGACCATGATATCCGGGTCGGTCACCCATAAAAATGAGACCATGATATCCGGGTCGGTCACCCATAAAAATGAGACCATGATATCCGGGTCGGTCACCCATAAAAATGAGACCATGCTAGCCGGGTCGGTCACCCAGAAAAATGAGACCTCACTAACTCGGGTCGGTCACCCAGAAAAATGAGACCTCTCTAACTCGGGTCGGTCACCCAGAAAAATGAGACCTCACTAACTCGGGTCGGTCACCCAGAAAAATGAGACCTCTTTCCTTTCTAAGTTGGGGTGGTCACCCGTCATAATAAGACCCGGGTAAGTCATGCGTTGCAATGAGACAAACTCCATGTTTTCTTTACAACACTTACTAAGCTACAGTCTTTTACAAAGACTTTAGTCGTAAGCATTGTAAAGAAGGGGGCAATCATTGTAACTCAATTTTGGGTCATGCCCCAAAACTATCAGTAAAATAAGAAAAATAAAATAAAATGGAGGATGGTGTCGGTAGAAAAATCAAGTTAAAATTTTGGACATTTTTGAAAAAATCGATTGTACCCTTTTTGTGCCCAAAAATGAAAAAAAAAACGCGGATCCAAAGCTAAAGTAATTTATTATAAGATAAATCCGCGTATAAATTAAGTCATAAAATATAATTATATTTTTATGGATCAATTTGATATAGTCGTGGGTTAATATAATTATATTCAGGAATTAATTTAGAGTGCGATTGAAGGTTTAATTAAGCTTGACGACTTAATTATACTTTAAATGGATCAAATTAATTTTTATTAAAGGTTTAGTCAGGAAGAAATCAAGTGCTTAAATTTAATTCGGGCTCAATTGTTGATATTTGAATTTTTCGTTGGTCGATTTGAATTTTTCAAGCCAATTAAGCGAAATCGGGACCTAATTGAAAAATAAGAGTTTTACGATCGAGTGGGGAACTATATTGCATGAGATAAAAATCAAGGACCAAATGTGCGCAAAATAAAGTTACCGTTGAATTTTTCACAAAGGACATAATTGCACAAGATCATAAATTTAAATTCAATTAAGGATGCAATTGGAGGAGTAACAAATGGAGGGACCAAATTGTATTTTACACACAAAAACAACAAAACTTGAGCCACTCAAAAAACCCCACTTTGAAGACAAAATTCCCCACCACCATTTGAAATTGAGAGACAAATAAATTAAGCCAGCCGAAATCCCTTATTTTATGGACAAAACATGCACATTGAGCCACCCAAAAACTCCATGTTTCGAAAATACTTTGAGCCAAACACCCCGGTCTTGTTTTGAGAACTGGTCGCCATATAAAGAAAAAGAAAAAAACAGAAATGGAGGGAGAGAGGATCGGGGAAGAGGGACGGAAATTTGTTGGAAATTTTGAGTTTTGGGTTTGGATCGATTCCTGTGGGGATTCGGTTTTTTTTCTCTCTTCATCTTCATCTCCCTCTCGGTTTCACTCTCTCTCTCATAAAACCAGCTCCGCTGGTTCTCCCTCTCTCTGGCTTCCCTCTGGGTTTGAAGAAAACCGGCCTCGCCGACCACACTCCACCATCGACGCCGGCCATCTTATCGTCCCCAGAAGCTTTAAACGTCATCCAGAAACGCGACCATCTTCTCCAGGGAGCAGAGGAAGCAACGGCGTTGACAGCAACCCCGACCGACGCCAACGACCCGGCAACTCGAGCTCCATTTCCGGCAAGCACGAGCGACCATTTCAAAAACTACCACGACCGGAAGAATCCCCACAACATCCTCTACATCCGGTATTAACCATTTCTCTTTCTTCATACTTGAAAAACCTGCAAGTTATCAGTATATCGCCTTCTTCTCTCGCGAAAACGAAACCCTGCTATCGCTGAGGGTAATCGGTCGGATCGAGCCACGGCCTGCACTGCTGGACGTCTGGCCACGGCCGACTCGCTGGACGTCTGGGCCACGACCCGTACATCGCTGGACGCCTGGCCACGACCGGACTCGCTCGACGGGCTTTTAGCCCGCCCATAAGAATGGTTGGCTGCCACCAACCGAGGCCGACTGGTCGCCACTCAGATTAATGAGGTAGTGGCGATCCACTCACCCGGAAAATATATATATATATTTAGAGTATATAATATAATAATAATATAATAAATAGTAATAAAAATAATAAAAATATAAGAAATAATAATAAAAATATAAAAAATATTTTTGTTTTTTTATATACAAAAAAATCTAAAAAAATGTGTTATTTTTCTTGCATAAGGCCAATACACTAGCATATTTTAAAATTGTTTTCTTAAAGAAAAATATATATTATTTTGGTTTTTTTGGAAAAAAGGAGTTTTAGCATGGATTTTGCTAAAAGAAAAAATTATTTCTTGCATTTTGAGATTTTACAACATGTTTGTAAAATCCAAAGGGTATTGGCCAATATTCAAAAAAATATAAAAAAACTTTTCGGTGATTCATATTATTTTTTGGAGTTTTGGATAAATTCTATCCAAAATATTCGGCGTAAATAATATATTGTTAACATATAAATATTTTTAGCAATTATAAGACAAACAAAAACATCAAGCGACTTACCTTAGGTAGAGGCGTACTAGGAGTGCTAAAACCTTCCCTTTACGTAACCGAGTCCCTTACCCTAGAATCTCCGAAAGACCAGTCATAGGTTTCCTAGTAACCATAATACTAGGTGGCGACTCCCTTTTATAAAAATAGATAATCCCCGACATTTAATTAATCTCCGCTCATGGGGACCGATCATAACGACGCCGCTCCGAGCCATTTTTGAGGTGCGACAAGTAACATGCGATTTACATCCATTTCTTTTGTTTGACAATGACAAACTACCAAACTATATTACTAATTAATACTTGGCTTAATTATTTGTTCACTTCCACCAACTTTAGTACTTATCCGAATGACTTCCTAGAACCATATCCGCCAAGCTTACGGTCATTTACATCATCCTCATAGACAATCATCTCTAAACTAGTTGTCAAATCAACCGTAATTTTGTTGGAATTGGTTTTATAAATATTTCTTGATATGAAATTGTTATGTAACCAGTAATTTTGAAGTCCCTGAAATATATTAATACAAGAATCACCAGATTAATTATGATGTGATCAAAATAAATGCATCTATTAATTTTCATGAACTATGAACATTAAAGAGTATTTATCAGTGACCATTCATTATAATTAATAAATATTTATAAATTATTAGTAATTAATGTTTTAGTTCCCCAAGTCTTATAAATAGTTGTCTTGGATGGGTGGAAAGAATATTTTTAAAAATTTCTTATATTGTTTTGTTCCATTATTGTTGGGTTTTTTCCAAGTCTTGTTCTTTATTCATTTTTCTATTCTAGATCTAAAAATCCATCTTTGTATAGATAAAATAAAGTTCATTCCATTAAGCTCGTAGATCTTAAATAGAAACGCATATTTTTAAGGTGGTGTTGTTGGAATCCTGAGAGGCTTATTGACGAAAATTCTTTTGCACCAAGGAAGGAGCAACATTATCTTAATAACAAATGATTAATTTTTGACAAAAAATAATAATTCTAACCTAGTTATATTATAAAGGCTTCAACAGATAAGTACCTTATATCTTGATATATTACATAGTATGATTTCTTAGGAAAACAAACCATAAGTGAGATTTACGTAAAATCAGAATTCACAGAAGTCATCTCGTCCATTGTTGTGGACAATGGATATATAGATAAACACATAACAATTGCTTCGTATGTGTTTAATCTTGTGGTTGAAGAAACTCTTTTGTTGCTTGAGAACATATTAAAATTAAATATATAATATACATTTTATTATTTTTAAATCAACACATCAAAATCATATTAAATCATAAGAAAAAAATCAATTTATAAATTTCTTCATTCAAATATATTTTTAAACACATCTTAATATAATTACAAATCCGATGTCAAACAACTTCTAACGGGCAGTTGGATAGAGCGATTCATTGCGTTGTAGGGTGAAATTAAAAACCTAAATTAGAGAAAACTAAATCGATTAATTTAACGAAATATTGAATCTTGATAGAAAATGCCATCCATTAATATGAAAAAGACTACAAAGGGGTCCATTAAATGTCAATCAAAATGATAAATGAAAAAGAAAAACTATATGCATTGGTGTAAGATCTCTCCTGAAAGATTCTTTTCTCTACCCTCCATTAAGCATTGGAAGTGCTAAATCTGCCGACCTCTAAAACCCTAGATGAGGAGCTACGAGCAGGATTAGAGGAGAAGATCATCAATGGCTGACTATGACAATCAATCCCGTTTCTAAAGTAATTAAAAAAGAAAAAAAAGAAAGGTGAAGCTTCAAACTCAAGATCCTAAAGACAAGAAGGCCAAGTAATATATTTTTGAAATAGATTTGTTTGCATGCCAGTTGGGTTCGATGGGAAAACCATAGTTGGTCGTATCATCACATCAATGTCCAAAAATATGCGAAAACAAAAGTTGCAGAAAGGGTGTCGTTTCAAGAACACTGTGGGAGAGGGCTAGAGGCTAAGGGACAAACATATACTTAGATCCGTAGGGATCCATGAAATAAATGATGAGCACTAACGTCTGTTTGAAGACCCTTGTTAGATAGATATGCAACATACCCTCGTGATTTCTTCGTACTTTTTTTTCCCTTTCCCCCTTAGGGTCACATGATTGGACATACAAAAATGGAATCGTGATTTTCGTACTTTTTTCTTTCTTTCTTTCTCTTTAGGGTCACATGATTGGACATACAAAAAATGTATTTTTCTTGGTATCTTCTATAGGCATTTACATGCTGATTTTATTTTATTTTATTTTATTTTATTACGATTGATTTGAATTGATTCCTATCTATTTTGACGATGGATATTTGTCAAGATTTTGATTTTCTGATTTAAATTACTTTATGACTATTTTTTAATCTTTCTAATGTGTTTGTACCAAGAATAACTTTTTTAAAATAATAATAAAATATTTTTATATATTTTCGAGGAAAAACTATTTTGAAAAACAACAACTACTACAAATACCACGTTCTATTGGACTCCTTTCAAGCTTTGTAGAATCCAATCTCGTTAATTATTAGGAAATTTGAGATTGCGGTCCAATTGTATGTTGATATTAAAATTAAATTTTAATATCAACATCATTATCAAATTGACACCAGTGAATTATCATGACCGAACATGTCAAGTTCACTTTTTACATTATTTGGCACTGCATTCTAATTACATTTTTGAGAATTGTAAATTTTTTTAGTTTCAAATTTTTTTATTTTATTTTTTTTTTAGTGTGTTTAGAGCATTTTAATATGCTCATATTAAATATAAATTATAAAAAAAACATATTATTTAATACATATTTCAAATAAAAATGCTTTAAAAAACAGCTTGCATCATAGAAACTCTAACTGCATAGATTTCCTAATAAATTTTGATAAAGTGAATGAGACGTAGTTAAGTTTTCTTTGGATTAATTGAATATTTGCTCAATATCTTCTTGGTATTTTCTTAATATAACTTCTGCACTCATTTTTATATTTAGCTTATCTCTCAGTTCTATTAATGTTTTTTCTAATATGACCCCGTCTTTCAATTTCCTTCCGATTTACTGTAAATTACTCTTAATATATACCAGAAAAATGAACATCTGCTCAACACATACTACCTTAACATGATATTTTCTCAATAACCCCTATTTTGTTTTTTATATTTATCTGGTCCCTCAAATTTATAAAATATTTAATATTATCCCTTCATTCAATTCCCTACAACATATGATCAGAAAAAGCGAACAGATGTCGAACACATGCTATGGTAAATTAGAAGGAGGGATGGATCAACCACGGTAAGATTTTTTCTTTAATTGAGGGGCTAACTAAGTAAAAAAAAAATAGGGGGGGGGGGGGGCAACATTGAGAAAATATAAAAAATATAAGAACTAAATAATAAGGTTCATTTATTTTCTATTTCATTGAAGTTCCTTGAGACCTTAGGGCTTATGTAACATATATAATAATAATGGGAAGAGCCTCCTTCCTTATGAGCTACACCGTCTCTGCTTGTTTTATTCCTTCTCGAGAAGGCAAAAAAAATATGTTCGTTCTATACGGCGCATCAAGCTCAATGATTAGGGTTTTGTCTCCAAACTCAAGATGCAAGGAAATATTACCAAGTACGTAAGATGGCTGCACATTGCCAACTAGCCCAACTAGCCAATGATGTCATTTCTGTTTGATGGAGGACAAGTTGGGGACGAGCTCAAAACTTTTCTAACGTCCACATGCAACTAAATGATGAACATTGCCACTCAAGAAAGTATCGACATGAATTGTAAGAATCCAAAACTTAATTATCAATACGGTCCAAGTTTGATGTTTGTTTGTTTGTTTCATCACCCTGAAAGCATGTCCTTGATCGATGGCCATTCAATGGAACGAAGAAGAAACAAAGACAGATACTTTGAGCAGCGCTGCCGCTGATAAATTTTGTTATTTCTTCAAGGAATAGATTGATTTATGATCTTTTTTATAAAAAAACAATTGAGAGTAAGGGTATTTTTTGAGCAAGCTTGCATAAAATGGTCCTTAGAAGAAGGAAAAGGAATGTAAAAATCTTCTGTTCCAATGGCAGTATTCAGCAGAGGATGGAAGAGCGAGAGGAGGAACCATCAGATTCACTGGACTCTGGGATTAGACATGGAAATCTCTTATACTTTCAAACCTGTAACGCAACTACACCAGTAGAATATGACAAAGATGACGACGTACACGGGGTGTTAAATGGTTGGCAGACTTAGGGTTTTGGAAATTTACAAAATCTTATGGTCATGGCAGAAAATATTCGAAGACATTTTGACAGGGAGATAACGACGACGATTGCACTGCAACACAGTAATTGTATTTTAAAGACTGATCTAGCAAGGATTTAATTAATTAAAACTATGAAGATTTCTGGAATAGTTGTGGGTCGGAATATGTTAGTGAATCATAATGATATTGAAGTTAATTTTCTTCTTGCTCGAAACTTAGAGAAAAACACGTTTTGATAGATTTGTAAAGTCAGAATTGAGATTGGAATCCATTTCAGCTTCTTATTTGTTGGGTTTCTCAACCCATGTTTCGTGAAAAATCTGCAGTCTTCTTAGGATGATTGCTGCATGTAAGAGATTGGCAGATCTAGATCTTGAAGAATTTCATTATCTCGAAGAACAGGTGATGTTTTCGAGGTGCAGATGCATAGGTCTAATTAATCAATGGTGATCTTTCTTCTTCTTGTGGCTGTGCCAGTTACCATAGATCCAGAAAATATTGACTTTTGAATATAATCAAACATATTAACGTGTTTTCCAAAAAAATAACTATAAAATTTATGCTTTCGCGTAATTATGTTTTGATCTTGTAGGGTAAAAATTTCTTCATCATGAAAGATCTACTCTGAACTTTAAAAAGATCAACAAATATAAATATGAACTATAAAAACAATCAAATAAAAAAAAAATTTACCTTAAATAGAAAGCACCGAAGGTGATGACTTTTGTTTTGCACAACAAATCTTATTATCCAGTATTAGTAGCTCTAATATTAGACGCACTTGAACTATATAATTATAATTTTATAGCTATATTTGTAACTATTTTTTCATATTATCTGCGGTATCATATGCTGCGTCGTATAAAATAAAATAAAATCCTAACTTCATCGTAAATTACACTCGATGTAAAACTAATAAGAGCAAAACAATTACATGGTACAAAAGAAATGGACAGATTAATTTGAGATGTAATAGCAACTGGTATCTCTGCTACTTCGTATACGTTTCTTCTTGTTGCCAATCAAATCACCTTTAATCTATTTAGATTCATGGAACAAACCTTCATTAAAAACTTTATAGGAGTAAGGAAAAATAAAAACCCCACAGAACCATAAACTCTACAAAAATATAAAAAATAAAACTTACGATAAATTAGACATTCTACAACTATAAACATCAAATCTAGAAGCACAGAGCCGTAATACAAGATTATTTAAAGAAAATATTTGAAAAAAAAAGGAAAAAATGCTACCACCGACAGCACCTAATAAAAACCTTAAGACTCTCACAACTTAGAGAGATAGAAGAAATAAAACAACCTTAGAGAGAGACGCAATAAAACATGTTTGAAAATGTGTTTGAAGTTGTTTTTAAAAGTATTTTTTATTGAGAGATACATCAAAATGATCTAAAAACATCAAAAGATATTAATTTTAATTTAAAATAAAAAAATTAATTTTTTCAAAAATATTTTTGAAAGGTGACAAACAAAAACTAAAGGGTTGATGCTAGTATATAAAAAATACCTATTTCGAAAAAGATATCTAGAAAAAAGAGAGGAGAAAAACACGTATTCATCCTTCTCATAATAAGGTATTTATTTCACACATAGTTTAGCTATTTTGCTAAATTATTAGTCGAAAACCTCTTCCCAAAAAATATGATGGAGTCTTTTCTATAGGTGAACTTCATTATCTATTGTAAACTTAGCTGTTTGGGCGCAGATAAAAAGGATTTAGATATAATTTTCCCCCTTTAGTTTATCATTATAAATTAATTAATCCATGTAGTCTCTAAAATAATAATAATAAAAAGTCAAATGAACAGTATTGAGCATGCATGCTTAATTTAGTAATATCTTGTTCATAAAAATACCATCTTTCATCGTCAATCTTTCCATATTATCTACCCATGTTTTTCGTTTCTATAATTCTCGAAAAAACAAAACAAACTGAAAAGGAGATTTATTTCTGATGAATTCAAGAGTAGATTCTCTTATTAGGGCAAACAAATGGGTCATACATGATATTCTCTTAACATGATATCTCTAATTTTTTTCTGATGAATTCAAGAGTTGATTTATAAAATAGGGATGGGTAAAATAGATGATACACAAATTAGGGCAAACAATCATCGAAAGCATCCGAAGCAAGTAACTAAAAGTTCGATGGTTTTGAAGATAGCCATTGAATGAAGCTCTGGAGCGTAGCAGCATCAGCTCTGTAGTGCTTCTGCGTAAACTCCAACAAATCCGACCAAGTGAAATCTGGGTACTTCCTTTGCCCTTCTCTGCAAACAAGATCTTGTGGGGGTCTCACTACTTTTTCTTCGTTTGGACTCACGAAGAACACCAATGATCTTCTCTCGCTCTCCCTGTTCACCACTGCTCTGTGAAGGCAACTTCTGTATCTCCCGTTTGATAATGCCTTCACATCGAACAAGCAAATGACATCAGATGATTTCAGCTCTTACAAGCTCACTGAATCACGCATGTCGACATTTGAAACTCGCAAGTGTTTTTTGAAACTAGAGTATATTAAAGGGTTTTCTGAAGACCTTACTACGCATTTTTATTTAAAATAATTAATTATTTACTCACTTGTAGATTTCTTTTAACCTCAAATAAACTTCTTACTTCTTTCAACCGATGATAGCCATTCAATTTTGTGTGATCTGGACGATTTTGGACTCACAAGCTTATACAAACAGTTACAGTCCAAACGCTGCTGCTTAATTGCTTCGTTTTTTGTGTGATCTGTTCTGGTTATACATATTTTTATTTTTTCTTCCTACTCTTTTATTTAATTGCAACTATAATTTTGTAAAAACTAATATATATATATATATATATATATATATATATATAGGGTGTGTGTGTGTCAATTAAATCAAATCAAATCAAATGTACAATTTTGGAGATGCTATATATAGGTGTGTGTGTGTCAATTAAATCAAATCAAATCAAATGTACAATTTTGGAGATGCTATTTTTGTCGAAAGTCAAATGTCTTAATCTAAACTAGAAATGATTGATCGTCGCATGAACTTTTCCAACGCGACATGTTCTTTTGTAGCTACCTAGTCGTGATCATTTATTGCTACTTGAAAAAAAGCATCTTAGTGTATTCTAAAAAATAAAATTATAATTTTTATGGGTTACATCTTTTTAAAACCATTGTTTTGCTATGAAAAATCATTCTAATCATTGAAAGAATATGGTTAATAGATTTAAGAACTTGGCTAATGAAGTTTTAATATTATATTCCCTTCAACCAAATTTGTTTGTCCCCTGTAAAGAAATTGTGAAATAATGGTGAAGATAAAAATATACATATGCTGAAAATTAAGAAAATCATAAGAAATTAACTTACCATGAAGGTATCACCAATGTTTACAACAAGAGCATCTGGACGAGGTCGGATTGCTAGCCATTTGTTGTCTGCAAAGACTTGAAGACCACCAACTTGGTCTTGGTGAAGTATTGTTAAGGAAGTTGGGTCACAGTGAGGACCAGTGCCAAGAGTTAGGGCAGAATTATTGCAAGGTGGATAATAGTTACACCTCATTATCGAGCTTCCATCTTCAAAGAATTTGCGATAGTTTAAGCGGTCAACTCCTAGGCTGATGGCCAATAGCTCGAATATCACTAGAGATAATTTCTTCATTGCTTCACAGTAGCTCTGGTAAACCCACCTTCAAAAAGCAATGTTCATGTTTGATATTGCGTTCTCGTGATTTTAAAATGAAGTTTTAACTACAATAAATTTGAACTTATGAGTGTTGGGTTAAGAAACTATTTAACTAAAAGTTTAATCTATTAGATGAGACTATAAAATATAATTTATATTATTTTCTAACATGATTTTTCAAATGAAAATTCTTTAGGTTTGAAATCTGTACAGATCCACACTACCTTGTGATTGATTTTTCATTAAATAGAATGAAGGTGATGAGATTCGAACTCATGATTACTAAATAACAAAATTTTAATATCATGTTACAGAACTATCTTACCTTTAAACTATTAGATCAAATAATATGATTTTATTTTCTAACACGTTCATTTTATTTTTTAAAATTAATCTACTTCAGGCACAGTGTGCCAGAAAGTCTGCTTTTCAAAATATCAACAAAACGTGAAAGACTTCTAGATTATTACCATTAAAGAGACAACAGATAGTAGGGTAACTTAAGACGCAGCAGCTATCTTACCCTGTGTGTTCAAAATCTTTTCCTAAGACAGACTTGAAGTAGTCGACAACAAGCGGCACAGAATCATCATCCCCGTGGTAGCCAAACGAAAAGGTCTCCTTCCATGGCAGCTTGGATGAATATCGATGTGCATGGGCACCGGAATATCCACTCACATCACCTGGCTTTCTCTGAACACTGAGTTTCCTGTCAAGAGGCAGTTTAAAAATCTTATCAATCTCTTCATGAGCAGCACGAATGAGACTTGTATCGACTCCATGGTTGGTGACTTGAAAGAAGCCATGGTTCGAGCAAGCAGTCCTAACAAGCTCAGCAGCTCGAGCAGTTGCTGCCTCGTCACCTTTAAGGAATCCTTCCAGGTCTATCATTGGCTCTTTTAGCTCATCCTCGTTGTGAACCAAGTCTCCATGTGGCCAAATGAACTCTGAGGGCAAACTGGCTTGTTTTTGCAAGAACGACGAGTCAAAAACAAGAGTACTCCCAGTTTCATCTTTTGTATGATACGGAGGAGGAGACAAGAGAAGACTTGAAGAAGTTGAGTCCATTAGGAGAGACATTGATGAAGAGCTGGATTATTAGACAAGCTATTTATAGAATTGGTTTCGGAAGAAAACGAGAGATTGAGATGGATGTTTCTGGGTATAGTGTGATGGCATGGAACTGTAGGTTTAGAGTTTGTGTGATCAAGAAGCAATGTGAAAAAAAGAAAAGAGATAATGGATTTACCGGACCAATAAATGAAAATTTATTTGACCAGTTTAAAGTATAATTAAGTTTTTTTTTATTTAATTAAATCCTTCAATTGGATCCTAAATTAATTTTTAAGTGTAATTAAAGTTTAATTTGACCATGATTAAATCAGATTGACCTATCAAAATATAATCATGCCTTCAACTTAATTTTTATACAGATTTATCAAATAATAAAGTATTATAGCTTTGAATTTTTGTTTTCTTTCATTTTTGGGCACAATAAAAGTATAATCGGGCTCTCGAATCCGTCCAAGATTTTCAACTTGATTTTTCCACCACGCCAACCCCTTTTTATTTTATTTTTTTAATTTTTATTTTCGAGTTGATTTTGGGAATAACCCGTTATTAGATCTTAGATTAGGGATCTAAAAAACTTGGTGTACAAGTAAGTATATATTTGTTTTCCACTTACACGCATACCTCAATACAACCAAAAATACATGTTGATAGACTGACGAATCTCTCATTCTCCTGAGTTATTGGCTATGTAAGCACCCTTTGTGAGAGCGCGACATCTTTCCCTGTGAACAAGGAATTCATGTTAGGTTTTTTTTTTTTGTAAAAAGAAAGTTGTCACCTAATATTATAGTTACTAGAAAATGACTAGTCTTTTAGCGATTCTAAGGATAGAGACTGGTTGCGTAAAGAAAAAGTTTTAGCACCCCTAACATGCCCTATCTAATGTAAGTTTCTTTGTATTTTGGTTTGCCTTATAATTGCTATTGTCTTGGTGTTATCTAATCAATTTTCTTATGATAGGTTCGCAAGGAAAAAGAACAAAGATTTCGATGATAAATTTACAACCTATGCATTAAGAGAGAATAGAAATATAAGGAGATTCAATGGGCTTAAAAACTCATTTTTTTCCTTTAGTATTTCAAGTGTTCACGACTTGTAAATCGCAAGGAAAATGAACAAAACATTAGAAATCTAAGGAAATTCAAATGCAAATATCTTGAGAATTTGATATTCAAATCAGGCAATTAAAAATTCAAAATTAAAAATTCATCTACATGTGCGGGATTACAACTTTCATGAAGGACCTAAAGTTGTTTGGATGGAAAAAAACTACCCGCAATTTGCTTGGTAAAAAACGTTGTTGAAGAAAGGGAATTTGCGATAATAGCAAAATCAATTTTTTTAGTGCAAATTCTGAGAGATTTATCTAACCTTAATAATTTAAATTTAAATTATAGCTGTTATAGAATTTATGTTTACAATAACTATGAAAACCAAAACCGAAAATGCTTTGAAATTTGTAATTGTTAGAAATAATTTTCAAGGGTTACAAATTTAATGTTTTCAGTTTAAGGGTCATTCAAATATTTTTAAAAACAACAAAAAGATTTTAGAGAGTATAGGCGTTGCCTCGCGGTGAATCAGAGGTTTTCCTCTTACTCAACTCATCCTCATGTACACGAGCTCACTTCTACTTCTTTTGTTGATTACTAACCCATTTCAAATTTTAGTATATAAACACTTGATGAAAGTCTTCTTTCTCCAATGTGGGATAATAGATCCTATATATATTCTTTGCACTTAAGAAGTATTTTGTGTTTTACCTGGAATAGTCTTTTGAAATATTTCCATTAATTTTTACAACAACACATACGTTTATACTGTCCCGTTTATACTGTCTCCACAAGACAATGCTTGCCCTTCTTAGCTTGTGGGGCCATGTCTTGTTGGTGGATTCGCAAGAAAAAACTTTCTACCATGACAAGGTCAAAATAAATGACGTCGCCATTAATTATTGAGCTAATGATCGTGATATCTTAGAATCCTAAGAGGATTCTGGGGATTTTTCTTGGATACAAAGGGAGGATGTGATCTATATACATAATTGCATGCGCATGCATTAAGACAAAACTGATCAAATTATTTTAAAAAAATCGAAACAAGTTTGTATTCTTATAAAAAATCTTTATCCAGCTTCAAAACATTAGTAAATATCCAGCTTCAATATATATATATATATATATATATATATATATATATATATATATTTGTATTTGTATTTAGAGTTTGTCTGCATGATTATGTGAAAATTAAGAGGTCCGATGTACAAAAACTTGTTCGAAAATTGATTTATTCATAAAAAAAACCACTTATTTTCTCATAGTTTATAATTATTTTTCTAATTATTATTACAAGTCCACCAGATCTTTTCAAAAAAAAATTCTAATTATTATTATTTTTTTTAAAAAAATCATCAAGCAATAGTGAAGGAGGTGGCCTCTCTTTTTTTTTTCTTTGTTTTTTCTCCCCTCTTTTTTTTCCATTCATTTTCATCTTTCTTTTCATTCATTATGTACTTAATGTTGAAAAGCAATTTGTTTTTTAATTTTCTACCTATGAAGTTATGGGACTCAATAAACATCTTGATTTTGTGAGCATTGTTATCATCTAATAAAATAAAAATAGTTTTTTTTTTTAAGAATAAGTTCTTAAATTTAATGGATTTAATCACCTGGATCAAGAATTTTATATGTTAGATCCTGAAGCCCGGGTCAATCAATATATTAAAATTACAAAAATTGTGTTTTAAAAAAACCATTTGGATTTCTTATACAAAAATATCAAACAATACTTTTTATTGTTTGTTCATATTGTTTTTAAATTTGTCAGGTCAATTGGGTTATGTCATGGTAATTTTCACTCAATTTAATTTTTAATATGAGCTCGATAAAAAAAATCAAATCAAGATGTTTTAAGATTGACATGTTAAATCAAGTTCAATAACAATATCAAATAATTTTCTAGGCCCAAATTTTTTTTTCAATTTTTTGATTTGATAGTTAAATCATGAAGCTCGAGTCACTCAATATATCAAATCTCAATAGTTTTTTTTTTTAAAAAACTCCTGTTTGATACTATATTTTAAAAACACTTTAAAAAATTAAAGTTTGTTTATCTTTAATTTAAATTTAATTTTTTTATATTTTTAAATCATTTTTATGAGCTGATCTAACGTTAAAAATATTATAAAAATATCATCACGAGAAATTTTTAAATAAAAATCATTTTGAAAAATAACTTTAACCATAATCTTAAACAGACCAAAGTCACTAACAATAGCAACAACAATAAGTTAAGAAAAATCAGTATTTACACTTCAAGAGTAGTTTTTTGTTCAGATCCAATAATTTTTTTTTTGTTCATGAAAGAGAAATAAATAAATAAATTTTATTTTAAATGAAATATTTCATATAATTTATTTTACACAGAGCTCCGCTCAACTTGAAACCTCTTAGTTTGCGTAGACGAATGTTATGAAAGGACGAGGTTGTCCTTCTTTCAAGGTGGGCCAATCCCAAATCTAATTAACAACATTGTCACATGGCTGGGTTTTGACAAGTACAAGACATTTTAACTCCCACATTCTGTACAAAGTAGCCCAGCCCAACATAAGCCCATTTACTAGTCCAGCTACATGCATTGAAGTCTTAAGTTACAATGCGACCAAAGTTTGGGAGGGCTTTTCAAAAATATTTTTTTAAAAAATTAACTTTTTATTTTATTTTGAAGTATAAATTAATAAAATTTGGTATTTTTATATCATTTTGATGTGTTGGTGTTAAAAATAATTTTTTTTAAAAAAAAACATAATTTTAATGTATTTTTGAATGAAAAATATATTTAAAACAACCGTAACCACACTTCCAAACAGGCACATAGTTAGCAATCGATTGTTATATATCATTGAACTAGCCCAGAACATTGGTTTGCTCTTAAATCACACAAAACAAAGGTCAAGGTTCTTTATTTTATTTTATTTGGTTGATTTTTAATTTTTAGCATGATTAAAAGGTATTTTAAAATTAAAAATAGAGTTATTGAGGTTGCTGGATGATTTAGGGTACTTTCAAGTAAAGACAAATTAAAAACTTATTCCGAAACTCTTACCCTATTTCTCTTGGA
Organism: Salix exigua; assembly: GCA_032356905.1. Lineage (NCBI taxonomy): Eukaryota > Viridiplantae > Streptophyta > Magnoliopsida > Malpighiales > Salicaceae > Salix > Salix exigua. The sequence continues at coordinate 2,118,562 of CM063594.1, read as the reverse complement.
TCATCGGAGATGATCATAAAATGAACAAGATTAGAAAAACGTTCTAGGCCCATGCCCTTAGTCAATTTTTTAGATGGCCCATGCCCTTAGTCAATTTTTTAGATGGCCCATTATCTTCTTCATTTTATTTATAACAAAATTATATTGAAATGACATTTAAAATTCTTAAATTATTTCTTTTTTTTTCAAAATAATGTTAAATAGTTTTATAATAAATTTTATCTTTTAAATTTATATCATTTTAGTTTGTGTTTATGATCATTTGAAAATTGATATATATATATATATATATATATATATATATATATATATATATATATTTTTTTTTTTCTTTTGAATTTTTTTTAGTTTTATTATTATTATTTTCACGTCTAATGATTTTTTTAGCTAATTTTTTTATCATTTGTTTTGTTCTTTTGTTAAAGTTTTTAAGTTTTTATTTTTTATTGAATTTATTTTCCTATTATTCACGCAATAATAATAATAATAATAATATTTTTCTTACTTGCTCTTTTATTAATGTTTTGGAATTTGTTTCTTAGGGTAATTTAATTATTAATTTTTATTGTTTTAACAATAATAATAATGATATTTTTAGATGTTAAGCTATCAATATTGTTGTTATAATAGGATATATTGATGTATTTTATTATATCAAATCTTACATGTATAGATGTTATTTTATTTTTTTAATTTTGTTCTTTGATTGAAATTGATAATATATTTGGTTTTTGTTTTGTCAGTTATACTTTTAATTCTTAATTTTAATTCCTTTACTTTTTTTTTAAATAGTCCATATTTTTGTCCATGTTTATATATATGTGGTCCTAGTTTTGATTTTTGATTTTTATTATTATCTCACTTGTTGAGATAATTGTTTTTTCAAAAATTTTATTCTTAAATTTTTGTTTGTGTTTATGATAATTTGAAAATTGATATTTTTTTTCTTTATTTTATATTTTTATTTTATTTTCATGTCAAATGATTTTGTTTACTTAATAATTGTTTTTTAATTATTTTTTGTTTTCTTTTTTTTGTTAAAGTTTTTGCTTTATTTTTATTTTTTTGAATTTATTTTCCTATTATTCACACAATAATAATAATTTGTGTTTTTTCTTGCTTTTCCTTTTGTTAATGATTTCAAATTTTTTTTCTTTGGGGTAGTTTAATAATTTTTATTGTTTTAGCAATAATAATAATAATAATAATAATATTTTTAGATGTTAAACTTTTGATATTGTTGTTGTTATAATAGAGTGTGTTGATGTGTTTTATTATATCAAATTTTAAATATATAGATATTATATTTTATTTTTAAATTAATATAGTTTATTAATTATTTGAATTTTAACCATTATAAAAATTATTTATTATGCTCGCTGGAAAATTTAAATAGTTTACCTCTAAAAAAAACGTGATGTTGGACGTGGAGTGGAGGGTGTTGTGCACGCAACAGGGAAAGCCAGCAAAGAATCAAAATATTTAGATAGAGACGAAAGTGACTTTAACTGAACAGAAGAACTTGCTATGGTGATTCTTTATTACCTGTAAAGGCAGAACCAGAATTCTTTGAAACTACGTATACTACTCTCTCTTTGAATCTCATCATATCCTATCTCTGATTCTCTTTCTTACTCTCTGTGGAAAACTGGTGATTCTCTCTTTCTAAAAGTCTTCATCTTTCTTTTTTTGTGCTATCATGGTGTTTTTCTTCTTCTTCTTCTTCATTTTGGATGTTGATGAGTTTTGGTGATTTAGTGTTTTGATTTTTTCTGGTGGGTTTTATTTTGTGGATGATGGAGAAGCAGAAAGATGTTATGATTGTTTGATATCTTGACTATTTGATATATGAAAAGTTCTTCCTTTTTTCGTCAGGCAATGTGGAGATGGAGCTTTTGGGTGAGCTTTTCTTATGGGAAAATCTGGGTTTAATATTAAGAAAAACTGAACTATGACTATGATGGGATTGTGTGTGGTGCTCTTTTAGGTTGCTTGAAGCTTGTAGAAAAAGAGATCTTGCACTGGTTAATTTAACTCAAAAAATCTATCAAGTTGTTCAATTCCTTACTTCATGCCCTTACTGTGGTTTTCTAGCTACCAAATCTACTTTGAAGCAATTAAAAGAAAGTTGATTTGCTAATTATAGTACAACGCTGTTTCTAGCAATCAAATTTCGGATTGGCCATGAATGTTTTATTACATTTAAGGTTTTTTTTTCGGGAACTTTTTTTTTTTCTTACATTGAATGGCTCCTTAAGTTGAAGTCATCAGATAGGTGTATTTGTAGAGCAAGATATAGAGGAAGCTTTGTGCTCTTGGCTATTCTGACTTGAATCCAGTTTATTTGTTTGTGATAATTGGTTTGGTAAGATCAGATATTGACTTGGTGTTAATTTGGTAAACATTCTAATTTTTGCTTTCAAATTTGCTCACCCTCTCACCATTGGGTGTCAAAATGGTGGTAGATAAAATAATGTTGTATCAACTCGAGTTCATGCAAAACCAACAAGAGTATGCTATTGTCTCAATTTTTCTCTGTTCTGCTGATAGGATTTATTGTTGCGCTTCAGAACACCGTTGTCTCTAAGTTTTTTTTAGGACAAAAATTAAAATAAAGGTAAAGAAGTTATCAGGTATGGGGAATGTGGAATCCACTTTTGATGGCCAACAATATGATTCTCAAAAACAACACCCTTCTTATGCAGAAAGCTCAATGGATCATAACAATCGACGTAGGCCGCATCCAACTTACATAGCTGACAATTTCAACTCATTGGATCAGGTATAATTTATGGTTCTTTTATTGAATTGTAGAAGATGATGGATACTACCGTGTATTGGTACTTAATTCTTTATCAACATGTTTTTTCTTTTCCTTTATCTTCCAAGAAAATGAAAAGGTGCATGACTGTTTGATGGCAAAAGTGTCCAAAGATTATATAATATACAGCAAAATATGACTGCGCTGTTCAAAATTCATAATAGTTAGTAATCGAAATATAACTGGATGGATAGAGAACACGGAAGGACCCCTCTATCCTCTTTGATTTGTAATTTGCCACCTGTCCAATGTCAGCAGATTGGCTTCTGTCCTCTCCCTCCCTCTTAAGCCATACAACTAGATGGATGGGATATCCCTCCTTTTTCCTCTCCACCCCCATCCCTCTCTGTCCTTCCTACTTGACAGAAGGAGGGTGATGATCCAAGATTATGATAAGCTAGGGAATGGCAACAGAAGATTTAGGATGATGGAGGTTCTTGGCACTGGATTGCAAATCTGTATAGCAGAAGTATCAGATCATTTCATAGTGCTTTGCTTATGAAGTTCATTTTAGAAAGTTACAACAAAGTTCAATGATCATAAGCATAATACTATTGGAAAAACTTGTTGAAAAATTATATAAATAACAAATCAGTAAAAAATTAAGGATAACAAATACTGAAAGATGTTACAATTCATGGGGAAATTGTCAGAGTTTCACGATCAATGCAAGGAAAACATCATAAAACATTGCATGAGGATAAATCTCAAGAATAAAGGAAAGAAAAAAAAGCAGTTTCTGAGTAGCATACCATCCTGCTTAATTATTACATCTCTAGGTGAAGCGAACTTAATTAAATCAACTTTGGTGTTTTCTCAGGTTATTTCTGCCCTGAGAGAGGCTGGTCTTGAATCATCCAATTTAATACTTGGTATTGATTTTACCAAGAGTAATGAGTGGACAGGTGATCCTTCCTTTCTATTCAAAACTATTGAATTTCAAATTTTATATATTCTGATTAGTGGGAGAAAATTTTCTTGTCCTCAATGATTTTAGGAAGGCATTCATTTCATCGAAAAAGCCTCCATGCAATCGGTAGCACTCTGAATCCATATGAACAAGCAATCTCTATTATTGGCCGTACTCTGTCTCCTTTTGATGAAGATAATTTGATACCATGTTTTGGATTTGGTGACGGTTAGTCTCTCTCTCTTTATGGCTTCACTTACTGTACACCATTGTACTACAGTTTTCTTGGATTGGTTATTGATTTCTTATTTTCTTTTGGTAGCATCAACACATGATAAGTATGTATTCAGCTTTTATCCCGATAATAGACCTTGTAATGGTCTTGAGGAAGCTCTCGCTCGATACAGAGAGATTGTTCCACACTTAAAGTTGTCAGGTTCAACGCAGCCCTCTTTCCTTCTTGCTTATTTCAAAGCATGATTTTCATATTTTTTTTGCTGTCCTTTTGATGCCTTTGACTGAACATGATATCCATTCCTTTTCTTAGACTAATTTTAATTCCTCATTAAGCTGCTAAGAGGAGATGAATTCTTGTGAATGAATAATAAAAGATGAATAACTCCATATTCATGAGAAGTTCAAGTGTTAAATTCTCAAAAGACGGACTGATAATAGCAATTTTGACCTACTTCTGCAGGCCCAACTTCATTTTCTGCAGTTATTGACGTGGCAATTGACATTGTGGAGAAAAGTGGTGAGCAGTATCATGTCCTTGTTATTATTGCTGATGGACAGGTTTTTAACTCATGCTTTATATCCATCCCTTCTCATCACCTAGTGTAAAAATGTGAATACACTTTAACTATGTTTTCTTGTTAATTGCTGCTTCTGCTTCTTTTTTTTTTTTTTATTATTATTGTTTAGGTTACCAGGAATCCTGATATTCCTCCTGGACAGTTGAGTCCTCAAGAACAAGCAACAGTAAACTCCATAGTTGCTGCTAGGTAAATTAATGGCGCATGTAATCTTTTTAGTGTCGTGCTTTTTATCATTGTATTGACGCTTGTTAATTTCATTAACAGCAAGCATGCTCTCTCAATTATTTTTGTTGGAGTTGGGGATGGACCATGGGATGAAATGCAAAAATTCGATGATAACATTCCTCACCGGGAATTTGACAACTTTCAGGTATATTTGATGTGTGTGTACAGCTTTATAAGGCACAAAGTCAAAAGAGATTAAGATCTGAAACCTCATCTTTTTCACAAACTAATCTCAGGGTATCTTTAGGATTAAGTTTTCAAAACAAGTGTCTTGGAGTTTAAAACCATGGTTTAAAAAAGATGCGTCACGCGTACTTTGAATTCCAGACTTGCTTTTCTCTTGAAACCTGCCTGGTTCCGAGCCCTCAATCCCAAACACTCTTGTTCATGTGACTGTAATGAAATTTTTGTTTCAGTTATATCACTTGCACAAGTGCCGACAAAGAATTCAGACCAGCTGTGTTCTGAAACCTTTTCTTTTATCCTCATGCAGTTTGTGAACTTCACCAAAATAATGTTGGACAACACTGAAGCATCAAAGAAGGAAACAGCCTTTGCACTTGCTGCCCTCATGGAAATTCCATTTCAGTACAGAGCCACTCAAACACTTCAGCATACAAGGTAAGACAGAAGGGTCATTTTCTAATTAATATCTGATATCAGACCAGGGAGTTCAAGTCTTTAACAGTTTTACTCGTTCAGTCGCGATTTAGTAGGTGGTCCACGCACAAGGGCACTCCCACCTCCTCGTGAAGTGATCGATCATGATAATGCAGTCAGATCAATACCAAGCTTCAAAACAGCTCAACCAACTACATCAGTCGAACCGGTATTTCCCCCCTCGATTTCTCCTTCTTCGGATTCCTATTTGTATCGGGATCTTGTTTTGATATACAAGTTATTTTGTTCAAGGTCTGCCCCATTTGCTTGACTAACCCAAAAGACTTGGCTTTTGGATGCGGTCATCTGGTTAGTGCATTTCCCCTGCCAATTACACCAACATTAGCTCCAGACTCTTTTTTCGCATGTTTATGTTTCTCCTTTTTTTCTGCATTGAAGACTTGCAGGGATTGTGGAGCAAGCATTTCAACTTGCCCTATATGTCGACAGCCCATAACAACACGCCTGAAATTGTTTACCTGAATCAAATAATTCCTCCTGCACGCTGTTTGCTTTGGAGGGAAATGCGCACCACGGAGGAATTAGCTGTCCAAACCATTAGAAGTTCATTTTGTGAAATGGCATTTTGTGTGTATTTTTTTTTTAATTCAAAATGGCCCTTGACATAAAAACTGGTACTAAATCACGCGCTAGTGGGATCCTTTTTATTGTTCTTTCAAACAACATCTCATCAATTCATTATGATACATATGTAGCATATCCTCAAATCTCACCATTTTTTATCATCACGGGTAATCTGTTCACTCGGCTTTAGATTGGACTTGAATTGAAAAGGCTAAAAATGCTAGAGGGCTTCTAAGAAAGAACCAGCATGGCTAGTTATAGTGCCAGGCATCGTGTCTCCAGTGCTTGACGACAACTCTAAATCGAACTGCTCTAATTGCTTCAAAACCAGATATGAATCTTCAGTGTGTCTCATAATGGCTATCAGGAAAGATGAACATAACCAGGTCTGCTGGAAGGTATCCATGGCAATCCTATTAATCGAGGGATGATTTATGATAACTCTGTCACAATTCATGAGTGGAGGAAGAAACAAATCTTCAGGCTCTATTTGGTACTAACTTGTATTTTTTAAGAAAACAGAATTTATTATTTTTATTTTTTACTTTAATTTAAAATGTTTTGGTGTTTTAAATCATTTTCATGTGTCGATGTAAGAAATAATTTTTTAAAAATAAAAATTATTATCTTAATATATTTTTGAATGAAATTATTTTTAAAAAACAACTGTAATCAGTCTCGAAGACATCGCATATATTCTCACACTTCGTTTGGGAGCAATCTTCTCAGGGGGCAAATCAAGTTTTATAGATAAAAATCGCTAATAAATAAACCGAATTTAACTATCATTCTGGTAGTTTGAGGGGGAGATAACTATCAAAATCTATTTTAAGAAACTATGAGATTAACTATATTTGTTTTCTGTATTCTTACATTGTAGTCCTCCTACTTCAAATTTTATCTTTCGAATTTAATTGAAGACTTTATCTCTTGAAATTCATCCCTAAAGGATCAAATAAAAACAATATACAAGGATGATATATATATATATATATAACAAAAAAATGAGGTGCTCTACTATTCATATAAATATAAAATGTAAAACACCAGACCAAATTCTAGTATTTTTTAGATGTTTTTGTTAATAATTGCATTTTTAAATATTATCAATTACTGCTCAACCCATCAGAGCTTGTTCCTGATTAATTGAGACCATTATCAATCGTAATCAAGAAACAGATGTCGATAAAAGCTATTCTTGGAGCATCAAATTACTTCCAGGAGAAAAAGTAAGCAAGAAAATCAATTCACAAATAGTAGAAGGCAAAGCAATCAACAAATAGAAAAAATAAATCAAAGTGGATCATAATCAAGTAGGGAATATTTACAAAATAAAGCATATTAAATATTTACATGGTACAACATATGAATAATCAATCACCTGAGAGGGAGAGAGAAATAAAAAATAGACACCCCTTTTCGTATTCCCATTATTAAATAGGCTAAACCTTTTTCTCCGATGATGAGGAGCATGATGGATAGAATTGGAGTGCTTCCACTATAATCTTCCACTTGATTCGCCACCGTGGCGGAGGAAGACCGGCGAAGGATGTGGAGGGGTAGCCATGGCCATGGCCCTTGTTTGGATCACTCATTTCCTCGGTCGATCTCTTAGTACGAGCTGTTCTGCAAGAAGGTTAAGAAATGGCTGGTTATATGAAGTGGGCCTGTTTAAAAAAAATAATAGAAATATATATATATATATATATATATATATATATATATATATATGTTGCTAAGAAAGTAGTCGTCATACTTCTAGATAGGATACAGCTTGTGCCTTGTTAGCCCTAACCTGTCCATTATTTTTAAAAATATATAATTAAGACCCTGATGAACATGGTTATTCACAGAATCTTAAAGGGTAAGGAAAGTGAGTTAGATGAAAAATAAAAAATAAAAATGAAGGGTTTGTGTGGTTGAAGCTGTATATTATCACAATTATAATTTTAAAAGTATTTAATTAATTAGTATATATCATAGTCTTGCATGGATCCCATAAACAGTTCTCTTTTAAATCTTATTTTAGGGAAAACCTTTAATTTATAGATTTTCTGAAGCCAATTTTTTAAACTACAACGACAAAAATTACAGCAGTATAAAACACATAAAAGAAAATGAAACTTGAGAAAAAAATAATTATTTGAATAATAGGACTACTAAATTACATCATCTTATATATATATATATATATATATATATATATATATATAATACCAAATTACATCATTAATTAAATATTTATGAATTTCAACGGAAGGAATTAATTGTCAATTACTCAGAATAAAATAGCATGCACCACCCATCCATGTTTTTTTTCTAAGAATGAGGCGGCACGGCATCATCGCAGCATATATATAATTTAATAAAGTCAATGATAGTCAACTGTCACGAGAGTTCTAACTTTTTTGGCTGGGAAGTTTATTGAAAGCTTGGTGGCTCAAATTACGACAATTGAACCAACGACCTCGACTTACCTCCTCACCTTTGTTTCCTTAGTTTAAGAAGATTTAGATTTACTTTTATTAACTACATTTGTTTTTGAAGCTTTTATATATATATATATATATATATATATATATTATTTCGTATTATATTAAAAGTTTAGGATTATTAAATTTTATAATTATTCAAATCATAGTTGGTTTTAGCTCTTATTTAAATATTGTTAATGTTATTTCTTATTAGATTAAAAGTTTAGGGTTATTAACTTCTACAATTATTCAAATCATAATCATCTCTATCATTTAGAACAGAACAACATTGAAAATAACAAAAACAACTAATTGTCACTTCTATGTTTACATTTTTCATATCTACTAGGGGAGAACAACATCTTGCTTCCGATGATTTCATGGAAAGGTTGTATTTTATAGTTAAACACTACCGCACATGCCCTTCAAAAAGCTTTCTTTGGCATGTCGCGAGCCAACAATTCTTTATTTATTTTGTATTATTGAAAGATAAAAACACCTTGATTCCATAATAAAATTGAAAGAAGAAGAAGAAGAAGAAGAAGAAACTAGATAAAGATGAAAATCTCCTAGCAAAAAAGCTTTACAGTTCTTTTTAGGGCATACGAGTACTTTTACTATTAAAAAATGAATAAAAAGTTCAATTTTTTGCCCAAATTATTTTAATATTTTCACCATTTAAAAAATATAAAAAAATCTCTTTGTCCCATTGAATTTTAAAATGACAATTGTTTCCCAATAAAAAATCTATTACACCCTCATTTTGCTTGCTTTTATTTTCTTGTATAAGAAGGGAGGAAAGGAAAAAAACATTGTGGATTCATTGGGGAGACCTATAACGTTTTTTTTCCATATTTTTCAGAGTTTAAGTGAATTACCATTACAAAAAAAATAAAATAAGAAGGATGGTAAGAATATTGTTTTCTTAGACACATTTTATTTTAAATGAGAAGAATTTTGTTACTATCTATTCCTTGAAAAAAAATATAAATCATAGACTAATGGTTAAGAGTTCAAGTTAGAGCGTGTTCATCTTGTAAGAACCTGGAACAACTAGAGTTTTACTTGTTTAACATGAGTCTGCAAAGAATAACAAAAGAATGTAGAATTTCCTCGAATAAAAAAAGAGTCAAGGGTTGAATTGTCTTTGCAATAAGACCATTTCTATATTTTAAAAATTGACCAAGGACAAGACAATCATTTCACTTTTAATTTGTACAATAAAATGACTTCAATGCTCTTTAAAGTAAGAAGTTATAAGGCTGTCATAAGAGTTTTTTATTTTTATTTTCATATCAAAGTCTATAATAAAATAACATATTTATCCTTATAATAATAATAATAATAATAATAATAATAATAATAATAAAATTAATTTGCAATGCATGTTGAAAAGCATAGTAAAAAGACCTAACTTCTCTTCAAGTTCAAATTTTTAAACCTTAGCTCATATTTTTATTTGAAATATTTTATGTAATTAGAATTTTATTTAAATTTCATCCTTTTTCATTTTTTGTTCAAATGTCAAATTTGATCCGTTTTCTTTTAATTGATATTTATTTAAAGTGAGATAATTTTAGAATTGAATTGATTTTATGATTTCATCCATTTTTTTCTATTAGATTTTATCCTTATTCTTTTGATTATTTTTTTTTCCTTTGGCAAATGTTTTAGGTTAATATTTTTTTTCTTGGTTGTATCATTCAATTCGTTTGGATTTGAGCCTTTTGGTTAATTCCATGCCTATCCTTTTTATAGATTGCAAGTTTGAGAGATTAACCTAGCATTGGAGATTTGAAATAAATAAATAAAATCATAATAATGTTCCATAACTTCTTTTGAAAGACAGATCGGGAAACTTCACCATCCAAAACTAATTACAAATTGTAAATTCATATTCTGATCCATTGTTGATCCTTGAACAACTAACTAGCTATTAATAATAAAAACATCTAACTAAGGATTTTGTGGCTTGCTCAGCAAATTGTAGAGACTAGAAATGCAGGGGTTCTTCTACCAAAACATACACATATCATTTGTGTACCAAAGCTATAAAATTTTAAAGCTCAAAAACAATATGATAGGCATGGACAATATGCCTCGAATGCTTGCCCCAAAACAGAGAGAATACTGCAACTAGGGTTGGGAAAGACATGAATTCAGAAATGATATATCTAATAGAAAGTAAAAACAATAAATACCTTATAAATAAAAGTGTGTACTCATAATCAAGAAGAAGGGGCTGATATATATATATATATATATATATATATATATATATATATATATACACACACACACACTGAAATTTGGTTTGACAAAATGTACTCTAAAATCTTTATTTTTTAAAATAAAAAAATCAAACTAATTATTCAAAACATAAATCATTCCCGGAGCTAGTTGGATTTTTAGATAATAGGGTAAAGTAATTTGCCTTAAAAAAAAATTAAGAGATGAGTGCTTAAGATGTTTGGTCAGAGTTAGAAAAAAGAATCATGAATAACTAGTTAGACAGAGCGGTGACAAACCAAATTTTAATTTTTATTTCAGAGTCATCCGCAAGGTACATGTCAATAAATCCATGGATACTTCATAGACATCAACATACTAGCCCGGTACGTAGCTATTAAATATTCCAAATAACAAAACCCAAAGCAAGATTTAATACTGGCAATAGAAAAACTTCACACTGTTTCCCTTGATTAAGTTGCTGCGGCATCTTTTGGGATCCTATTCTTCTCCAATATTTGAATGTGGAAGCCATTTGGAAACATAACAGCTGGAATTCTGGTGATATCTCCACCCTTGATCACTCCCCACCTGAAATCAGAAGATAACTTGACCATGTCAATTACCTGGTTTAGAAATAAAAAATAAAATATATAAACAGTGTAATCAACTAGAAACAATTCCCTGTCGTCACGTAGCGTGATGACAGAGAATTTACGATTTACACAGCAAGTCTCAAGTTCGAATTAGGATATGCGTTTATTGTAAGAGTCTGGAACAACCAGGTTTCACTTGCCCACTGGATCCACATACTGTGTTTTCCAGGATAGGTTTCCTCGCTTTAAAAAAAACTAGAAACATATATGTTTATGTTTATTTACTATATACCTGTATTTTGTGACCAAATAGTGAAGAAAAATAGTCATCTGCAATTTAGAAAATTCAGCTCCAGCACAAAGTCTCGAACCGCCTCCGAAACCCATAAAAGTTTGCGATCCTGAGTTCAGTTCTTGCCCCTGCGGTTTCATAGGCAAACACATTGAAATTCAGAAACATATAAGTGTGTCATTATTCGCTTAAATTTCTAGATTAGTAATTACTTTTAATAAAACTTTCGAGGAGATATTTACCTGCCATCGCCATGGATTGAAGACGAAAGGATCATCGTATTGCTTCGGATCCATATGAACAGCCGGTGGACAGACCATAACAATCCAACCTGCTGGAATAGTATATCCTGAATATAATGAAAATACTTGATTATTAGTTCTTGTCCAAGGCTAAGTGAAATCTGAAACATGAGTTTAGTTCCTGGAACTGGAAACATGCCTTTGATCTCAACATCTTTGAGGACCTTCCTAAAAATTCCTGGGACGATATTTGCGAGCCTTACTGTTTCATTGATAACCTGCAAAAAAATATATATGCAATTAATTGAGATGTTTTCTTTGCTGTATGCCAATCTATATTGGTGTTCTTACCATGTGTGTGAAAGTCATTGATTTGTATTCTTGCCAAGTGATCCCAGACTGATCAGTATTTTTTCTGTTCCTCAGAATTGCTTCATGTTCTTTCTGATACCAGAAACATATGAATGTTGACAGAAAAAGTGATGAATACATGAGTTAACAGGGCATGGAAATGCTTAATTAATTACTTACAGCCAATTCTTCCAGCACTTTAGGATTTTCACCAACATTTTTTACAGCTAATGTGAGAGCAGTTGAAGTAGTTTCAAAGGCAGCAAAAACAAGTATGAATAGCAAATCCAAAGCAATTTCCTCAGTCATCAAACTCCCTTTTTTCTTCATTTCCTCGATCACAAGATCAAGAAAGTCTTTCTCTTTCCTCGTCTCTGGGGTTGCACGCCTTTCCTCCAGAATACTTTTTATTATCTCTACCGCTTTCTGGCGCCCCTATATATATATATATATATTCCTAAAATGATTAACAATAATGTCTACGGAATCATCATGCAATATAGATGTTTGAGATGGTGCAAACCAGACCTGTAGACATTTCCTGTAAGCAGTTCCAGGAACGTTCAGGGGAAATGAAATCAAGCCATGTTGGAAATCGGCATAAGCTTGTCTCAGGTTCTTCGACGACTTTGATTCGCTGTAACTAAGCAGTATTTTGGCACCAAAGCCAAACTCCATCTGCGAAGACAAACCGTTTGATTGTTAAGATCAAGAAGCTAATAAATTTGTATTTGTACTGTTCTATATCGAGCACCCGTTGCCCAATACAAATTCTCATGAATAGGTCAATCTTTGTCAGAAATAAGTGGATAAAATCAGAAAACTAGATCTAACTGATGATCACTGGGTTGGCCAATGAAAACCTCAACTATCCAGGCCCTAAGCTAAACGGAGTTTATAGGTTAATCAGCATGCGAGTTATCAACTCGATAAAAAATGATCAGGTCAACAATAAAAGAAAATATGTTTTATTCATCGGTGAAGAAGGAAAGCATTTTAGTTGTAAAACGAAAAAAAAAAATTGTATAAATCAAATCTGATGTCAAATTTAATAACTACGATTTTAAAGGTTAGTAATTCCATCCATGAGCCACCAGACCCTTCAGTTTTTGGGGTCCTTGAGGTATGCACTTGTGCTAGGCTTGCTTCTTCGGATAGTTGTCAAAACATTAATTTGATTTGACCATATAGTTTATTGTTTTGAATTATGTCTTTGTCCAGGGAACAGTGTAGACTAACTATTTTTTTATTTATTATTTCCCAAGTAAACAAAAAAACAAAACCAAGAAACTTCTCTTCTTCGACATGTATCAACCTCTTGAAAACTCTAGGGGAAATTAATTTGGTTAGTTATACAACTTGCGCTCTCTTTGGTATTGCGATCGGAAAGTGTTTATGAAAAAATTTAAAAAAAAATTATTTTTATTTTTTACTTTAAATTAAAAAATTATAGTATTTTTAGATCATTTTAATGTGTTGATGTCAAAAATAATTTTTTTTAAAAAAAACATCATTTGGATGCATTTCTAAACAATAAGCACTTTCAAAAACAACCGAAATCACATTCCTAAACAGGCTCTTAGTCAGTCCCGATCTAGAGGGTTGGCTCAATGAACCCACGATTTGAATCTTGATTCAGATAAAGTTTTAAGTTGAGTTAATTTCGATTTCAATCCCATATAAATTTGAAATGACTGAACATATCTACCATCAAACATGATCAAGTCAACACCAAGGATTGAATTCAAAAAAAAAAAAAACTAAATCAATATTGTTGTGGTAATCAAAATAGATTTGGAAATCTAATGACCCGAGCTCTAACTCTAAACTGAGTTGAATCTGAAGCCAGGTATGACAATCGTAATATTACACATGAGAATGAAATGCTAACAAAATAAAGTTCCGTGAATAATAAAAAGAAAAATCAACAACTTGGAACTGCATATGCTTTACTATTATATAGTTTTAAAAAACTAAATAATATATACATATATATATTTGTGGGACAGAAGAAAGAAAAGAGTAAAATATAGTTGACTTGAAAGAAAAAGAAGTGATGACCCCAAGAGTGTTCGTCCCTCGGAATTTGATGTTTACCTTAGCAACTGCTTCTTTCAACTCAACACTTGCCTGTCCGCACCAACGCTGTAGATTTTTGCATATCGTTTTCTCAACTTTAGGAATAAGTTTTGTTCTCATAGTTTCATTACCAACAAGGTTCATAACCAAGTTTCTTAGATACTTGTGCATAAAACCCTCAGCAGAAACCAGATTGTCTCTCCCTGCAATCTCGTTGAAGCTCTTCGGGTAGCAGCACTGAAATAACTTCCCTTCGTTTTGAAAAATGAAATGATTGAATTCCGCCTCGGTGGAGATGATCAGCGAGTGACCAACCAAGTTGGTTTTAAAAATAGAGCCATACCTGAAAGAACATCACATTACATGCATGCACGGAGAGAAAATTATACGGGAAATTGAAAAGAATATTTACCTTTCCATTTTCTGGGTGATAAAAGGAGATATATTATTTTCCCTATAGGGAGCAAAGAATTGCATCGTCTCTCCCAAAAGAGGGAAGCCCATGGAACCTGGTGGGAGTTTGCCATTGCATTTAGGGTTCCTCCACTTGTATATCCAATGAGTGATGATGCATGAGAGTAAGCTTACAGCTACGCTCATCATCAAAACCAGCATCATTTCCTCACTAATCCCAAAATCCAGTCAAAGGGTTAACAAAGAATATTCACCCGGCTCTGTTTGAATTTCTCAGCTGCTGCTGCTTATCCTCTTTTAAAGGCCAGCCCGAAAATCAAAATCCTTCCTTTTATTATTTAATAAAATAAAGATACGAAAATGGAAAGTGACTGATTTTTTTATTTTTCTCAAGTCAAAAATAAATTTTTTAAATAAAGATACGAAATACGGAATGTCACATCGATCTTGCTTAGCCTGCATTCACAAGTGGGTAAGAAACTGAATGCACGTGGCTGATGTAAATGACTGTGATTTTTTTAATGACTGTGAAAAATAATAATAATAATAATAATAATAATAATAATAATACAGAATATGGAAAAATAAGGGAAAATAAAGTGACAACTTGTTTTCCTTAAATTTAAAAGAATTATTTTTTTAGCAGGTAGGGTTGGGCTTAGAAGAGGAATAGACTCTTTCTTTCCTCTGCAACATGGTTCAAGTCTTATTATACATATATGTAATTCCCACAATAATTTACATGTTTATTGAGCTTTCAGGAAATTCAATGAATTTAGAGATTAATCTGTTATGTACGTAAACTGATCCGGACATCCGGTTATAAAAACAAAGAAGGACTCTTTTATATATATAAAAAATGAGTTATCACTTGTATAAAACTGGGTTAAAAATAACCATGGTTAAAAACTGAATACCTGACATCCATATAGTTATCACCATTCTTCTCCGTCGACGTCGCTGCCATGCCTCATCTAAAATCAAGAAGACTCCGAGATAAAATGTGTGGTGGAAAATTGAAAGCCTCCACTTAATAATTAAAAACAAATCTAAGTAATTGTCTAGGAAGCCTTGAATTCAACGATCGGAGGTCATCAAAAAAATCAGGGCAGGGCATGTTGCCATACAACATAAAAAATAGAAAATAAATATTAGTAATATTGCAATTCTTTGTGGTTTGAAATTGAACTGTGGGTGAAATTTAAACTCTGAGAATGTGACTCAAAAGAAAATTAAAAAAATATATTTTATATTTTATTTTAAATTAAAATTTTATATTTTTAAATTATTTTTATGAACTGATATAAAAATAATTTAAAAACAAAACACCTCATAAATGAGTGATGATGTATGAGACTAAGCTTACAACTACGCTCATCAAAACAAACATCATTTCCTTGCTAATCCCAAAATCAAAATCCTTCCTTTTATTATTAAATAAATTAAAGATGTTAAATATCTCTTTTAGTTGATGTTATTTTTAAAATAAATTAAATAAATTAAAAATACATCAAAATAATATTGTTTTATTTTTTAAAACTAATTAACATCAACACATAAAAATGATCTAAAAATACAAAAACAATTAATTTAAAGTAAACAAAATAATTTTATCTTTTAAATCATTTTTAAAACCATCACATCTGCAATTCTCAATCAAAAATCACTGCTCCCTCCTCTCGTTCCTCAAACGCTTCTTTAATTTCAACAGATCCCCACTACATCTGCTCCCGTTTGTCTTCCCTCGCATCTATTAAATATCCTGTAAATTTAATAAACAGATAATACGCCACGTCAATACCTGCTGGCATTTGAACATGTTTTGATCATGTGGGTGTCTATATTATCTTCTGGAGGTTGAAAGCTTCCATCAAATAAAGTGCTCAGCAATGGCCCTACTCAATTAAATACTGGAAAAAAAGTCAAGTATGTTTATGTGAGGAAAAAAGACTGGGCTATCAAGGAAAAGTAAGACATGACAAAAGTAGTTGTTTTTGACCATTTCATGAACGATGTTGAAGAGCAATGAGCTATCAAGACCAAGTACTATGTAGCATGTACAGGGGTTACCTTGGTAAGGTATCATTTACAAAGATTTTTGGCGCACATTCATTTTTATGTAATATAATAAAATAATCTTTTAATGTATAGAAGAAAAATATAGATATAGAAGAAAAATATAGAGTTTTATAAAACATGTCAGCTTATCTATACAAAATACAAATTGAGATTATTATTGCAGTGATAATACTGCATAACTATATTGGAAGGAGATCCTAAGATGTTGTTTTTTTGTTGAAACATAATGATAAATAACTCGTAGGTATCCTTCTTCAAAGCAAGTTCTTAGCCTGCATGCACGCGTGGGTTAAAAACTTAATGCATGCGGCTGATGTAGATAACTGTGATTTTTTTAATTGAGTGTAAAAATAATAATAATAATAATAATAATAATAATAATAATAATAATTCTAGTTATTAAACTCGGATCTATATCGACCATAATGCCTTGACTAGTTCAGTTAAAGATAAAAATAGAGAAATGATTGACCCAATCAAAAACTTGGATCTCCCTCCAACCCCGTAATAAAGAATTTGATTATTTTTATATAAAAATTGTATAAAAACCTGAATACATGGGTTAAAAACTAACCATGGTTAAAAACTGAATACCCAATATTGTTAAAATCACGTTTTAACTTGTAAAATTATATAATTATACAAGTCAAATTTGTAAACCTAGTAAAATGAGATAGAAAAATTAAACCCTACTAAAATCAGTCTAAACTCAAAAAATCAGACCAAATCGATTTGATTTTATGATTCTAATGAAATCTCGTGTGCTCAGCGGTGTTGGCTCGGCTTCTTTGATATTATCGGACCACGAATTCACATGTACAGACAGGAATGGTTCTTCTTTTGTGCCAATTCCCATATGCAGTAGTTGTAAATATTTTTTATTTCAAAAAAATATCATGGCGTAAAAGCAAATCCTAAAAATTATATATTGAAATTATATCACAAGGAAAAAATATTAAAAACATGTCAAAAATCTATTTAAAAATAGGAAAAGTGATGAGCATTTTTGAAAACAAAAAAAAGACTATTTATAACTAAGTATTTTTTTATGAAATTGTGTTTTATTGTTTTTAGAAGACACATTATCAATGACTAGAGTCTAGCTTTCTCTTTTCAAGAGATGGACGACTAACAAGTCGTCAACCTTATACAATTAACAACACGAAATTAAGAAAACTCAGAGGTACATTTTTGGTGGAAAATTGAAAGCCACCACTTAATAATTAAAAAAATGGAAGTAATTGTCTTGGAGTCTTGAAGTCAACGATTGGAGGTAATCAAAAAATCAAGGCAGGGCATTTAGCTAAACACCATAAAAAATAAATAAGTAATATTGCAATTCTTTGTGGTTTGAAATTGAACTTTGGGTGGAATTTCATAGTATTTGGCATTGAGTTTTAAAAATATTTTATATTGATCTTTTTTTAAATGAGTCTTGGATTTTTGGTTATTTATAGAAATATTTTGCTAATCTCTTAAAATGTTTTTGGTCTTTAACATGATTCACATCGATCTCTCCGGAAAAAAAAACATTTCAATTTAATTGTTTTTTTAATTGAGCAACAACTTGGCACTCTATTTCTAAAATATATTTGAAAAATTTGAAAAGTTTTTATTTTTATTTTAAATTAAAAAATTGATATTTTTATTTTATTTTAACGTACTGATGTCAAAAATATCCCTTTAAAAAAACATCATGATGAAATGTTATGATATATTTTTAAACAAAAAATACTTTGAAAATCAACATCAACCACACTCCCCATTTAAGTAATAAAAATGATAAGAAAAATATAAATTTGGCATCATACATTTATTATGGTTAGCTTTGAAGTAGACTAAAAAATGTCACAGGAATGACATTTTGCTAAAACTAGCGAATTTACCCATGCTACTGGTCTGGAGTTTTTTTATATGTAAAGAATTAATTGATTTTATACATATTGTAATTGTCATTCTAATATTTAATTAGTAAAATTATAATTGATAGAATCTATTAGAAACGAGTTTTTTCCCGGCCTAAAAGTGATTGAATGTTGCTACTGTTAAAACTATTTTGATAATTATTTAATCAGTAGAATGTACAATTGGAATAAAAAAAATTCTAGGATTGTTATGTATATTTTATTTGTTTCATGAATTCTTTCATTAGCAAATAGTAAAATTATAATCGCTGAATTGTAACATAGAAAAGAGATTTGTTTTATGCAGCAAAGAATTTGATTGATGATTTTGTTTTAATTACTTTAGTAATAATTTGACTGGTAGATAGCAAAACAACAGTTGATCAAATTAACTTAAGATATATATTTTGTTGTCTGCAACATCCTAATTGTTTGTTGGGCATGTTTTAATTATTTTCCAAATAATTTATTTGGCAGATAGCAAAAATACAATTGCTAAAATTAATCAAGGATTATTTTTTCATATTTTTTCTTTATATTATCATATTAAAAAATTTAGAACATTGAGATTAAATTAATGTGAGATTTTTAAAGAAAAGTCAGTTCAAGTTTTTTTGATATATTTTAAGAAGTTAATATGAAAAAATATCACAATATATAATTAGTCTCTCCTATTTTTTCAGGAAAAAATCCCAAAAATAATATATATAAAAATTTAGGATCATTAACAATCTTGTTACATGTTAAAAATTTGGTTACGACTATGGCAAAATCCTTGGCAATTTTTATTTTATTGTTGTAGATAATTTGGCACATTTTTTTTACTTGTCTTATCTACGTGTGGTTTTGTATATTTATTTTCGTAATATGAGATCTAAAATATCATACATAAAAAAAAACATTGAAGTTATTTTTTACAAAAATAACATTGACTAATGAATTTTTGTCACAATTATTATAGTTGTCATTATAAATATTATTATATATAATTAATATTATAATTATTATTTGTCATATTATCGATGATACCACCATTGTTGTTTAAAAAAGATTTTTTTTTATTTGTTAAGATTTATTCCTTGTATTAATATGTTAAAAGTATTTTAGAATACTTGATAGTAAATTATTATTTCTTGAAAATAATAAATAGGCAATTTATTTGTGTGGGGGGTTAATTTGTATTTAGCTATTCAAAAAAATATGTGCAATAACCTTAATGTCACCAGCAGTTCCTGTACATTTTTATCTTATTCATGGGTATTATGGTTATTTTACCATGCAAAAATACAGGAAAATATAAAATTACCCCAAACAATCTAATAATGTCAACCAGTCCCATGGAAATTCAAAAATACTCTTGATTCCAAGGAAAGGGTTGAGTAATCGTTAATACACTATTGTAATCCACAGTGTTTTGTGAATGTGTGCATAGTGTCTGAGCATGTTGTTTTAGCTTTTTCTTAATAATAATAGTTGTGATGCATGTAAGTTGACTCAGACACCCTATTATAAAAAAATATAAGTGAGAAAAAATGTAAAAAAAAGTGGGTCCTAGGCTTATTCGTGGCACACTTAAGCTGGTCCAGACATCCTATTATCAAAAAAATATATATACATGGGAAAAAATCGTGGTGCGTATAAGTTGACACAGACCTGACTACAAAAAAATATAAGTGTAACAACAAATAGGAAAAGAAGTTGGCTAAATTCAAGGTATCCTGGCGTGAGTGGTGAGGGTACTCTCGTTCTTTTAAGAGAGTTTAGGGATTCGACCCTCTTTTGTATGGAGCCGGCTATTTGGGAAGCATTTTCACCCCTTCGGGACCCACCCGGTATGAACGTGAATTAGTCTAGCCCAGTATCTGAGACACCGTATAATTTATAAAAAAAACATTTTTTTTGCTTGTAGCGTCGAATACAACCAAGTTTATTGAAAGCTTAGTGGCTCAAATTACGACAATTGAACCAACAACCTCGACTTACCTCCTCACCTTTGTTTCCTTAGTCCCATTGAATTTTAAAATGACAATTGTTTCCCAATAAAAAATCTATTACACCGTCATTTTGCTTGCTTTTGTTTTCTTGTATAAGAAAGGGAGGAAAGGATAAAAACATTGTGGATTCGTTGGGGAGACCTATAGTGTTTTTTCCATATTTTCCACAGTTTAAGTGAATTACCATTACAAAAAAAAAAAAGGATGGTAAGAATATTGTTTTCCTAGACACATTTTATTTTAAATAAGAAGAATTTTGTTACTATCTATTCCTTGAAAAAAATATAAATCATAGACTAATGGTTAAGAGTTCAAGTTAGGGCGTGTTCATCTTGTAAAACCCTGGAACAACTACAATTTTACTTGTTTAACCTGAGTCTGCAAAGAATAACAAAAAAAGATAGAGTTTTCTCGAATAAAAAAAAAATCAAGAGTTGAATTGTCTTTACAATAAGACCATTTCTATATTTTAAAAATTGACCAAGGACAAGACAATCATTTCACTTTTAATTTGTACAATAAAATGACTTCAATGCTCTTTAAAGCAAGAAATTATATCATAAGAGTTTTATTTATTTATTTTCATATCAAAGTCTATAGTAAAATAACATATTTATCCTTATAATAATAATAATAATACAATTAATTTGCAATGCATGTTGAAAAGCATAGTAAAAAGACCTAATTTATCTTCAAGTTCAAATTTTTAAACCTTAGCTCATATTTTTATCATTGCACCATTTCTAGGTATGAATCAATTGATCATTGACACCATTGTTGATCCTTGAACAGCTAACTAGCTATTAATAATAGAAACATCTAACTAAGGATTTTGTGGCTTGCTCAGCAAATTGTAGAGACTAGAAATGCTGGGGTTCTTCTACCAAAACATACACATATCATTTGTGTACCAAAGCTATAAAATTTTAAAGCTCAAAAACAATATGATAGGCATGGACAATATAGCAACTAGGGTTGGGAATATAGCAAAACAGAGAGAAAATAGCAACTAGGGTTGGGAAATACATGAATTCAGAAATGATATATCTAATAGAAAGTAAAAACAATAAATACGTTATAAATAAAAGTGTGTACTCATAATCAAGAAGAAGGGGCTGATATATATTGAAATTTGGTTTGACAAAATGTACTCTAAAATCTTTATTTTTTAAAATAAAAAAATCAAACTAATTATTCAAAACATAAATCATTCCCGGAGCTAGTTGGATTTTTAGATAATAGGGTAAAGTAATTTGCCTTAAAAAAAAATTAAGAGATGAGTGCTTAAGATGTTTGGTCAGAGTTAGAAAAAAGAATCATGAATAACTAGTTAGACAGAGCGGTGACAAACCAAATTTTAATTTTTATTTCAGAGTCATCCGCAAGGTACATGTCAATAAATCTATGGATACTTCATAGACATCAACATAGTAGCCCGGTACGTAGCTATTAAATATTGCAAATAACAAAACCCAAAGCAAGATTTAATACTGGCAATAGAAAAACTTCACACTGTTTCCCTTGATTAAGTTGCTGCGGCATCTTTTGGGATCATATTCTTCTCCAATATTTGAATGTGGAAGCCATTTGGAAACATAACAGCTGGAATTCTGGTGATATCTCCACCCTTAATCACTCCCCACCTGAAATCAGAAGGTAACTTGACCATGTCAATTACCTGGTTTAGAAATAAAAAATATATAAACAGAGTAATCAACTAGAAACAGTTCATGTAGAGAATTTGCGATTTACAAAGCAAGTTTCAAGTTCGAATTAGGACGTGCGTCTATTGTAATAGTCTGGAACAACCAGGTTTTACTTGCCCACTGGATCCACATACTGCGTTTTCCAGGATAGGTTTCCTCGCTTTAAAAAAAACTAGAAACATGTATGTTTATGTTTGTTTACTATATACCTGTATTTTGTGACCAAATAGTGAAGAAAAATAGTCATCTGCAATTTAGAAAATTCAGCTCCAGCACAAAGTCTCGAACCGCCTCCGAAACCCATAAAAGTTTGCGATCCTGAGTTCAGTTCTTGCCCCTGCGGTTTCATAGGCAAACACATTGAAATTCAGAAACATATAAGTGTGTCATTATTCGCTTAAATTTCTAGATTAGTAATTACTTTTAATAAAACTTTCGAGGAGATATTTACCTGCCATCGCCATGGATTGAAGACGAAAGGATCATCGTATTGCTTCGGATCCATATGAACAGCCGGTGGACAGACCATAACAATCCAACCTGCTGGAATAGTATATCCTGAATAGAATGAAAATACTTGATTATTAGTTCTTGTCCAAGGCTAAGTGAAATCTGAAACATGAGTTTAGTTCCTGGAACTGGAAACATGCCTTTGATCTCAACATCTTTGAGGACCTTCCTGAAAATTCCTGGGACGATATTTGCGAGCCTTACTGTTTCATTGATAACCTGCAAAAACATATATATGCAATTAATTGAGATGTTTTCTTTGCTGTATGCCAATCTATATTGGTGTTCTTACCATGTGTGTGAAAGTCATTGATTTGTATTCTTGCCAAGTGATCCCAGACTGATCAGTATTTTTTCTGTTCCTCAGAATTGCTTCATGTTCTTTCTGATACCAGAAACATATGAATGTTGACAGAAAAAGTGATGAATACATGAGTTAACAGGGCATGGAAATGCTTAATTAATTACTTACAGCCAATTCTTCCAGCACTTTAGGATTTTCACCAACATTTTTTACAGCTAATGTGAGAGCAGTTGAAGTAGTTTCAAAGGCAGCAAAAACAAGTATGAATAGCAAATCCAAAGCAATTTCCTCAGTCATCAAACTCCCTTTTTTCTTCATTTCCTCTATCACAAGATCAAGAAAGTCTCTCTCTTTCCTCGTCTCTGGGGTTGCACGCCTTTCCTCCAGAATACTTTTTATTATCTCTACCGCTTTCTGGCGCCCCTATATATATATATTCCTAAAATGATTAAGAATAATGTCTACGGAATCATCATGCAATATAGATGTTTGAGATGGTGCAGACCTGTAGACATTTCCTGTAAGCAGTTCCAGGAACGTTCAGGGGAAATGAAATCAAGCCATGTTGGAAATCGGCATAAGCTTGTCTCAGGTTCTTCGACGACTTTGATTCGCTGTAACTAAGCAGTATTTTGGCACCAAAGCCAAACTCCATCTGCGAAGACAAACCGTTTGATTGTTAAGATCAAGAAGCTAATAAATTTGTATTTGTACTGTTCTATATCGAGCTCCCGTAATTGCCCAATACAAATTCTCATGAATAGGCCAATCTTTATCAGAAATAAGTTGATAAAATCAGAAAACTAGATCTAACTGATGATCACTGGGTTGGCCAATGTAAACCTCAACGATCCAGGCCCTAAGCTAAACGGAGTTTATAGGTTAATCAACATGCGAGTTATCAACTCGATAAAAAATGGATCAGGTCAACAATAAAAGAAAATATGTTTTATTCATCGGTGAAGAAGGAAAGCATTTTAGTTGTAAAACGAAAAAAAAAAATTGTATAAATCAAATCTGATGTCAAATTTAATAACTACGATTTTAAAGGTTAGTAATTCCATCCATGAGCTACCAGACCCTTCAGTTTTTGGGGTCCTTGAGGTATGCACTTGTGCTAGGCTTGCTTCCTCGGATAGTTGTGAAAACATTAATTTGATTTGACCATATAGTTTATTGTTTTGAATTATGTCTTTGTCCAGGAACAGTGTAGACTAACTATTTTTTTATTTACTATTTCCCAAGTAAACAAAAAAACAAAACCAAGAAACTTCTCTTCTTCGACATGTATCAACCTCTTGAAAACTCTAGGGAAATTAATTTGGTTAGTTAGGCATTTTTGATCGAAAAGTGATTAGGAAAAAATTGAGAATTTTTTATTTTTATTTTTTTATTTTAAATTAAAAAATTAGTGTTTTTAGATCATTTTGATGTGCTGTGTCAAAATAATTTTTAAAAAATAAAAAAATATCATTTTGATTCATTTTTAAATAATAAACACTTTCAAAAGCTACCCCAATTGCAATCCCAAACAGGCTATTAGTCAATCCCGATCTAGAGGGTTGGCTCAATGAATCCACGATTTGAATCTTGATTTAGATCAAGTTTTAAGTTGAGTTAATTTCGATTTCAATCCCATATAAATTTGAAATGACTGAACATATCTACCATCAAACATGATCAAGTCAACACCAAGGATTGAATTCAAAAAAAAAAAAAATCAATATTGTTGTGGTAATCAAAATAGATTTGGAAATCTAATGACCCGAGCTCTAACTCTAAACTGAGTTGAATCTGAAGCCAGGTATGACAATCGTAATATTACACATGAGAATGAAATGCTAACAAAATAAAGTTACGTGAATAATAAAAAGAAAAATCAACAACTTGGAACTGCATATGCTTTACTATTATATAGTTTTAAAAAAACTAAATAATATATATATATATATATATATATATATATATTTGTGGGACAGAAGAAAGAAAAGAGTAAAATATAGTTGACTTCAAAGAAAAAGAAGTGATGACCCCAAGAGTGTTCGTCCCTTGGAATTTGATGTTTACCTTAGCAACTGCTTCTTTCAACTCAACACTTGCCTGTCCGCACCAACGCTGTAGATTTTTGCATATCGTTTTCTCAACTTTAGGAATAAGTTTTGTTCTCATAGTTTCATTACCAACAAGGTTCATAACTAAGTTTCTTAGATACTTGTGCATAAAACCCTCAGCAGAAACCAGGTTGTCTCTCCCTGCAATCTCGTTGAAGCTCTTCGGGTAGCAGCACTGAAACAACTTCCCTTCGTTTTGAAAAATGAAATGATTGAATTCCGCCTCCGTGGAGATGATCAGCGAGTGACCAACCAAGTTGGTTTTAAAAATAGAGCCATACCTGAAAGAATATCACATTACATGCACGCACGGAGAGAAAATTATACGGGAAATTGAAAAGAATATTTACCTTTCCATTTTCTTGGTGATAAAAGGAGATATATTATTTTCCCTATAGGGAGCAAAGAATTGCATCGTCTCTCCCAAAAGAGGGAAGCCCATGGAACCTGGTGGGAGTTTGCCATTGCATTTAGGGTTCCTCCACTTGTAAAACCAATGAGTGATGATGCATGAGAGTAAGCTTACAGCTACGCTCATCATCAAAACCAGCATCATTTCCTCACTAATCCCAAAATCCAGTCAAAGGTTTAACAAACAATATTCACCCGGCTCTGTTTGTATTTCTCAGCTGCTGCTTATCCTCTTTTAAAGGCCAGCCCGAAAATCAAAATCCTTCCTTTTATTATTTAATAAAATAAAGATACGAAATATCCCTCTTCCAATAAAGCTCTTAGCCTGCATTCACAAATCACAAGTGGGTAAAAAACTGAATGCACGTGGCTGATGTAAATGACTGTGATTTTTTTTATTGAGTGTGAAAAATAATAATAATAATACAAAATATGGAAAAAATAAGGGGAAAATAAAGTGACAACTTGTTTTCCTTAAATTTAAAAGAATTATTTTTTTAGCAGGTAGGGTTGGGCTTAGTAGAGGAATAGACTCGTATACATATATATCATTCCCATAATATTTTACATGTTTATTGAGATTTTAGGAAATTTAATGAGTTTAGAGATTAACTATAATACATGTAAACTGATCTGGATATCCGGTTATAAAAAAAAAGAATGACTCTTTTATATATATATATAAAAAGAGTTATCACTTATATAAAACTGGGTTAAAAACTAACCATGGTTAAAAACTGAAATTAAGTTATCACCATTCTTCTCCGTTGACGTCGCTGCCATGTCTCATCTAAAATTAAGACGACTCCGAGATACACAATGTGTGGTGGAAAATTGAAAGCCTGCACTTAATAATTAGAAACAAATCTAAGTAATTGTCTAGGAAGCCTTGAATTCATCGATCGGAGGTCATCAAGAAAATCAGGGCAGGGCATGTTGACAAACACCATAAAAAATAGAAAATAAATATTAGTAATATTGCAATTCTTTGTGGTTTGAAATTGAACTGTGGGTGAAATTTAAACTCTGAGAATGTGACTCAAAAGAAAATTAAAAAAATATATATTTTATTTTTTATTTGAAATTAATTTTTTATGTTTTTAAATTATTTTTATGAATTATATAAAAAATAATTTAAAAACAAAACACATCATAAATGTGTGATGATGTATGAGACTAAGCTTACATCTACGCTCATCACAACAAACATCATTTCATTGCTAATCCCAAAATCAAAATCCTTCCTTTTATTATTAAATAAATTAAAGACATTTGATGTGTGTTTGAGAGTATGGTTAATGTTGTTTTTTAAAATAAATTAAAAACACATCAAAATAATATTGTTTTATTTTTGAAAAAATAATTAACATCAATACATAAAAATGGTCTAAAAATACAAAAAATAATTAATTTAAAATAAAAATAATAATTCTATTTTTTTAAATCATTTTTAAAACCATCACATCTGTCATCCTCAAACACTTCTTCAATTTCATCAAAAAATCACTGCTCCCCTCCTCTCGTTCCTCAAACACTTCTTTAATTTCATCAAAAATCACTGCTCCTCCTCTCGTTCAACACTTCTTCAATTTCATCAAAAAATCACTGCTCCCCTCCTCTCGTTCCTCAAACACTTCTTTAATTTCAACAGATCCCCAAATATATATATATAGTTTATGTTTGTCATCCATCCATTATATTATCTTATCTGTTTATGAGATTTACACGATATTTAATATATATATATATATAATTGGAATATCAGAACTATACCATAATTAATTTTCAGATATATTGAATATCGTGTAAATCTATATATATATATATAATTGGAATATCAGAACTATACCATAATTAATTTTCAGATATATTGAATATAGTGTAAATCTTATAAACAGATAAGATAATATAATGGATGGATGACAAACATACCTAACTAAAACTTTAACCTGGAGTGAAAGGTACTGAGAACGCCACGCCAATACCTGCTGGCATTTGAACAACATGTTTTGATCATGTTGGTGTCGATATTATCTTCTGGAGGTTGAAAGCTTCCACCAAATAAAGTGCTCAGCAATGGCCCTACTCAATTATATACTGGAAAGAAAAGTCAAGTATGTTTATGTGTTGGAAAAAAAAGGCTGGGCTATCAAGGAAAAGTAAGACAGTACAAAAGTAGTTGCTTTTTGACCATTTAATGAACGATGTTGAAGGGCAATGAGCTATCAAGACCATATTTATTAATTTTGTTGTATTCCGGTTAGAACACCATAGTTATTAATTTTGTTCTATTTCAGCTACAACGGCCGGAATGTTTTGTTCTGTTTAAAAAATCGAGACAAAACGGTATCATTTTTATTTTTATTTTAATTCTAGTTCGTTCCAGAAATTCCTGTCAGAACACCTCGATTCCATTACTGGCATGTCATTCTGACTACATAAAAAAAGACTGGGCTATCAAGGAAAAGTAAGACATTACAAAAGTAGTTGCTTTTTGAACATTTAATGAACGATGTTGAAGAGCAATGAGCTATCAAGACCATATTTATTAATTTTGTTCTATTTTGGCTACAATGGCCAAATGTTTTGTTCTGTTTAAAAAATCGAGATAAAACGGTGTCATTTTTGTCTTGGTTTTAATTCTAGTTCGTTCCGGAAATTCCGGCCAGAACTCCTCGGTTCCGTTCCGAGCATGTCGTTCTGACTACATAAAAAAATCATTTTATTTTTTATTTAACTCTTAAATCAGCACATATCCTAAATGCATCTGATGTCACTAACATCACATCATTTTAGGTGAGTTGATTTTACTTGTCTTATTGATTTAATTTTATAGACACAATTTTTTGACTTGAACTTTATTTATTCGATGTGGGATAGGACAACCTTCAGTCTTCATTATTTTAAGGCACAAAAAGCTAATAAACTTGTTATTTGAGCAATGTGAGAATGGATTTGTTTGGCCATTCCCACATTGCTCAAACTTATTAAAGCCATAAGTTTCATGGTTGCATGTTGTCCAGCTTCTGCATATATATATATATATATATATATATATAATTAAAATTGTTGTATAATTTTTATTTTATAAAAAATAAAAATTATATTTAATGTTTTTGTTTTTTAATTTTTTTCATATATATATAAATTAATTATATGTAAACAGTATAACCTCGAAACGGCACGCTGAAATGCTCTGAAACAGGAACGTTCCTATGATTTTAAAAAATATAGTACAAGAATTGATTTGTTTATGTTTTTTTTTAATATGATAACGAAATTGTTATTTTTCTTCATAAAGAAAATTAAGTAAATTTTACTTAAGAAAACTCAGAGGTACAATGTTTGGTGGAAAATTGAAAGCCACCACTTAATAATTAAAAAAAAATCGAAGTAATTGTCTCGGAGTCTCGCAGTCAACGATTGGAGGTAATAAAAAAAATCAAGGCAGGGCATTTTGCTAAACACCATAAAAAATAAAAAAATAAATATTAGTAATATTGCAATTCTTTGTGGTTTGAAAATGAACTTTGGGTGGAATTTAATAGTCTTTGTCATTGAGTTTTAAAAATATTTTATATTGATCTTTTTTTAAATGAGTCTTGGATTTTTGGTTATTTATAGAAATATTTTGCTAATCTCTTAAAATGTTTTTGGTCTTTAACATGATTCACATCGATCTCTCCGGAAAAAAAAACATTTCAATTTAATTGTTTTTTTAATTGAGCAACAACTTGGCACTCTATTTCTAAAATATATTTGAAAAATTTGAAAAGTTTTTATTTTTATTTTAAATTAAAAAATTGATATTTTTATTTTATTTTAACGTACTGATGTCAAAAATATCCCTTTAAAAAAACATCATGATGAAATGTTATGATATATTTTTAAACAAAAAATACTTTGAAAATCAACATCAACCACACTCCCCATTTAAGTAATAAAAATGATAAGAAAAATATAAATTTGGCATCATACATTTATTATGGTTAGCTTTGAAGTAGACTAAAAAATGTCACAGGAATGACATTTTGCTAAAACTAGCGAATTTACCCACGCGCTGCACTAAAAAAAATTTTATATGTAAAGAATTAATTGATTTTATACATATTGTAATTGTCATTCTAATATTTAATTAGTAAAATTATAATTGATAGAATCTATTAGAAACGAGTTTTTTCCCGGCCTAAAAGTGATTGAATGTGTTGACATATAATGTCATACTTTGTATGCTTTATATATTTTGATGATAACAATAAAAAGAAAATGGACTAATAATATGCTTGGATGAGATTAAGCTATAAACAGGTATTATACAAAGAATACATCAACAAGCATAATGGAGTACACGAAGAAATCACTCCAGGAAGTCCAAGATGCAAGCAAGTGAAGACTTAGAATAAGTGTTCATTTTAGTGCTTTATGTAAATCTCTATTTCTAACTTGATAGCACAAATTAAAATGAACTCACACACTTCACATTGCATGCAAAGGATTTGATGATTATAGGTTTAAGTCATAATCAATCGGTTCAAGAAATTCAGAAAAGATAATTTGTCAAAATAGAGTTCTGCATGAACCGGTCGACCGCTTGGGTTATCTGTTGTGAACCGGTCGAATGCTTGGAAGATAAATTGCCTTTTGAGCTGAACCGGTCGACCGCTTGGTTTATCCATTGTGAACCGGTCGACCGCTTGATATGACAGTTGCTCTAAAACGTCTATAAACGGCTAGTTTCTTTTTGAAACTTATAAATAAGCCTCTTGATTGCAAAATTAAGCAGACACAACTTCTATATCATATAGTGAGACAATTAGTAGTGCATAAACACCTTCATATCATCAATCCTCATATTTGTGTTTAAACTTTCATATCTTAACACAAAGAGTATTTCTCATTCTCACTACACTTAAACACTTTCAAATATTCTAAGTGCTATTAAGTGAGATAAAGAGATCATAGATCTTTATCTCGTAATATCTACACTATTGAGAGTGTATTGTTGTTTTACAAAACAATCATTGTAAGACTCTTGAGAATTGAGTATAAAACTCTTGATATTGGTGAGGGAACATCACCAGGAAAAATCTTGAAGAGGATACATCTTCAAGTGGGAAAAGGAAAATCTTGAAGAGG
The DNA here is from genome assembly GCA_032356905.1 of Salix exigua. NCBI lineage: Eukaryota > Viridiplantae > Streptophyta > Magnoliopsida > Malpighiales > Salicaceae > Salix > Salix exigua. The sequence goes on along the minus strand of CM063594.1, from coordinate 2,087,711 downwards.
GCATATCTTCAAATGGTGTAAAAGTCGTGGTGTGGATTCATTAGCGGGAATTGTAATCTTGTTACTTGAACTAGTAAGAGAATACAATACTCAAGTACGGGTTGATACCTGAGTCGTGGATGTAGGCTTGCCGAACCACGTTAAAAACCGAGTTAGCAATCTCTCTCTCTTATCTCTTTACTTTAAAGTAATTAATTTTAAAATTGTATTAGTTATTGTATTTACACCTAATTCCCCTTTAGGTGCATAGTTGCTTTAATCCGTGAACAACAATTGGTATCGAGCTTAGTTCTCGGTTATTAAGTGATTTGTTTTATGCAGCAAAGAATTTGATTGATGATTTTGTTTTAATTACTTTAGTAATAATTTGACTGGTAGATAGCAAAACAACAGTTGATCAAATTAACTTAAGATATATATTTTGTTGTCTGCAACATCCTAATTGTTTGTTGGGCATGTTTTAATTATTTTCCAAATAATTTATTTGGCAGATAGCAAAAATACAATTGCTAAAATTAATCAAGGATTATTTTTTCATATTTTTTCTTTATATTATCATATTAAAAAATTTAGAACATTGAGATTAAATTAATGTGAGATTTTTAAAGAAAACTTAGTTCAAATTTTATATATAATTTAAGACGTTAATATGGAAAAAATATCACAATATATAATTAGTCTCTCCTATTGTTTGAAGAAAAAAGTCCCAAAAATAATATATAAAAAAATTTAGGATCATTAACAATTTTGTTACATGTTAAAAAATTTGGCATAATTTTTCTACTTGTCTTGTCTACGTGTGGTTTTGTATATTTATTTTCGTAATATGAGATCTAAAATATCATACATAAAAAAAGACATTGAAGTTATTTTTTACAAAAATAACATTGACTAATGAATTTTTTCACAATATAATTAATATTATAATTATTATTTGTCATCCATCCATTATAAATATTATTATATATAATTAATATTATAATTATTATTTGTCATATTATCGATGATACCACCATTGTTGTTTAAAAAAGATTTTTTTTTATTTGTTAAGATTTATTCCTTGTATTAATATGTTAAAAATATTATAGAATACTGATAGTAAGTTATTATTTCTTGGAAATAATAAATAGGCAATTTATTTTTGTGTGTGGGGGGAGGGGGGGTAAATTTGTATTTAGCTATTCAAAAAAATATGTGCAATAACCTTAATGTCACCAGCAGTTCCTGTACATTTTTATCTTATTCATGGGTATTATGGTTATTTTACCATGCAAAAATACAGGAAAATATAAAATTACCCCAAACAATCTAATAATGTCAACCAGTCCCATGGAAATTCAAAAATACTCTTGATTCCAAGGAAAGGGTTGAGTAATCGTTAATACACTATTGTAATCCACAGTGTTTTGTGAATGTGTGCATAGTGTCTGAGCATGTTGTTTTATATTTGTTTTTAATAGTTGTGATGCATGTAAGTTGACTCAGACACCCTATTATAAAAAAATATAAGTGAGAAAAAATGTAAAAAAAAGTGGGTCCTAGGCTTATTCGTGGCACACTGAAGCTGGTCCAGACATCCTATTATCAAAAAAATATATATACATGGGAAAAAATCGTGGTGCGTATAAGTTGACACAGACAGCCCAGCTACAAAAAAAAAATAAGTGTAACAACAAATAGGAAAAAGAAGTGGGTTCAGAGATTATTCGTAGTGCGAATAAACTACCCCAGACAACCAGGTTATTAAAAAAAACAACAAAAAATGCAAATGAAAAACACTTTTATTGTCATTATTGTGATTTTCACTATTCATTCATGTTTGAAAGTAAGCGTAAGTTGGCCTAGATACCCCGATTATAAAAAAACAATAAAATCTGTAAGTCAGAAAAAAACAATAAAAAATGTTTTTAAGAAAATGGATCCGGAGATTAGTCGTGTTGCGCGTAAGTTGCCCTAGACACCCCGGCTATAAAAAAAACAAAAAAAAAAGGAAGCCCGATTATAAAAAAAAAAAAGTGCAAAGGGAAAACACCTTTCCAAACAGTAATGAGAAAAAAAAATCTTGGTACACATAAACTGACCCAAACATCCGGTAAAAAAAATCTAAGTGGCGAAAAAATATTAAAAAAATAGGTTCAGAAAAAAGTCATGGTGCACGTAAGTTACTATGGATACCCCAATTATATATATGAAAAAGTCTGTTTAAAAATAATAGAAAGTTAATTTTCAAACAGTAATGAACAAAGAAAATAGAAGACCCCTTTTCAAAACGGTTTGTCATGATGTTATTGTTATTATTTTTTTATATGCCAAATATTACTTTTACTGTTTTTTTCTTTTAAGTTAATTTTTTTATTGCCATTAATTATCTTGATTATTTTCAGCTAATTCTGATTATATTTTTTGAACTTTTGTTTGATTTATAGAAAATTTTACGTCAGACTCTAAAATTTAAAGGCTCATTGGTTTTTTATTCATAAAAAATTAATATTTTATATATTGTTTTTAAATGAGACTTGGATTTGTGGTTATTTATATATATATATAAAAAATGTTAATCTCTTAAAATGATTTTGTTCTTATACATGATTCTAACATCGATATCTCCGAGGGAAAAGACGTTTCAATTTAGTTGTTTTTTTTAAATGAACGACAATTTATTTGAGGCTGTATTTTTAAAAAGCTTTTAAAAAAAATTAAATTTTTTTTATTTTTATAATATTATAAATCAAAATAATTAGTATTTTTATTTTGTTTTGATTTGCTAATGTAAAAAAATATATATTTTTTTTAAAATTATTATAATATATTCTTAAACTAAAAATACTTTAAAAATCAACCTTAACCACACTCTCATCATTAGGTAAGAAAAATCTAAATTTTGCTTGATACATTTAGCATGGTTAGCTTTGAAGTAGACTAAAAAAATATCAGGGCATGGCAAAATTTGCTTATGGTACACTAAAATAAAAATACACACACAAACTTAGCCTAACACTACAATACAAATTCACTTATGTTAGAATACAAAGATAACAACTATTCTAAACTGTAATATTTAACATTCCCCCTTCAGTTAAAGCATAGATGTTTATCATGCTCAACTTGTTAATTGCACCATGAAATTCCCTTCCTAAAACTAACTTTGTGAGTATATCCACTAGTTGATCTTCTGACTCGTCGGGGCTCAAAGTCTGAGTTATGTTCAAAAGAATTCTCACGTGTTATTGATTGAATCAAGTCCCTATTTTATACTTACATTGTAGTATGCCAGCTAGTTTATTCTACTAAATTGTAACGGTAAACTAACAACTTGACTAACAGAATAATAGTCAGCCACTTAACAATATTAACAAAGCTTAACAATCTCAACACTCGACCTCACAAAAAAAATTGTATAATTTTCTGATCAAGGTTTTCTTTAATAAAATGTCAGTTGACTTTAACGTGTTTGGTATGATCATGTTGTACAAGATTGTGTGCGATCTCAATAGGTGCCTTATTATCTCACTGTAAACTCATGGGTGACCCATAATCAACCCCCGTAAATCCATGTAAACTTCTTCTTCAAGGTCTCCACTGAGAAAGGCGTTCTTGACATCAAATTGTTGCAATACCCAGTCTCGGTGTACTGCTAAAGCTATGAGGATGCAAACCCAGTCTAGGTTTACTGGCAAAGATCTCCTGATAGTCTACTCCATATTTCTGTGTATATCCCTTTGCAACTAACCTTACTTTGTACATGCCTTTAGTTTAACTGTGAAGACCTATTTGCAACCGACAATTCTCTTCCTTTCGGGTAGTGGGCAAAACTCCCAAGTGTTATTCTTTTGGAGTGCTTCCATATCTTCGTTCATTGTCATCGTCCATTTTGAATATGCTAATGCATCCTGTACATTACTAGGAATAGATACAATAGATAATGGATTAGCAAATAATGCATACCATCCTAACAACGTATGAGAAGAAACATAGTCACTAATTGGGTATTTAGTTTTGTTTTTCGGATCAGGTTCATAATGTTTCTTCGGGAGTCCTCTATTTGACCTCTGCGAGTATTTATTTTCTTTATTTTCAATAATAACAGGAGAAACATTATCAAGAATAGGGTTTTGATTTACTTGAGAAAGGACATTTTGGGTTGATTCTTCGATTAATGGTGTAGACATTGGCAGCTCTGAAGACAAAGAGAGGTTGTTGGTCGGGGGATTTAGATTGATGTAAAATTCCAAATCTTCACTGTCGTGAGGAGCTACATCAGATTTTCTTGTTTCCTTAGAAAGACTGTCAATTGTTCTTCCATTTTCCTCTAATTCAAATAGATCATCATTCTTTTTATTGTTTCTTTACCCCTGAAAAGATGACCCAGAAGCTCCCCATGAGTAATAGGGTTCCATTTCATGAAAAGAGGTATCTAAGGTCACATGTAGTTTTAGATGAAGAGGATCATAACACCGGTACCCCTTCTGAAATTCTGAGTAACCGACAAAAACACACTTCTTCACACACGGGTCCAGTTTACTTCGTAGAACCTTAGGTATGTAAACATAGACTGTACACCAAATATTCTTAGTTCCAAGTTCGGTAGATGAGGGACGGAGACCAAAGATTTCATCTTTTGTTGAGGAGTTTGAAAATGGAGCACACTGGATGGTGTGTGATTGATCAAGTAGGCAGCTGATTTTACCGCCTCACCCCAATAAAACTTAGGCATATTCATGCCGGATAGTGAGGCGCGAACGACTTCTATAATCTATCTATGTTTCCGCCCAGCTAACCCATTTTGCTGCGGAGTATAAGTGCATGAAGTTTGATGTCTAATTCCATGGTTGCCCAAGAATTTACATAAAATTTGATCCATAAACTTCGTACCATTGTCCGATTGTAGTGTACGAATCGACCTATGGTATTGTTTTATCACAATGTTATGAAATTCCCAAAAGGCTATATTTACATCCATCTTATTCTGAAGGAGAGAAATCCAAGTCATCCGAGTACACTTATTAATAAATATAACAAAATAACGAGTATGTGAAAACGATGGGACCTTTGTAGGACCCCACATATCAAAATGAATAACTGCGAAAGGTTCTGAACTTTTATTCAAACTTGGTAAATAAGGGATAGGATGGCTTTTGGTCAATTCACAAATTTCACATTTAAACTCTAAATTATTGATATGTGAAAACAAATGCAGTTGTAATTTTTTAAGGTACCCAAAAGATAGATGTACGAGCGTTCAATGCCACAACCATACGAGTGCTTGAGCTTTGTCCTTACTGATTGCCTAATATGTCTGAATGAGTTCCCCCTCTTTTTTCGGTTAACTCCAGATAATAAAGATTATCTTGTCTAACACCATAACCAAGAATCTTCCGGGTCAGAATGTCCTGAAAAATATAAAAGAAAGGCCAAAATGTTACAATGCACAAAATGGTAGAAGTAATTTGGCTACCAATAGGAGGTTGTATTCGAGTGATGGGATAACAAATACGATATCTAAGGTGAGGGATTCATTCAAGAATACAGATCATGCTTTGTTAATCGGAGAAGTACAACCATTAGCGGTACAAATAATTGACTGAGAGGAAGGTTTCAAGGATTTTAAGTTACCAGGGTCTTTAGTCATATGATTGGATGCATCTGTATCAATAATCCAAGAAATATCCTTAGTAATACCAGAGAGTTCAGAAGTGTTACCAATTATACCTGGATGAGCAACATTCACCGTTGGTTGTCCCTGTTCTACTTTCGTAAAATTCACCACATTTTTTCCGAGATTTTTACGGGGGGGTTTCCCTGAAAATCCCATGTGTCAAGATAACCAATAATTTCATAACATTTCTATTTCGAGTGACCTATTTTTCCGCAATGAGTACACACTGACCCATTTGGCTTCCCAATATTTAAGCTATTTTTCTCCCTTGTTTGCCAGTTCATTTGGCACAACAAGGATTGACGCACCAGAGGGGTTCTATTAGTCACCTTCACTGCCCCCTCTAGTGACATAAGGGTTCGCCGGCCAACCTCAGATCCACCTCCCATCATTTGTTGTTGCTGATTCTCCCTTCGTACATATGCATAGGCACTCTCCAGATCCAGTTTTGGATCTTTTCTCAGGATCTCCCCATGAACTTGATCGAAAATCCAATCAAGCCGCCTGAGAAAAATATGCACTCTCATCCTTGTCGTGGTTGAGTGTAGCTGGACCACACCATCGATGGTTCTAGCTTGTGACAGTGTTCAATGATCAATCTCTTGGAAGATTTCCATGAGTTCATTGTAGAAGATAGGAAGGGGTCGTCAGTTTTGTTTGGTGGAGAATGATATTTGATTTAACTCAAAGATGCATGTCTCATTCGACCCATCATATAAGTTCTGAGAAATAGCTTCCCAGATGTCATTTGCCATTGGAAGTCGAATGAAGCATTGCATTAACGTCAGGCACATCGAGTCAATCAACTAGCTTTTGACTCGGTGGTTCTCGGTTATCTATGTTTCAAGCCTTGGGGTTAGTCGGGTTTGGTCTCGCTGTTGCTCCGGTGAGATACTCAGCCTTGTTTCGGGCACCAATCCTCATCTCCATGAGTTGAGACCAAAGGGAAAAGTTTGTCTCATTCAGTACGATGCCAGATGGGAGCGGTGAGTTGTCCAGATGGACAAGGATTTGTGTCGCGGATGGAGATGTAGGTTCGTTTATGGGATTAATTTCCATTGTCATGTAATGGTAAATGATTCAGTGTATAATTGTTGGTTGAGTGATGTATGAATGGTGTCTGAATGGTTGCAATATGTGTTGACAGTTTTTTGGGAAAAATTGGGTGTTTGGTTGGTCGGAAAATGTGGGTTTTTTGAGAAAAAATTTGGGAATTTCTTTTTTGTGTCTATTTTTCGAGAAAAGGTTTATGGGAATAAAGAGATTGTAGAACTTCAATGAGTAGTGATAATTCAAAAGAAAAAAATATTGATTTGGATGAAGATTAAAGAATTAGCTCTGATACCATGATAAAAATTTTAGTATATTAATCTTCAGTTATTCATTCAATGTTACGATGCAGATATTTATAGTAATATACATTTTATGTTACACTAAAATACAAATACACACACAAACATATCCTAACACTACAATACAAATTCAGTTATGTTAGAATACAAAGATAACAACTATTCTAAACTGTAATATTTAACAATTAGCTTTGAAGTAGACTAAAAAAATATCAGGGCAGGGCATTTTGCTAAAATATAGTAATATACATTTTATGTTACACTAAAATACAAATACACACACAAACATATCCTAACACTACAATACAAATTCAGTTATGCTAGAATACAAAGATAACAACTATTCTAAACTGTAATATTTAACAATTAGCTTTGAAGTAGACTAAAAAAATATCAGGGCAGGGCATTTTGCTAAAATATTCTTTTCACATTATTTATCTGTCGTTCAAAATATAAATAAATATTGGGTTTTTTTAAGCATAATAAAATAACAAAATTATTTTCATGTAAAACATCATTAAATTGGTGTGTGAGGTTTTTATTTTTATCTTCTTATATTGATTTTTTTTTGTCATTGTCAAGTTAAAGGAGATTCTAAACTAATATTTTAATAAATATAAATTAATATTATTTTCAATAAAAAGTAAGAGACCAAAAGTTCACAGGAACCAGAGCTCGTTAAACAATATACTATTAATATAATTTACAGTATTTATTTTTTATGAAGGGCCCACTTCACAAGCATTGATTCAATTTGATTGACTATTACGACATGAATAAAAGAGATATTTTCTAAACCTTTGAATTTTTATTAATCTTATAATTGATTTTTATCTTTATGAAGGGCCCGCGCATGTGCACTTGTCCTTTAAAAATTAAAATAGACAGGTATCAAGGTTGTCAAAATTATGAATTTGACATGGAATGGAATTCACTTTTTAACTCAAATTGTAAAATTAAAATTTTAAAATTGTATCTAAATTTTACCTCATAAAAATTATAAAATCATAGCTAAAATCATATAGGTAGAAAAAAATATAAAATTATAAGTAAAATATTTTCGAATACAATACAACATGATTATGGTCATAAAATTTCATTAGTTAAGGTTCATACATGATTTAAAATAACTTAAAAATACATTAAAAAACAATTATGTCCATGGAATTTTATTAGGTAAAAACTAAAAAATATAAAATAAATATTCTTCTAGCGTATAGCTTCATTATTATCATTTTCCTCGTTATTTCTAACACGTTCATCAAAAGCATTACTAACTATTATTGATACTAACACTAATATTGTTAATACTAGCTCCAACTCTAATAAATTATTTCAACACCGGTAAATAAAAATTATATCTAACAAAGTTAATTTAAAATAAAAAATAAAATTCAAAAAATTTATATATAAATTTTAAAATTAATATTTAAATCAATATATAAGAATAAAATAAATTTTATAGTCTTTTATGTGTATATTTAAAAATACTGATTTTTTTTTTATTTTTAAACCAGAGAGACCGAGTTAGAGAGAGAGAGAGAGAGAAGGACAGGGACGACAGGACTTGGCAATTGGCAAGATTTGTCTCTTATTTTATAGCTTAGGCCTGCTGGCCACCCATGCCAAACCGACGCTCCTCAACCCTTTTCTTGTAAATTTTTTATATTCATGTTTTTTTACCTTTGAATTTCATCAAAGTTAGATTTTAATTGAATTTTTGTATTCGATTTTGCTTTTTGTTTTTAAGATTTGTTCTTGCTTTGTTTACAACACGTTTTCAAAAAACCTTTTTTGAAATCATATATATACCTTTTATTTTATTCAATAAATTTTATTTGTGTTTATTTTTATATCATTTAATTAGATAATAAACAAAACCGAGTAAATGGCTCATATTTTAAGATTAAATATTTTTATTTTTATTTTTATTTTTTCATTTTTTCCATTTATTGATATAGATACATCTTGATTTATTTAATTAAATGCATGCATGAGCTTTTCTATTTATATTTAGGACTTTCATATGTTAAACACATGCTGGGAAAAAAATGCATATTCAATTTCTTTATTATTTTTTTTTGTTGAGAATTTGCGGCATAACACAGGTCAAATAGCTACAGCAAGGAAAAAGACAACATATTTCTGAAAAAAATTGAATTTTATAAATTTATTTTGATGTATTTCTAAATAAAATGTTTTTGAAAAACAACATCCATCATATTATAAGGCATGGACTAGACAAAAGCAACAGTATTATTACTATCGTATTAAAACATAAACAACAACAACAACAATTTATCACACATAATATTATTTACAAGAATTTATTTCAGAGTTATCCACAAGGTTCATATCAATAAATCCATGGACACTTCATGGACATTAACAGATTAGCCCGGTAGCTATTAAATACTCCAAATAACTGACCCGAAGCAAGATATAATACTGGCAAAAGAAAAACTTCAAATTGTTCCCTTGATTAAGTTGCTCAGGCATCTTCTGGGATAATATTCGTCTCCAATATTTGAATGTGGAAGCCATTTGGAAACATGATGACAGCTGGAATTCTGGTGATATCACCGCCATGGATTGAAGACGAAAGGATCATCGTATGCCTTCGGATCCATATGAACAGCAGGTGGACAGACCATAACAATCCAACCTGCTGGAATAGTATATCCTGAATCCAATGTATATCGGTGTTCTTACCATGTGTGTGAAAGTCATTGATTTGTATTCTTGCCAAGTGATCCCAGACTGATCAGTATGTTTTCTGCTCCTCGGAATTGCTTCATGTTCTTTCTGATACCAGAAACATATGAATGTTGACAGAAAAAGTGATGAATACATGAGTTAACAGGGCATGGAAATGCTTAATTAATTACTTACAGCCAATTCTTCCAGCACTTTAGGATTTTCACCAACATTTTTTACAGCTAATGTGAGAGCAGTTGAAGTAGTTTCAAAGGCAGCAAAAACAAGTATGAATAGCAAATCCAAAGCAATTTCCTCAGTCATCAAACTCCCTTTTTTCTTCATTTCCTCGATCACAAGATCAAGAAAGTCTTTCTCTTTCTTTGCTGTATGCCAATCTATATTGGTGTTCTTACCATGTGTGTGAAAGTCATTGATTTGTATTCTTGCCAAGTGATCCCAGACTGATCAGTATTTTTTCTGCTCCTCGGAATTGCTTCATGTTCTTTCTGATACCAGAAACATATGAATGTTGACAGAAAAAATAACGAGCAAATCCAATTCTGAGTTAACAGGGCATGGATGTTCATCAACATTTTTAACAGCAGAGCAGCTGAAGTAGTTTCAAAGGCAGCAAAAACAAGTATAAATAGCAAATCCAAAGCAATTTCCTCGGTCATCAAACTCCCATTTTTCCTCAATCACAAGATTAAGCAACATTGTCTACGGAATCATCATGCAATATCATTGTTAGACTACATATAGATGTCTGAGATATGCAAACCAGACCTGTAGACATTCCCTATAAGCAGTTCCATGAACGTTCAGGGGAAATGAAATCACAGATACGTAGCAATGATAGTAATAAATAAAATAAAACCCTAATCTGATGACAAATTATCTTGTGGTGGGGTGCCCTACAAATGCCATGATAACTAAAAACGATAATTTTTGGAGAATTTGGGTGTTATTTGAAAGAAATCAAAGTCTAGGGACTGAAATTAGATTCAGAGAAGCTAGATTTTTCAAATTAGGAGCTTAATTGCATAAAATTCTACGTCTAATGAGCAATTAAGGAATTAATTCAATGAATCCTAGACTAAGGACCAATCTATAAAAGGTGTGTGCCTTCAAGGATTGAAATCAATGACATTATGGACCCAATTGAAGAAAATTAAGAGCTTACTACCCAATAAGGAATTTAATTAAATAAGTCAAAAACCAAGGACTAAAGTGGAAAATGATCATTTATAAGGATATAAATTGAATTTTGCAGGGGCAAATTGCACATGATTAAAATTTTAAGAGTAATCATGGGTATGAGTAAATAAAATTGGAAGGGTAAGGACTAAATGAAAGATTGATAAATCATAATTATATTATAAGAAACTCTAAGACTGGATTATTCCCAATAATAATAAAATTTTATCCATGCTCTCACATTTAGGTGTGGTCTTATAGTACTAGATTTTTATTTTGGTTCTTTTGTGTTACCAATTACATCATTTTGAAGGCAAATTAAAGTCCAATGGCCAAATTGAAAGAAAGAAGATTGAAGAGAAAAATACAAATGAAATGGATGAAAATTTAAAAACAAGATAGCATAAAAATTCACTTTGGTCTTCATATCTTTCAAATTATAAACTTTTAGTCCTTTTGTTTTAAAAAATCCAAAAGTATAATTGCAAACTCCATTTTCCTTCTTCGTTTTATCACTAGTGGTTCAACAAAAAAGAGAGGAAATGTCGGTTCTGGTAGTAAAGATAGAAAGTCTCAATTTAACACCAATTTTAGTGATGAAAAATATTAATTTTAGTGTTAATATATTTTTTAAAGTTCATCCTATGTGTTCTTTGCCCTTAACTTTAACCGAGATGGTAAATCTAAACTTGAGATTTTTTTTTATTTCAAGTTGATTTTATATTTTTGGAAGGATTTTTGGGTTTGAGATCATATATAAGTTCATCAAGGTGTTTAGGATAAAGAAAAATAAAATGTGAAATGAGTTTTTTTATTGAAAAAATCCCATTAACCCTTATTTTTCTTGTCATCATTAGAATATGGGAAATATAAAGTGAAAGTTATTTTTCTTTAAATGTTATAAAAAGTAATTAAAATAAAGGCACACACATTCGCACGTGCCATTTAGATTGGTAGTTTTGATTGCTTTGATTTATTTTTTCTATTTTGTTTATTGATATGTATTTTAATATATATTTCTTTATAATTTATTATTAAAAAAATTTAAGTTAATATCCCTTCTCTCGCTCTCTCTAGTTTAATTTTATTAAGCATGTTTTATGGCTTAGGCATGCTCGCCACCCCATGCCAAACCCTCTCTCCTGTACCTTTTTCTTGTGATTTATTTTTATATCCTCATCTTTTTTTATTTTTTTTTATTTCATTCCATTTTATTTATATTTATCTCTTAGTTTTTCATTTATTGATATAGATAGTTCTTGATTTATTTCATTAAATGCATGCATCAACTTTTCTATTTATATATTGGAGTTTCATATGTTAAAAACATGTCGAAAAAAACTGCATATTCAATTTCTTTATTTGTTTTTGGTGAGAATTTGCGGCATACACCCTCTTATCCACACAAGATTTTTCTTAGAAAATATGATCTCTAATAAATACCCAAGCTGAGATTTTGTTCTATACATGGAAATGTGAGAAAACAAAATCTAACTCTACCAAAGAATATCAATGCTAAGAGAATAAAAAATAAAAATAAAAAAACTTTCCATGCTATGATATCTATGGAATAACCCTATCTAAAATTCCATATCATCGAAAACACAAATCATCGAATCAAATTTGCCCGCTTTTTTAGTATTTGCTTATGAAAATTGGAATGCCTTATCTTATCAAAAGTAGGGCTGGCGGCTGGCCGATACTCCGGCAACAGCTTTCCGGTGCTGTACCTCATGCCACAAGCGTTACAGAGTGTCTTGGGACCCGATGGCCCGGCCCTCCATTGCGGCGTTTTATCAACTTGACAATGAACACATTTTCTTAAGAGAAAATGTTCATTTCGTGATACAGAAATCATTTCTGACCATGCACGCTGCTTTGATATTCTTCTGCTTCGTGGCTTCTTGTTCGTGATCCCAATTCTGCAATCTTTTGATGGATCAGTTTGCTTCTCCCCATCAGATTTTCTCAGAAAGTCGAAATCTTCTGATAATCTCAGTTCGTCGGTTGATATAAGCCCATCAGGAAAAGAAGGGACAAACTCAATTGGATCCTGAGGAGCACAGAGCTCAGCACTGCCTATCCAATCCAAATCATCAAGTGGGAAAAGGTCACTGATATTATAAATATCCTCCTCATCATCAATAGCCATGGCAATAAAAGTTGTAAAAAGGGCACAAAGAGAAACTGAAAGGGATGAATTAGGGTTTTCATAATCACTATGTGTATATATATATAGAAGAAGCAGAAGGGAAGGGATTGAGAGAAGCACTTAAATATCATTTTTCTTAGCCATGAAGTCTTTTTTCGATATGAATGAACAAGCTGACGTGAGAATTTCTCAGTGCATAATTGCTAGTCCAACCAATAATAAATGGACATGTATGTACAGCATAGGTTTCTAGCAAATCACAGCCGACATATGGCTGCTTAATTGGGAAAATTTATTTTACGCGTTAAAATCCTCACCAAATTTGGTCTAAGGAAGAAGTAAAAATTGTAAAGAAATTCTTTGATTTTGGTGTTTCACACAGCAATTAATACGAAATTTAATTTTGGAACTAAAAGGGTAATCTCGAAAAGAAAAAAAAATTATTACTCTACGGTGGCTATCCTTGCTTTATTTACTGTGTAATAAGCACAAAAATACTTTACTTTATATATCGAAACTCTTGTGTGTTTTTTATATAATAAATATTTCAAAAATTATATGGGAACTAAAAAATATTAATTGCTAGAAAGTATTGAATATTTAATTGTTTTCAATGGCAAAGGACTTGCGATCTGCACAATAGATCTCAGGTTCGAATCAAAACATGCATCTCTTTTAAGAGCCTGAAATAACCAGGGTTTTACTCGTTTATCTAGACTCAAAAGATATATTTTTCAAAAATAGAGTTTATTCGGCATCTAAAAACAAATATTTAATTAAATGAAAAATAATATGTGCGACTGTACTGAGTATGATTGTAATTTTAGAATCTCAGATTTAATCTTTGAAAAAAAAATAAACTATGAGAATTTTGATTTATTTTTTTCAGGGTTAAAGCAAGGAAATAATAAATAGCAATTCAACCTTCTTTCTTTTTTTGTTATCAATATCATAGCTGGAAACTGACCTGTCACGTATAATAGGATAGGAGAAATGCAAATTAGGAAAACCGTGCATTTATAAGCTTTGACACGTGGTCATGACTCATTGGTTCGGAGACGTCAGTGAGGGTGCGAGTCTCAATATTAGTCACCCAACTGTATATAGTTTGCTGACAGAGTCCTTAATTATTGATTTCATCAATTCAGTCCCCCGCCTATCAGCCAGCTTACCTCAACTGGATACTTTTGTTAAAATAATTAGAGATGATGCCCCTGTTATTCTTCAGCTTTCTAACTAGCCCCAATTTAGCCGATACTTGTACAAGAAAATATCTAATTTTCTGATTTTCTCCATATTAATACTTGGGAATGTATTGCTTCAATATATTGTTGTTTCCGATTATTTTTAACAGGACTTGTTTTAAAAACTGTTGATGGAGGAGGACCAAATTGATTAAATTGGTAGTTAGGGAGGGGAGTGTGAATTTTTTACAGTCAAAGTCATGGTACTTGTAGCACTCCTTATGGATATAACAAATTTCTTATTTAAAAAACCACACATTTTATACTCCAAAATAAATCATCATATAAGAACCTACACATCTAGCTCTCAGCTTAACTTTTTTTTTTTTAATTTGAGAAAACCATACATTTTTTAAAGTGTATTTTGTGGGTCTAGATAAGTGATTAAATTCTAATTATCCTGTGTTCTAACAAAAAGTGCACGTCCTCACCCGAACTCGAGACCTACTATGCAGATCTTAAGTCATCTCTTGAAGACTCTCACCTAACATTGTTAATCCATTTGAGTTTGTTAGCAAAAACAAATAATTTTTAGTTTTGTAAATACAAAAACAAAATAGATATTTTGAAAACTTATCCGAAACATAGTTATTAAACTTAGGAGCTAGCTCGAGTCGAGTTTTATTTGAACTAGTTTGAAAGTTAATTTATTAAACTCAATCCACCCGGTCTATTTTCTTAGAATAACAATATATTTAATTTTAATTTTAATTAAAATAAAATTGCTTTAATAAATAAATTTAAAAAATAATAATTTACTATATTGATTTGCAAAAACATAACCTAAACTTTGAGGCAGGTTATTTGCGCAGAAACAATGCAAGAATCCGAATGAAGGACCTAGAGGTTACTTTCTTAATGGACACGTTAATTGATTCCCTACAGGAGTTCCAGGAAGTGCTAGAGGCCTAAAAATATAATTGATTAAGCTTTTTTTTATATAAAAAAAAATGGGTCACAAAGGAAAGGCCTGGAAGTCGACACGTCAACGTATCATTAAGCCCCTTTTTTTTCTGTTTCCTTAAAGGTTAAGGCATTTCCAACAACAACAAAAAATATTCCCGTTTGGAGTTATGATTTAAATTGTTTACGAAACTTTTTTTTTGTTTAAAAATATATGATAATAATGTTATTTTTTCAAAATTATTTTGATATTATGATATAAAAATATTAATTTTTTTTAATTTAAAATAAAAATTAATTTTTTTTCAAAAATATTTTTGAAATGCAATATAAAACACCAAAAAACTCAAAGGGGGCATCAAATGGGTCATCCCAATATGAATCAATGACAGCAAAAATATACATTTCTTGCACTTTTTCTTAAATTTTAACTCAAAGGGGGCATCAAATGGGTCATCCCAATATGAATCAATGACAGCAAAAATATACATTTCTAGCACTTTTTCTTAAATTTTAAACTTTAAAAGATAATGTGAGAAATAAGATAATGATTTTTTTGGGACACATGCCCTGTCGACGTAGATTTATGAAACCATTTTCCTGTTTCATAATTGTGCATCGATATACCAGTTGAATTGTTTATTAGTATGATGTCTGGACTAATTTGTGAATATTAATGACTAATTTAATAGATTTTAAAATTAATAATTATGTAAATCTCTAATTATTATTATATTAGCAACTACAGAACTTAAATATGAAATCATAGAGAAAATAATTTTTTTAGTCTCAAATTTTTACCACTAGACTACCTACTAGATAGCTTACTAGTTGATTTGTTTTTTTTTATTAGCATGAATGTCTAGACTAATTTATGTATATCTTTATTAATTCTATGAGTTTTAAAATTAATGACCATGTAAATTTATAGTGATCATTATATTAATAACAACTAGGCTCAAACTTGAAATCATAGAGAAAACAAACTTTTAATTTTAAATTAGTTCCATTAGATCACCTACTACTGAGGTCATAGTTGTTAATTCCGTTACTCGTTCGCTGTTCACAAAACCGAGACAAAACGGCGTCGTTTTAGTCTTAGTTTTAATTTCGATCCGTTCGAAAATTCCAGCCAAATTCCAGCTGAACGCCTCGATTCCGCTTCAGGCGTGCCGCTCAGAGTTCAAAATCTATTTTTATTTTTAAAAAATTATTTTTGACATCTATACATCAAATAATTTAAAAACATCAAAATATTTTAAATAAAAAAAATTCAAATTTTAATTATGCTAGTTAAATTAATATTTTTTTCATATATATATGTATAATTAATTAATTATATATAAATAATACTGATATCGAATGACACCTTCAAAACGTACGTTCTATTCACAACTCATAACCACAATCGAACGTACTGACAATTATGACTGAGGTTGTGCTTCTAAGATTTAATTGAATCTGTTTACAAAAACGTGCTCTCTTTCATTCAATGAAATCGTATGGATTTCAGACTCTTTGGTGAATTCTTCCTGCCGGCACCCGCTTTGTTGATTTTTTAAACTTTTCATTTTGGTTTCAGAAGTCAATTTTTTTTAATGCGTTTCGTCCCCATTCTCTTATTATTATTATTATTATTATTATTATTATTATTTGAAAAATTTGCATGCATTTTAATTAATTTATATATTTTAAGATTAATAACCATGAGAATGTAAATCTTCATACCCTGAAAAAACTAGAACCAGCGATAATTAGAAATCAAACTCCATGGAATTCAATGGAATATTTTCTGTTCTTTCTGCGCAACCCAATAGATGAAGCTGAATGTTCGAAAGTTGAAGCATACTTGGACCAATAACACAAATTATAAGCCGACAAGACTTCCCATTTTCCTGTATGGATAGTGATAACTACCGACTTCATCGAAATTGTTGAATATAATTTGGTCAATGGATGGTATGAGACGCTGCTTGTTGGAGCTTATGAATAGAGAGGTTTGACCCAAAAACAATAATTATTATTGAAATTATAGAAGGAATTCAGTGCCCTTTTGAAGATATTCGAAACTACTAAAACACAATTATTTAGGCGAATTTAACTTCAATGTCCCAAATATAAAACAATTCATGAAACAAAAGCTAGATTTCTTGAGAAAATCTGTGACTGCTAAGTCTTTAAATTTCACAAGAGAGTTTATTAGTCTTATAAAAATATTGTTAGCTTTTTTTTCTTTTCTTTTCTGGATTCGAGGAAACTTCTTCCTCCGAAAAACATACTTTGTTGGACTCTAGAGAAATGAGTAAAATCCCGAGTTATTTTGAGTATTTATAAGAAATATACATCTGATTCGAACTTCTGCTATATAAATTTTCAAGTTTTTTATCACAATGGCTTGTTAGCTGTTTCATCATCAGAACATTACCCATTTCACCAAGGATGTCTTGAAACTTTGCACAGTATGATTTGCATGTCAGCAACATTAAAATCTTTTCTGCAATACACGCAAATGGGAATTCAACAGCTTTCTGAGATATTAGGAGGAAAGAAGCTGGATTCATTTCAGCCCAGAAGAACACGGATGAATTATTTCTCAAGTAAAAAAGGGAATTACAAGCTTCGATATCCAGATACCGCAGTGAAATTGGAAAAATACAAATATAGACGTTATTAAGTGTTCTTGAATGTTAAACATTGGAGCTCAGACCTCTGACGGGAGCTGCATTAAGCCTTTTCGTTCAGAGCTTGACTTTTCCGGCAAGCATGTATGTCTTATAGGTTGCAGTCCTGACAGATTCCGGCTCCCCCCATGCCCTCTCAAAATCCTTAAGAAGCTCTTCCGGCAGCAAATCTACACCTTGTTGCTTAGCTATATGGACCACCGGAAGTGAGCCCAGGAACTTCAAAAGTCCCTGAAACGACATCTCCCTGTGCATGTCCAGTTCCAGTGGCTTCCCCTCGCACCCAACACCCACACTTTCGAAAGGAAATGGAAGTGTCTTGTAGCACTGTGATGCAATCTTGAAACTTTGGCTCTGAAAAGGTTTGCCAAGATCAAAAAACCTCCTTAGGATAACATCTATTTCTGGGCTAAATTCCATGCTGCCATAGCACCAGACCGCAATTATACCTCCTGGCTTTCGCAGAACACGCTTCACGATCGGGTAGAACCTGTCGAGATCAAACCACTGCACGGCTGTAGCCGCAGTAATCAGGTCAACTGAATTCTCGCCGCCAATCAAGCTCACCAGTTCATCATCGGACATTTCTAGCGGGGTGTGCACGTACTGAACTTGGGGATGTGGAATGGCTTGCTTTAACTGTTCGTCACTTATGTCAGTTGCTATCACTTTCTCGTATACCTCAGCTACCTGAAAATGGCAACCATCTTTCACTACAAAGTAAAGCCAAACACAAGTGCCGGCCGAATCATCATATTCATAATCGCGCAGTGTATAGCGAGCCAGGCTTTCTCAAATTCTATAAATTCAGTGCCCTTTAAACTATAAAGCAGAACTTTGATATATGTTAATAATTCATAACAAAAAAATTAAGATAATTACAAACCATATGAATTAGCCTATATGGGGAAAAAACAAAAAACAAAAAAAATGCCATCTTCTTAGCCTACTTAATTTGATATCCTTCTTCTCCTTGAATTTCAGCCCAATTCAATATGAATATATGGTTATTGTGATCAACTAATCATTTAACACCACTTATGAGAGGCAGAGAGAGAACTCACGCTGATAGCCGCTTGACCATTGCCAGTGCCAACATCCCAAGCTACGGAGTGCTGCGGGGTGAGAGCAGCCAGCATTGAGAACCATTCGCTTGGATATCTTGGCCTTGCCTCCGAATAAACAACTGCCTGCTTGTTGAACAAATAATTATCCAAATTATTATTTGCCATATTAAAACCTGTGAATTCTGATGAAATATCTGAAACTGAATGCTCTTAGGAGTGAATGAAGGCCTGTGTTTTATAGGGTCCATGCCATGTTTGAC
The DNA here is from genome assembly GCA_032356905.1 of Salix exigua. Classification (NCBI taxonomy): domain Eukaryota; kingdom Viridiplantae; phylum Streptophyta; class Magnoliopsida; order Malpighiales; family Salicaceae; genus Salix; species Salix exigua. The sequence continues at coordinate 2,068,499 of CM063594.1, read as the reverse complement.
TATTCAATAGAGTGGCCTGAAACTTGGAGAAAAAACCATAGCATGTCTACATCCTCTACGTAATTAGAGAAGTCGGTCAAAAATGTACGTCTGAAAATAAATAAATAAATCAAATTTAAGTATATAGAACTAAAGGCAGCGACTGAAGAACCTTGTAAACAGTCAATGTTTTACTCCTTGAAGGATACAAAGTACAATTCTCTTCTGATAAGAATGAAAGACTGAAGTTTTCACCGAGTTCATCAACAATAAAAATTGTTTCCAATTACAGCTTCATTTTTCCTGCAAGACTTTTAGCTGACAGTTCTAGCCAAATCAGCACCTTCCCAAGCACACTCGAGCTCCTTAAACAACCTCCTCGGACGACAAATCCACAGTTTGCCTCTTAGCTGTGTTGACTGGAGAAAATGGCCCGAAATCCTCACAGCCTACATCAACACTTTCAAATGGAAAAGGGAGTGTCTGATTGTAACAATCAATTGAATACCTGAGTACTTTTGGGTTTTGAAAAATAAAAGCTGTTTAAAAAAACTTGCTCGATTTAGAATCAATTTCTAGGTTGACATGGATGGTGTTTATATTATAGCCCCGAAGTGCAAGCACACTCCTCTGCCTTTTTCAGAAATGCGAAGCTGACAAAAGGGTAAAATGTTTCAAGATCAACCCCATGCAAAGCTGCAGCAAGTGTTACTAGATCAACAGAATCTCCACCACTAATTGATGATCATCAGAAATTTGATGATGGGGTGAGCAAATACTGAACTTGGGCATGTGGCACAGCGTGCTTTAGCTGTTCTTCACTTGTATCACCTGCATTCACCTGCTTGTAAGGCTCGGCAACCTGAAAACAACAGACATTGGAATGTACTAGGAAAAGCATGTTGAAATTACCATTATGCTCCTTATGACACCCATGTTCTTGTTTATTCAAACTCATGATCATGAAGATAAATCATAGGGGTTGATCATGGGGATCAATTGATTGATTTTCTTCTTGATGGGAGGAGAAAATTAGCTAACAAATTAATGAAAGAGGTCTCTAATCTATCTATAAATAAATGCATATGTACTCTATTTACGACTATTGGTAGGAATAGATTAGAAGATTTCTCTCGGAAAAATTTTATTATTATTTTGAAGTTGTGTTGTTGCTGCTGCATTGGAATTCATTTTCAAAACTTGAGCAAAATAGATAAAAATATTTATAATCTAAATTTCGATTGCTATATGAATTTAGCATTCAATTATATAAAATGTATAACAAAGCATGCTAATATATATATAGTTTAGTTATTGAGTCTTAAAGAGAGATCAGGGGAAACTAACACCGATAGTAGCTTGAACATTTCCGGTGCCGATGTCCCAAGCCAAATAGTGGTGAGGGCTGAGAGCAGCAAGCTTTGATAATCATTTTCCTGGATATCGTCGCCTTGCAGTCAAATAAATTGCTGCCTGCTTGTCAAACAAACCTTCCATTTTGATTCTTGTTTAATCTGATGAAGAACTTTTTTCGGGACTGGGTGAGCTCGTTTGGCATTGCGATATCCCACTGGTTTTTAGCCGAAATTTGAAAAATAATTATTTTTTTTCATTTTAAATGAATATGTTTTTGTGTGTTTTAAATCATTTTGATGTGCTGATTTTAAAAATAATTTAAAAAAAACATCATTTTGATGTATTTCGACACGATAAGCACTTTGAAAAGCTACCGCAACCACACTCCCAAACAGTCAACTCAGAAAGTTTAGTTATGGTTTCATATTTTTATTCAACTTGTTTTAATAAGGTTATCTCAATATCACAATAAGGTTGCATATTTTACATGCTGACCCATGTAGATTTGGGTCTATTTTTTTTCAACTTTTTTTGGATTATATTTGCTTTCTTCAAATTCATCATTTAATATTTTATTTGCTAAGAAACTTAATTTCTCTTAGTTTACAAAACACCCATTTTCCATCCCTTTATTATTGTTTATTATTATTTCCCCTTTTTATCTACAACCCCATTCTCTTTTTGGATGAAACATGACTTTTCGATGACCTCTCTAGCTAAAATCATAGAACAGGTGACATGTTGTTTGCTATTTTGTTTTCAAATAAGTTAGGGATACCTTATAAAAAAAATTATTAAGCAGCCAAGGAGCACGGGCTCTAGGCCTGTGTTCATGGGCCTTTAACCTTTTTTAGGCCCAAGTGTCATGGCCAACTAGACCAACGCATATGGGCTTCTTTTTTATTGTAATTTCAATTTTATTCTTTGCAATTGATTCATTTTTATTGCTTATTCTTGTTGAAGATTTTTTTATATAATTTTATTCATTAATATTTATTGATTTAGATTGGGCAGTGTAATTTATTTAAATTTATAGGTTTATCATGATCTCTAACAAACACCCAAGTATTTAATTAGTTATCGATTTTGATTGTCTATTTTTTTAACATTCAATTAAATAAAGAAATTATAAATAAAAAAAGTGTTGACCTTCATTGAGTTCATGACTCAAGTCACAGTTGTGTTTTGTTAACTTTTGGTTGATTAGAAATCGAACTTCATAATTGTTTTTATTTGATTTCTACAAAGTTATCAAATCTTAAACAACCATTCCAACATTTAGTTGATACCTGATTTTATATTTTTTTAAAAATAGTATCACAAAAAAAATTAAATTTGATAGAATCCATCACTCAAATCGTGGGTTTATTCATTAAAGTTATCTCTCGAATAAGATGGAGTTCTTTATTTCATTGAAGCTTGAAAAAGAAGTCTCACATCTTGACTTTTCCAGCGAGCATGAAAGCCTTGCAGATGACAGACCTCACCAGTTTAGACCCGCCCCAAGCAGTCTCCAGCTCATTAACAACACTCTGAGACAGCAAATCCACACCTTGTTCCTTCGCTGTAACGACTGCTGACCATGAGCTTATCATCTTCAAAAACCCACCAAATGACATCTCCTTTGGTATGTCAAGTTCTAGCGGGTTCCCTTCAGAACCCAAACCAACACTCTCGAATGGAAATGGAAGTCTCTTGTAACCTTCGAATACGAGCTGGGCATCCGGGTGCCAAAACGGAAGGGTTGAGTCATGAAATCGCTTAAATGCTGAGTCAAATGCGGGACTCACTGCAGCATCATTGTAGCACCAAACAGCGAGTACACCTCCAGGCTTTCTTAGAAGGCGTGCAACGAGGGAGTAAAATTTTGGTAGATCAAACCAGTGCACAGCCTGTGCTACAGTCACCAGATCAACTGAATTTTCACCCCCAATTAAGCTTATGATCTCATCATCAGACATGGATAATGGGGTGTGGAAGTATCGAACCCGTGGATGTGTCAATGAACGTTTTAATTGAGCTTCACTCACATCAGTTCCAATTACTCGCTCATAGTGCTCAGCAACCTGCCAAGAAAAGCTAAACACAATGATCCAGCAGTCTTGATAAATCAGGGAGTTCCATCTGATAATAAGATGTCAGCTAACCATGTGAGGATGATTTGGAACCACTAAATAGCACAGCACAATCATCTGATCGTCATAATGAGAGAGAGAGAAAGCTAGAAACTTGTGGCATAAATATAATTAGTTAGAGAAAAGAAAAGGGAAGAGAGAGAACTAACACCAAGAGCAGCTTGGCCATTGCCAGTACCAACATCCCAAGCCAAAGAGTGGTGGAGGGTGTGATCGGCAAGCATGGAATACCATCGTGCTGGATAAGTTGGCCTTCCATCCAAGTATAGATCTGCTTGCTTGTCAAACAGTCCTGCCATATTATATCTTGTGAATTCTGATAATTTATCTGAAACTGAATGCTCTTAGGAGTGAATGAAGGCCTGTATTTTATAGGGTCCATGCCATGTTTGACTATTCAATAGAGTGGCCTGAAACTTGGAGAAAAAACCATAGCATGTCTACATCCTCTACGTAATTAGAGAAGTCGGTCAAAAATGTACGTCCGAAAATATATAAATCAAATTAAATTATATTTAACTAAAGGCAGCGACTGAAGAACCTTGTAAACAGTCAATGTTTTACTCCTTGTAAACAGTAATTTGTTAGGTCTCAATTTAGGTCCCAATATTTAAGGATAATTTGTAACACAAGTATTTCAAACAAACCACAGTTTACTGAATAATTCTTTGTTTCATTCTTCATTCTTGTTTGCTTTAAATAAGCAACACCCACTTAAAATTATGCAGCAGTTTTAGGGAATTCAATAACAGTAACTGAAATACATAATGAAAGAAATAACTTGCAGTAAAGGAAATGTAACTGAAATACATAATAAGAAAATTAACATGCAGTAAAGAATTAACGTTAACATGACACATAAGACTTCCATTTCGCACGATCCAGTTAGTTGTGCGATCTTCTCGTCCTTTGCTCCTTCTCTGCTTATCACTGTGATGTCCACTATACCAGATACTTGGGATTTGGCTTTATGCTCCTTATTGATCGTGGTCTCGTAACAATACTCCCCTCCCCCAATGGACACTTGTCCCCAAGGTCAAATTGGTCACACAAAGTCTGTGCAGCCTCCCATGTGGCATTATGTCTTTCATGACACTCATATTCTTGTTTATTCAAATCCATGATCATGAAGATAGATCATGGAGTTGATCATGAGGATCAATTGATTAATCATGGGGATTAATTGCCTACTTTTTTTCTTGATGGGAGAAGAAAATTAGCTAATAAATTAATGAGGGGGTCTCTGATCTATCTATAAATAATAACTTGTGTACTTCATCTACGACTACTGGTAGATATAGATCAGAAGATTTATCTCAGAAAAATTTTATTATTATTTTGAAGTCGTGTTGCTATTGTTAAAAAACTATCTCACCTAAAAGTTTAACTTGTTAGGTGGGGCCTCAGAATATGATTTATATTATTCTTTAACACACCCCTTCAAGTGAAAGTCTTCTGGGCTTGAAACTTGTACACGATCCAACATTACTTTATGTTTGATTTTTATCAAATAGAATGAGGGTGGTGAGATTCGAAATCGTGACCCCTAGATCAATAAAGTTCTGATACCATGTTAAGAAATCATCTCATCTAAAAGCTTAAGTTGTTAGGTGGGGTCCTAGAATATGATTTATATTATTCTTTAACAGCTACTGTTGTTGCATTGGTAATTTATTTTCAAAACTTGGGCAAAAATAGCTAGAGATATTTATAATATAAATTTCCACTGGTATGTGAATTTAGCAATCGATTATAACAAAGCATGCTAATATATATAGTTTAGTTATGGAGTCTTAAAGAGAGATCAGGGGAAACTAACACCGAGAGTAGCTTGAACATTTCTGGTGCCGATGTCCCAAGCCAAATAGTGGTGAGGATTGAGATTATTTATCAAATCCAGGTCTAGGATTTCACAATTTACAAGATTAAATAATTAACTGAGGTTTAAGAGATTTGTTAGAGTTTACTTTGTTTTTTTTCTCTTGTTTATGAGTTGGATTTTTTTTAGTTTCACTCTTTAATATTTAGTTAATTTTAGATTGGGTTAAATTATTATTAATTTATTTATTTATTACTAAAATTTTCGCTAATTTTAGAAAAGTAGATTTGATCTTAGAAGATTTTTTGGATTCGAGTTGATTTTTATTTTTGGATAATGTTTCGAGTTATATCTACATAGGGTTTTATTGGGTGTTTTTGGATCAAAATATAGTTGAAATAGATTTTTAGATGAAAGATGACTTTTCGATGACCTCTCTAGCTAAAATCTAAATAGAACAATCAAAATGTTGTTTGCTATTTTGTTTTCAAATAAGTTAGGGATACCTTATAAAAAAAATATTAAGCAGCCGAGGAGCACGGGCTCTAGGCCCGTGTTCTTGGGCCTTTAACCTTTTTAAGGCCCAAGTGTCATGGCCAACTAGGCCAACGTATATGGGCATCTTTTTTATTGTAATTTCAATTTTATTCTTTGCAATTGATTAATTTTTATTGTTTATTCTTGTTGAAGTTTTTTTACATAATTTAATCTATTAATATTTATTGATTTAAATTGGGCAGTGTAATTTATTTTAATTTATAGGTTTATCATGATCTTTAACAAATACCTAAATATTTAATTAGTCTATTTTTTTAACATTCAATTAAATAAAAAATTATAAATAAAAAGTGTTGAACTTAATTGAGTACATGACTCAGGTCACAGTTGTGTTTGGTTAGCTTTTGATTAATTGAAAATCGAACTTCGTAATTGTTTTGATATATTTTTTATAAAGTTATTGAAGTCTTAAACAAACATCCCAACATTTAACTAATAAAAAAACTATTTTTATCATATGATTAAATAGAAAATAGTCTCACAAAAAAATTTAAATTTGATAGAATCCATGACTCAAATCGATATTTCATTGAAGTTATCTCTCCTCATTAAATAAGGTGGAGTTAAGTGCCCGTTTGGTATTGAGTTTGAGACCAAGGTTTGAAAAAAAAATGGTTTTGTTGTTTGGTTAAAGAAAAAACACAGGTTTTGTGATCATGGGACCCACATTAAATACACTGAAACAGCGGTTCGCGGAAAGCAGCAAATTACTACTTTCCGCGCTGTGAGGTTGGGAGGGATAGGGTGGGTCTGGGTGGCGGTATATATATATATATATATATATATAGATAGATAGATATTTGGGTCTGGGGGTTGGGGCGGTATATATATATATATAAAATCTAAAAAATAATTACAATAAATAAATATATTAGAAGAAGATCACGGTATAATTTTTGTTTTGCAATCCTAATTTTGTTTCAGATGATATTTTATTATATGTTGTTCTGGGATCATAGAGGCTTTCACGTACGGATTTAGTTCGTGATGAAATTACAAGTAGTTTGATGGGAGAATAAAAACAAGTGTCTAATTTACTTAAATTATTAATTATATTTTTTTATTATAATTATTAAATATTTAAAAAACTATATATATATATATATATATATATATATATATACTTTAAAGTAATTTCACAAGTTAACAGTAATATAAAAGTCATGTTAACCAAACATACGAAACTATTTTTTATCAACTTTAAACTCAACCACAATTTTAACCAAACACTTCACTGTTTATTTTGAACCGCATTAAAAACACTTTTTATGAAACTGCTTTTTTTTTTCAACTTCAACCACAACCACAACAGCAACAACAATACCAAACAACAATTTCATTAAAGTTCTCTTTCCTCATTGAAGCTTGAAAAAGAAGTCTCACAGCTTGACTTTTCCAGCGAGCATGAACGCCTTGTAGATGACAGACCTCACCAGTTTAGACCCGCCCCAAACAGTCTCCAACTCATTAACAACACTCTGAGACAGCAAATCCACACCTTGTTCCTTCGCTGTAACGACTGCTGACCATGAACTTATCATCTTCAAAAACCCACCAAATGACATCTCCTTTGGTATGTCAAGTTCTAGCGGGTTCCCTTCAGAACCCAAACCAACACTCTCGAATGGAAATGGAAGTCTCTTGTAACCTTCGAATACGAGCTGGGCATCCGGGTGCCAAAAGGGAAGGGTTGAGTCATGAAATCGCTTAAATGCTGAGTCAAATGCGGGACTCACTGCAGCATCATTGTAGCACCAAACAGCGAGTACACCTCCAGGCTTTCTTAGAAGGCGTGCAACGAGGGAGTAAAATTTTGGTAGATCAAACCAGTGCACAGCCTGTGCTACAGTCACCAGATCAACTGAATTTTCACCCCCAATTAAGCTTATGATCTCATCATCAGACATGGATAATGGGGTGTGGAAGTATCGAACCCGTGGATGTGTCAATGAACGTTTTAATTGAGCTTCACTCACATCAGTTCCAATTACTTGCTCATAGTGCTCAGCAACCTGCTAGGAAAAGCTAAACACAATGATCCAGCAGTCTTGATAAATCCATGGACTTGTGCAGGCTAAACTACTAAATACTGGAGTTGGAAATGAGTTGAATAATTTGCATTTTTTTTCTCTTGCAGCTTTGGGAATCACCTTTCAGTTACATTGTTCTCTCAGAAAAAACAAGGTTGGAAGATTCTTGTAGCTGTTCCATTTCACTCACCACAATGCATATAAGATGAAATGGCAGAAAGCAACTAGAGCCTGAACTTCACCAAATAAACCGAGAAAATCCATTCAATTCTACAATTGGGGTAGAAGGTTTTTAGGTGAATGGTTCTTTTTTTTTTCTTGCAACGTGAATTAGATGAAATGAAATATTCCAGTTAATCAAAATGGGAAGCAATATTACATTTTGTGAGATCAAGTATGAGCAACTAAAACATTATCACATCAATCAAGTAGCAATGACACGCGACTTATCCTTCTAAACCTAGAGATGCAAATTAAGAGAACTCTGCAGGCCCATCTGATCGTTTTCTTACTTGGAAACATATATTTCACTCTTTCCCTTTTCCTTTCTTGAGAAAGAATAACAATCTAAAGCTACTATATAATCAAACCTTTTGGCCCAGTTGAGGAAAATATATATCGGTAGAGATATAATATGAAAAGGGAAATAAAATCAACAATTCGAAATTAAATTCATGTGGATATATATACACACATGAAATCTTTACCCAAGCTCAGCTTTCTTGATTAAATCAAATAACCTTGTTCTTGGTCGGTCAAAATCATGAAGAACAGGTGCAGAATTAATATAACTAATATTAGACTAAATCAAGGAGTTCCATCTGATAATAAGATGTCAGTTAACCATGCGAGGATGATTTGGAACCACTAAATAGCACAGCACAATCATCTGATCGTCACAATGAGAGAGAGAGAGAGAGAGAAAGCTAAAAACTTGTGGCATAAATATAATTAGTTAGAGAGAAAAGAAAAGGGAAGAGAGAGAACTAACACCAAGAGCAGCTTGGCCATTGCCAGTACCAACATCCCAAGCCAAAGAGTGGTGGAGGGTGTGATCGGCAAGCATGGAATACCATCGGGCTGGATAAGTTGGTCTTCCATCCAAGTATAGATCTGCTTGCTTGTCAAACAGCCCTGCCATTTCTCGATTACTCAAATCTACTATATTTTGGACACTGATTAGTAGACAGAACCTTTTGATGGCTAGCTGTTAATAAATAGTGGGGATTTTGCATGTGCTACGAATACAAAAAGAAAAAAACCAGAGAGAGATAGGTTACTGTAGCTCCAATAACAAATTGTTATTTAGTGATTTGATAAAATTGTCCTCGCCCAAAAAATCCCTTTATAGTATAATCGGCAAGGTTAGTTTAGTAATTTTATTTTTACAGTAAATTTACTAATTTACCACTACTATTTCAACAAAATTAGCCCTAAATATGAAATCATAGCTAGGCAGATATGCCCGGCATTGCTAGAAACAGAGGTGAAGAGATGTTAATACAGCTGAAACAAAACATAGCATTAAGAAAAGAAGTCCTTTGGTGTTAAATGTTTGTTATGTTTTTTGAGTCGTACGTTCTAGTGCATGATAAGCAGGTTAATGTATGGAAAGGTTGACAGAGAAGCGAGACCCACGGCCAGGCTAGTAGCTGTTATCGGTGATGCCTCTCTGTTTTTGGTTCAGGTCGAGCTCTAGATTGCCTTAGACATGGAAAATGATTTGCAAACAGATAAATTCTTACAAAAATCTCTGACAAATTGATGAGGCAATAAGCTGTGCTTGTTATAATGAGGTGGTGGAGCATAATGTTGGTGGTGGCAAGTGAACATGATGAGGTTGAGATTGAGATTTTTGATCGCCTCCAATGGCTGTTAATCATGCTTCGTTTCATCGAGAAGGCAAGAGGGATGGAGAATAATATGATAATATAAATCATATTTCGATAACTCACCTAACAGCTTAAGTGTTTAGGTGAGATGATTTTTTAACATGGTATCAGAGTCTTGTTGATCCAACGGTCACGAGTTCAAATCTTATCATCTTATTCTATATGATAAAAATCAAGCACAAGGTAGTGTCGGCCTATGCAAGTTTCAAGCCTAAAAGATTTTCACTTGAATGAATATGTTAAAAAATAATATAAATCATATTCTAAAATATCAACTAACAAATTAAACTTTAAGGTAAGTTTGTCACCTCGAAAAATAGTGTATAGCTAAAAATAGATATGCTCTTGAGTATAAAAATTAAGAAATGAGCTATGTAGGGTGCACAAATTTTGGAAATTAATAGCCTGCTCTGTTATAACAGCAAATCCTACCCGATTCCCACTCCCTCGTCCCTGTCTTTGGTGCATGTGTCCTGGTTCGAAAACTAACCATGTTTTACGTAAGACAGATTTGAATATGTCCACCAGGTGAAAAATCTGATGAGGCGTTCATCTTCATCGTCATCTCTCATGAATTCTTCCTCATCCCAGAAAAATCAAAGCAATCTTCTCTCATTGATCACACAGACACCGATCCCTCAATGAACAAAGATGGATGAGGATAAAGAGGAGATAATAATAATCATTTGATCTTCTTGTCCGTCAAGTTTCAATACACAAATGCCAGTAGAAGACCCCACTTCCGGGCGCGTATTTATATGGCTCATCTCTTTCTTCTTGTTTATTACGATAGCTGCTGGAGGCAGCTTGCTGCTCATGTACGTCGCCCTCCCTGCAGACCCATCTAGGGTTTGGTTTCCTGTTGCAGGTATAGCCCTGGTTTGCCTGCCTTGGCTTTTTTGGGTTCTCACGTGCTTCTATCGAGTTCTTTCCCGAATCTTTGGATTTCGGATTGCTGTTGGTTCTGGTAATGGTGGTGGTGGCGGCGGTGGTGCAGGAGGTGGCCGTCCAAATGCTTTTAAAACGACCGGAAATGCAGCGACTGATAACGAGCCTGCAGGTAACATCGAAAATCCAGGAGGAGATGGGAGGCAGGATGATCTTGAAGGGCCCATGGTGATGGTAGAGAAAAATGACAGTGGTGGCGACGAAAATACTGCGATTAAGAGGAATTTATCAGAAAGCAATTCAATCAACATGTCTTTTAGGTCACATGAGAGTGAGTTGCCATTGACCTCATCCATGGCCTGTTGATTGATTCATTGAGCCAAGGCGGCGATGATTTGAATGATCATCGATGGAATATAGAAAAATTGACAAGCATCTGTCATTAAAATGATCCTGAGATTGTTTCAAGAATGTTTGTTCTCCTTCCCAGATTTACTAGGCATTATTTCTTTTCCTTTTTCCTTTTTAAGATTTATTAGGTACGTATAGGCATTTTTCTCTTGTTCATCCATTCTTACATTTCCTGTCAGAAAATTTCAAACACAAGTAAGACTTCCTGGTTCCTGCTCTTTTATGTTCTTGTATATAAACTGTGGATAATATGTACAATGCAAAGCTGAATATGTTTTCTTTGTCCCTGTTAATCCTCTGTTTGATTACTGGTTCTAGAAATTCCATCATCATATATACGCATGAAATTGTTCGAGCTTCTCCTTTATTCCATTTTTCTTTTATCATTTTTTTTTCCTTTTCAGTCATGATTTCAAAAGGATAGAACCTGTGATTTGCTATATTGAAGATCCTGACAGTCGTTATGATACAGATTTTTCTCTAGCTAGTTGTTCTTTCATTCAAGATCACCCAACATTTCGTTCTCTCCGGTGCCTTTCAAGGAATCCAATGATATTCATAAGTGTTAGAGAATAATATAAATCATATTATGGGACATCACTTACAAGCTTAAGCTTTTAGGTGAGATGGTTCCTTAACTTGGTATCAGAGCTTTGTTGACCCAGCGGTCACGAGTTCGAATCTCACCACCCTCATTCTATTTGATAAAAATTAAGCACAAGGTGATGTGGGCCTGTGCAAGTTTCAAGCCCAAAGGGCTTTCACTTGAGGGGGTGTGTTAGAGAATAATATAAATCATATTATGGGACATCACTTACAAGCTTAAGCTTTTAGGTGAGATGGTTCCTTAAGCAAGCATTTTGTTGTCAAACCTAGTTTAGGTCTTAGGAGTTAGACCCTGTTTTAATATTGTGTTTTAAGCAAGCATGCATACATACATACATACATACATACATACATACATACATACATACATACATACGGGGTCTTAAAAATATCTTATTTTCATATTTATATTCATACCTAAACATCTAATATCAAGGTTGTAAAGTTCACGGAGTTAACTTATAAAATCGTATAATTTTACAAGTTAATAAATATGTATTGTGAAAAATCATGTAAAAAATAATAAAATTAAACTAAAATAGTGTAAAATTTGATAAAATTATAATTTCGAAATTGAATTTATGATTTTTAAATAATTTCAAATTTTGTCTTCCCCATTCCATACACTTATGTTTACATGTGGGTTCCCATGAGCCCCACGAGCATTTGCATGAATTCTTTATTTGATCAATAGTGCAGGGATGAAGGAATTCACTGCCAAAAAATCAGTTAATTCATACGAAAATATTGATAGAATTTTTCCTTTGGTGTTTGGCTATGAACATTATTGACGATAAGTTTTTGTCATTGTTTTTGTCCGTATTTACCCACAGGTATTTCTATACAAATGTTATTATCGACAGGATAGTTCTGTTGGTAAATATCGATAGTAAATACCTAAGGATTTATTGGTGGAATTACATTGAGATTCAAAAATCTATAAAATATAGTGACATGATATTTTTCATATATAATTATCAACAAAAAATAGTTCGTTTGTTATTTCATTGGTAAACATTGATGGATTTACAGGCGGGGTTACAATGGGATTCAAAAACCTATGAAGTATGATGATGTGATATTTTTACCGACATAATTACCCATAAGGTTACTATCATATATATTTCATCATTAAATTTGTTGTTAATTTTTTAATTTATGGCTTGATCATCAACCCTCTTCTCCCCCTCCCCTATATCTCCTTCTTCCTTCTATATTTTCTCCTCTGCAACCCCTAACCACCCTTTTCCCTCAATTTCAACATAATTCAACCTCTCGCGACAAATTCAACAATCACATCGCTAAGTTTATGAGCATCTATGTTCTGACTTGATTTTTTTTTAATATTCTTCACTTTTAAGGAAGCAAAACACCATATTTTTTAAATTTTAAATGTATTTTTTTTTGCATATTTTTGAAGTACACTAAATTTGATATAAGTAACAAAGGATCACTTATGGATATATCATGAATCATCCAATAGCTGTGTAGGATGGATTATTGCAATGAGGTTTATAGTTTTATTAACTACGCAATATTTAATCCGATAAACATTAGTGGAGGCAATATTAAATGTCCATGTAGAAAGTACAAAAATAAAAGTTTATCGATGCAAATATTGCCACGATGCATCTTCTACAAAAAGAGTTCATTGAGGAATATATGTGGTGGTATGTACACAAAAAATAATTTGTTTCTTGTGAAATCACGGTGGAAAGGATGGTCAAGTCAATTTTCAGTTCCGATAATGTAAATGGAGTTGTAGATGCTAACAATAATTCTTACAAGAATATGATTATGAATGTGATGAGTATGAATCAAAGTGGTGCAAGTTGATTTTTTGGCAAGAACTCATTTTTTGCATTAAATCATAGTTCATTTTTATTTTTACTTTATTTATTGTCGATTCTTTTTTTATTCATATTATGAAATTAATCGAGCATATTAAATTCAATCAAATAAATGATTGGAATCTCATTTTTTTTTAAGAATGTTTATATTGTATTGACATTTTTTTATATGCTAGAAAAAACTATATTGTCCTCTAACGTGGCGCTGATCACCATGATGGTTGATATTATGATGCAAATTGCTTTAAAATATTTGTTTAAAAATACATTAAAATAACTTTATTTATGTATTTATTTTTACGATTAGAGTATTAACATTATAAAAATACTAAAAATACATCGATTTATTAAAAAAAATCACCTTTAATATAAGTTAAAAAAAAACACCCTCTCTAAACCAAACCTGGACCTAAATCAATTAAAAAAATCCTACACCAAGCGGGAAAACCCGTTCAATTCAAATTCAATTACAGTAAACCCAACGCCCTATTTCTTCTTGCATTTCTCCCTCTGCAATACCTCTCTCTCCAAAAAATAAAAATGGCGGATCTTTCAAAAAGCACCCACAGAAAACCAGTTAGTCTGAACGATCGCCATTATCGCCTTCTTCAAGACCTCTCTGCTCCTCCGAAACAACCGCCGCCGCCAGTAACGTCCTTCGGTCTCTCACTTTCTATCCAACTCCTTTTTTTTTCTTTTTCTTTTTTTAAATTTTGAGTTATGTTTTCTAGGTGTTGAAATTCTGAATCGATTTGTTTGGTGTATAGAGAAAGAAGAAGACAGCATATCCAACGTGAAGTTCGACGGACGACGTCGTATTTGCAAAGCAGAATCAGAGGATGATAATAATATCCCTAAATTCTGTGGAATCACTGATTTTGATTCTTCACCTGGTAAAATCCCTATTTTGAAGGCCGTATTCATCCTATTTTAATTGAATAACAAAACCCTAGATGACACAGCTAAAAAAGTTTGATTTTTTTGTGGTTTATTGACGTGGGGAAATTATTTTTTCAGAAGAGGAAAAGCATACGAAGGTTAGGATTGAAGGAAGACGGAGACTTTGCAAAGTCTATTCTGGAGATGATGCAAGTAGAGAAGAAGTGAAAAATGATTCTTGTTTTGATGATATTGCCGATTTTGATTCACCCATTCCGTCTAAAAGTGTTGGTTATTGTGATAATAATAAGAGTGTTAATGAGATAAAAGATATTCTTAGTGATTTGACCTCAAGGCTTGACCTTTTGTCAATTGAGAAAAACAGAGTTCATGAAAATAATAATGTGGCTAAGAAAGTTCATGTGGTTGAATATGCAAGTGCCGAGTCCTTGTTTCCTTTATCGTCCAGTCCATCTGATTCCTCATTGCATGTGAATAAAAATGTTGGAGGTGATAATGAGAGTGCTGTGGGTGAGCATGAGGAGGGTGATTTATTGAGCGAGTCATTTGATGATGAGGTTAGTAGTAAGGTCTATGACAATAGTAGAGGGCTAAAGAAGAACGAATATGGAAGGGTGGATGACAAGTTAGTCCCTGCGGGGAAATCTTTTGTGTCCAGTGTTGTAGAAGATGAAAGTGATGTGCAGATTGAGTATAACCATGATGTTTATGTAACCAGGGTGGAGAAAACTAAGAAGTTTACTCAAAGAGGGAAGGAAAATGAACCCAAGGCGTTCAATGAGCGATTGAGGACTGTAGGTCGGTCATCGGTGCTTAGTCTTCGAGATGAATCAGAGGATGATGAAGATGATCTTGTGGGTTTGACTGGCAAAGAGGTGGTCAAGAAAGTTGGGAGACCCGGTGCCATTGCCAAGTATAACGTATTATCTGGTGAATCTAGAGAGACTGATGTATTGGATAGTCATGCAGATTCAGAGGATGATGGTTCCATTATCTTGCCTGGACTAAAATCTACATACAAATTACCTGGTAAAATTGCAAAAATGCTGTATTCACATCAGCGTGAAGGTTTAAGGTGGCTCTGGTCTTTGCATTGCAAGGGTAAGGGCGGAATCTTAGGAGATGACATGGGCTTGGGAAAAACTATGCAGGTAAGAAAGTGCATACAATAATTTACAACGATAATTACATGGTACTCTGCTGTTATATGGATTAAATTTCATTTTGTTTTATTCTGCAGATTTGTAGCTTTCTAGCAGGTCTCTTCCAATCGAAATTGATTAAGAGGGTATTGGTTGTGGCCCCTAAAACACTGCTCACTCATTGGATTAAAGAACTATCTGTTGTGGGGCTTTCTGGGAAGACTAGAGAGTGAGGCTGTTTGGCTCAAGTGTTTTGAAAGTTCAAATGCTTCTCTTACCATCGAAGAATAGTTGTCTGTTAATAAGTGCTAATTATCTGTTACGCTTCCGTGTAGATACTTTGGGACCTCTTTAAAAGCTCGGGACTATGAGCTGCAATATATACTCCAGGTCTTACATATGTTCTCATTGTTTATACCTTTTATTCTTCCGTGAGCAACTCCTAATGTCCATGCAGTTCATATTTGATACCTGCAGCAAAATAAGAAGAACAAAACACATCTAAAATTTAAAATATAATCTGACTCAGGGTCTTGAAGCAAGTTAAATTCTGGCAAGTTTAGTTGAAATATGGTACTAATTCAATCATGGATGTAAGTTCTGTGAAGTTCTTGAGCTGAACTGATTTGTTTAGTTTCTTGGAAGTTTGAATCATACATACCTCTTTTTTTATTTGCATATACCACAACCTTGCTTTCCATGGAGATGGTAATGGGGTCTTAGAGATTTTTCCCATTATTGTTGATTATCTTGCTAATTTTAACTTTGGATTCATCTTTTTGTTTCAGGACAAAGGAATTCTTCTGACAACTTATGATATTGTGCGGAACAACTCAAAATCGTTACGAGGGGACCATTACTTTCTTGACGGGGAAAGTGAGGATAGTTATATATGGGACTATATGATTCTAGATGAGGTAGACTCTGAAGCTCTCAATTTAGTTTGTGCTACAGCTTACACCTGCTCTTTTGACATATTTTAATCATGCAGGAATCAATTGTATACTAGAAATCTTTATTTTCTCTGAGGTTTCTGCTTTAAAATGAGTGTTAAATTTCTCCCAGGGACATCTCATAAAAAATCCTAGTACCCAGAGGGCGAAAAGTTTGCTTGAGATACCAAGTGCTCATTGTATTGTCATTAGTGGCACTCCAATTCAAAACAATCTTAAGGTATCATCCTTAGAATTCATACTTTTGTTTACTCTTTTTATAAACTAAAACTTGCATGAAACTCTAGATATTCAACGCTTTACTCATGTTACTTGAAACAGGAATTGTGGGCCTTGTTCAACTTCTGTTGTCCTGGTCTCCTTGGTGACAACAAATGGTAATTGCTCTTCTAATCCCTTAGCTTGCTTCGATAATAAGTTCATGCTTACCCATGACATCAAATTTTGCATTTATCCAGGTTTAAGCAAACGTATGAGCATCCCATACTTCGTGGAAATGAAAAAAATGCTTCTGACAGGGAGAAGCGTATCGGTTCAACAGTTGCAAAGGTAATGCATTTGGAGTACTGGATTGAGCTTGGTACATCCTTTCTTGATAATTTTCTTTCCTTTTTCCTAGAGATCATGGCATTAAATACATGTTTTGTAGTCTAAATTCTAAAGGTTCTTGTTTTTGTACTGGTGTCTTAGGCATGCCCTCATACTAGTAGTTAGGCAGTGTTTATTAATAGGGTAACTTCTCATCTCCTATTTATGATTGGTAGCATTTCTTTAATGGCTTTGGATTTTGCTTCCTTCCAGCCAAACTCTAGTTTGGATTGCATTATAACTTGATGCATTTTAATAATTGTTTCCTTATTTTTTATTGCGGAATGAAATATGCTGCGGTGGTGAAATTCACGAGACTGAAAATTAGCATTGAAATGTTAGCCATGCTTGTTTATAAATATTCCTTAAGAAACTAAAAATATCTGAATGCTGCCCTCATCCTATGTTGTCTGATGAATAGGTTTTATAAGACTCCAAAAGCAATGCATATGGTTTGGCCAAGTTTCATCAATGATGAGACTGCAATCATTTGAAATCTTCTTTCTCCAATATTTTTTTGTTGATTCTTTTTTGAGAATTCTCTTAATCGTAAATTGCTGTAAGTTCTTTATATGCAGTTGGTGACATCATTTTTAATTGATCAAAATATATCAAGCTAAATAAATTTGTGTTAACATTTTGATTATTCCATTTTTGTTGCAAGGCTGGCTGTTGGGCTTCATACTTTGCAACAAACTTTGTTCATTGTAACGTTATGAAAGATTACAGATTATGTAATATTCAGAAATATTCACTGACTGTTTTCTGGACCCAGTTTGTATATTGAATTAAACGTTATAATATCATACATTTAGACTTTTTGTATCTGCCTCTTGTTTGTTCTTGTTTCTTATTCGAGTGGTTGACGTGATTCATAGTTATATAAAAGTCTATTAATGATATCCCTGTATTATTTACTTTACAGGAACTAAGAGAACGCATCCAACCTTACTTTTTGCGCCGTATGAAGAATGAAGTATTCAAGGAAGATGATGCCACAACTGCTAAACTTTCCCGAAAGAATGAGATCATTGTGTGGCTTAGACTAACAGCTTGTCAGGTGTGGTGTGGTTGCATATCTGTGGTTCAGTTTATTTATCGTAAATTCAATTAATAAAGCATCTGTGTCACTTGTTGTGGCAGCGGCAACTTTATGAAGCCTTTTTGCGGAGCGAGATTGTTCTCTCAGCTTTTGATGGCTCGCCATTGGCTGCACTAACGGTGCCTTACTCTTCAACTCTAGATTTTTTGATTGATAGCTGAGTTGAGCTGCTGCTTGACTAATTCTATCCAAGGAGAATTTTGATTTTAAACTGCATTAAAGTGGAATTCCTAATTATTATATTCTTAGAAGCTCTGAATTTTACTTCTTAAATACTATTTACTTGATTCTATTGGGTCTTTCCATTAGTTCTCTGTTCTTGGTTCATATTTGGAAGATTTTTAGCAGTGCTTTAATTAATAATTTTTAATGACCTGTTTAAATATTGTTGAAGAATTATATTGCTCTGTATCACTTTGATATTTAGGTTGCACTTACATAATCAATCACCATTTTTCCCTGGAGTAGATATTGAAGAAAATATGTGATCACCCGCTTCTCTTGACAAAAAGAGCAGCTGAAGATTTGTTAGAGGGAATGGAGTCCATGCTAAATCCCGAAGATGCTGCTGTGGCTGAAAAATTGGCCATGCATGTTGCTGATGTTGCTGAAAGAACTGACTTTCAAGAGAAGCACGATAACATCTCCTGCAAGATCTCTTTTGTGTTGTCATTACTTGTTAGTGATGTCTCAGAATTACAGTTGATGATTTTGATTTAGTATTTGATAATTCATGCTGAATGCTTATGCTTATTTCCACAGAATAATTTAATTCCAGAGGGGCACAATGTTCTTATATTCTCTCAAACTCGCAAGATGCTTAATCTCATCCAGGTTTGTTTAAAACCACAAACTTTTTGTTGTTTTGAAGGCAACATGCCATTGGTTAATTTTCTGAATTTTCACAAATGTTGCTGATAGGATTAGAAAACTTAAAGGTATAAGTTTGCAAATAAGTGGCATAAGTCCTTGGCATTGGGTCAACAGCATCATCATAAGCATATGTTATTACTTCTAGAAGATCAGCAAGTCTCCAAACTTAGGAAGAGCCTTGGCGCTGCGTTTAACTACAGGAATCTGGCTTGTCTTCTTTTCTGTCAATTGCTCATGTCGTATTCTTTATGTCCCATCACTTGGAAACTATGATGACACTTTCAGTGTGTAATATTACATATTACCTTTGGATTGTGTTTATTGAAGTATTTTCTAGGATGGACATTAAATTCAAGTTACACGTTATATTACATGGAAGCTGACAAAATATTTCAATTCAGTGTTATACTGGGGATGGTATTTTTTTTTTTTGTCTGTTCTATATAATTAAAGCTGACTATTCAAATTCAAAGTTTAGATATTCTGGCATCATTAGTGATGCATGAAAATATCTTTTGAAAACATGAACTTATAACTTGTGTTTGCTTTAGATGAGCCCCGATGCTGGGGTTTTTTGCATTATGTTTTAGTTAAATCATCTGTTTTTATTTTATTTTATAAAGAACACATACTTTACTGTCCTTATAGCTGATGTTTAAAGTAATTCCTGGCCTACTTGAAACTCTGTTTTCTAGAGTATTTATATAGTGAAATTCAAGGATTTTGCATTTTCTTTAACGTGTTAGTCTTTTACAGAAGGTGATACATGACCTATCTTTTTGCTGTGATAGGAATCCTTGGTGTCCAATGGTTATGAGTTCATACGCATAGATGGGACAACAAAAGCTACTGATAGAGCAAAAATTGTTAATGTAAGTTTCCTAAAATGTTGAAACCATTAGAATTCAGTTTTCATAAATGAAATGTTTATTCAAACTCTTTGTTTTCCTAAAAAACATTCAGGACTTCCAAGAAGGAAATGGTGCTCCTATATTTCTGCTGACATCTCAAGTTGGTGGTCTTGGTCTTACACTTACAAAAGCAGATCGTGTTATTGTGGTTGATCCTGCTTGGAATCCTAGGTTCTTCCTTAAGCTTATTCTTTCACTCAGATTCAGTGAACAAGAATGGAGTACATCATAAGATCTAGGAAATTTGCCAAGGACTTCAAATGTTTTTTCCAAAAAGATTCAGATATAGGAGTTTATAAATATCAGTAATTGTGTTTATAGGAGTTTACTCCAAAGCTGTGGGAGACTACATTTTTTTTCCTTTATCTATCGTTTTTATTGGCAGTTTGTGGATATTGCATGTTAAAAAATAAGTGCAAAATGGTTGGAACATTTAAGGTCAATGCACTTCTACATTCTAAACTTTGTCCACTAACCATGCAAAGAACTTTTCAGTTTTCAACACATTTCTGATGTTTCACGTCCTTTTCTATTGTTTTCCATTTAAGGGCTGCCATTTTCTTGATGCTTCAGTTTTCGAGCTATGTGCATGATTTCTAAAACACTTTAATGTACTTGCTTCTACTTTTCTCTATCGGTCTTCTTTTAGAATTTTCTTGGTATAATTCTGGGGTCAATTTATACATCTCTCTTTCTCATTGCAGCACGGATAACCAAAGTGTTGATCGTGCATATCGAATTGGGCAAAAGAAGGACGTGGTCGTGTACAGATTAATGACTTGTGGAACTGTTGAAGAGAAAATTTATAGAAAGCAGGTTCAATGCTTGACTTACTTCTTATTTATTGTTGCCATGTGGTATTGTTTACTAGATATGTGATATCTGTTTCTGCTTTGCATAGTGATGGAGTGATTGTTGTTGGCTGTTAGTGTTGTCATGTGGTATACTGTATTTAAAGACATGTATAGGTGTTTCAGGAAGTCAGCTTACCTGATTTCAATACATTTCTGCAAGTGATTGAAAAACTATATTTGATGCATTTGATTTGAATGATCTATTGTTCCATTGAAATTCAGATTCCAATTTACTTGTCATCGGAACTGTACACATGATAAGAATCTACATTATTTAGATGCATGGGTTGAACCATGAATGTTTAAAAGTGAAACATTATTACAGTAATTTGACTCCTAAAAATTTCTGGTGTAGATATTCAAGGGGGGATTATTTAGAACAGCAACTGAAAACAAAGAACAAATTCGATACTTTAGCCAGCAGGTATGTAGATATTATGTTTCTATATGTTGATTTAATGGAATATATTCCTGGCACCTATTTTGAAGCATGCAATGTTGCCTTTAAAAGTTTATTTGATTTTTTTCAGGATCTTCGGGAGCTATTCAGTCTCCCTAAGCAGGGGTTCAATATTTCCCTCACACAGCAACAATTACATGAAGAGCACGACAGCCAACACAAAATGTACAGAGCCTATTACTGGCAACTACACTTATGTGTGTTCATTTTTAGCACTCTGATTAGTGAAGTTGGACTATGTTTATCAATGTTTTGCTTCAGTAAGATCTCCAGTTTTGGGGTTGTTTCATCATTGATTTTCCACTCACCAAGAAACCCATTAGTTCTAATAATGTTTTAAAATTCCTAAAATGTGTAATTTCACTAGGGTTTACTTTATCTTTTGAAGAGTAGAAGTTAGGGAATGCCATAGGCCTGTATTAAAGGTAATTAGCAGTCTAGAACCTTCCATTCATTGCAATGACTGTCCATGTGATTTCCTTGCCTTCTTAACTCTTAATTTATCTATTGTTTCTTTAGGGATGAGTATCTGGAACACCACATAAAATTCTTGGAGACTCAAGGTATAGCAGGAGTCAGTCACCACAGCTTACTCTTCTCAAAGACAGCAACTGTACAACTTGCACAAGAAGAAGAGGATGAGATAAGGTGAATTCCCTTTTCTTGCTTGTGGGTACAACACAACTGTAACTCGTTTAATTGTTTGTTATAAATATGTAGTTCCTCATTTTTATCTTTTTGCTTCCTGGCGTATTGTTGCATATTTTGAGCTGAGATAAAATAAAAATAACATTTCATAAAATTCCAAACCCCTCGTAGTTTGCAGAATTTCCCTTCAATTCTAATCTAAACAAGTCATTAGTTCAAATTATGGAGCTACTGACGAGTTTCTGTATTATTTTGCTATACTGCCATTATTTTGGTATCATCAGTTCCACTGATTATATAACAAATTTTCAAATCAGTATTCCAATAAAATAAAGCAACTGTTAAATCTTTTTTACCCTTGATTGTAATTGTTGATTCAATTCTACAGAGTATGAGCTCATACTTGCACTTGAAATCTTTATTTATGCAAAGCATATGGATTCACCATCCTCATTATTTTTTGAATGTGGTGTGATTTGGTACTCTATTTGTGGGTTTAGGAAGAAAGTTCACACAATGGTGGGAAATTCATCCTCAAGCTATTCACTTGAACACAATGTTGACGGGTATGGTCTTTAAGTTCAATTATTTATCTTTAATAAATAATCATAATATTTTTTAGAGGTACGTAGTGCATCTTATTTAGTTTCTGAAGAGTTGACACTTGACAGGGCTGCTCATGCTTTCAATCCCAAGGATGTGAATCTGAACAAGAAAGCCTCTTCTCCAGATAGTGTGGGCAAGCTGACAGAATCTGAAATCATAGAGAGAATCGATCGGCTGACACAATTACTTGGAAATAAGGTATGGTTTAAATGACAAGTGAGAAGGTAGATAAAACTGCTTGAGTTACATGCAATAAAGGGGTTGAAAGTTGCCATCCACACCATGTTGAAAACTCAAATAAAATATGAAGATTGGTTTTGACCTTTTGTTGTGCTTTTACTAGGCAGTCAGATTCGTTTATGATGCTATCAATAGCCCAAATTGTTGAAGACATTATTTATTCTTGTTAAATGAATTCAACCTTCCATGCTATCTTAATTTATTTTACTTTCAGGGCACCATTTCAAGCCGGTTGTACCTGAATTAAAATAGAATCTTTCCCATTTCTTCTTGTTTCTCAGTTTTGCATTGTATTCTGTTTACAGGTTACCGTTTCAAGGTTACCAGACCAAGGAGAGAAACTACAGAAGCAGATTAGTGAATTAAATTCAGTGCTCAACAAGCTGAGGATGGAGAAAGCACCAGAGATAAAAGGAGTCATCAGTCTGGATGATTTAACCGGGGAATTCGAAAGAGGAATGAATGTATAATTTCTTCCCACTAAAATAAATGAAGGCAACGAAAGGAGGTTGCCGGAATATTATTTATTGGCTAGACTGAGAAGGGCCATATATATCTTCAACATACAATGATTTCTTGTTTGGGGCCAGAACTCTCTGCCTACCGTATATATTCAATCAAGGTGTAATTAATCCATGTCAAACATCGTGGTACAAAATTTTGTTCGGGGCCTTGTTATTTTAGGATAACAATGGTCCCCAAAAGACCAGTGGTATTGTTTATAGAATCTCAGAAGAGAGTAATATGAAAGGTTCAACGCAATTTTCATGATTCCAATCATCTCTACATGAGTGGTTGTCTGCTACAATTTAGATGGATCCCATTTTAGAGACTTCGATGTATAAGTTTTAGCATGAACAATAATTCAATTATACTGTATTGGACAACATGAATTTCTCTTGCCAATCACGTAACGGTCTCAGATTTATAGAGAAATTAGCATTAGTCTGACAATTTGGTGTCTGATACTGTGTAAATATGGGTATGTGAAAGTGGGTGTGAGGTTTTTAATAGGAACCATAGGCTTAATCCTGACGTGGGAGCGTATAACATTTTGATATATGGGTGATGTGAGATTGTTAGAATTGATATGCCCGAGAGGTTTATCCGGGAAATGGGAGAGGGGATTGAGGCTAATGCTGTTAAATAAATGGGATTTGTGGGAAGGAGGCAAGATTGCATCCGGAAGGTAGGTTTGATGGGATGATGACTTTGGAAGAGAATGTGTTTGATGAAATGCGTGAGACATGGATTGAACGGGATGTCACGAGTTTTTCTGCTGTTCTTCATGTGTATAGTCGGGCAAATAAGTCTGAATTGTCGTTTGATAAGTTGAAGTTGATGAAGGGGAAGGGGATTTGTTGGAGTATGGCCTGGTGTACTTTGGTGGCGAGGTGTCTTTATGGGAGGATTGAGGATGCTGAGGAGTTGCTTGGTGAGATGGTGAGGAACGGTGTTAGTCCTTGTAAGGGTACTAACCCTTAGGTGAACAAGGTATTTCACTCTTTTCATTGATGATTACAATAAGATGACTTGGGTGTACTTTAAAAGGCATAAATATGGTGTTTTTACATGTTTAAAAGGCAGCATTGACAATCTCAAAAGCATGCAAATTGCCATTAAGAATGTACTCTGTTTCTATGTATGACTGACACAACGTACAGATCTTTCGCTAGGGTTATTACCTGTCCTTTCCTGGGAGTATTGTAATGGAAGTGTTGACCTGCATCTCCTAGCTTCATATAGAAAGCTATCTTTGTCTAGTTTCCAATGTTTCAAACGGTGTGATTTGGAGTTTTCTACCAAGAGTTATAGCCATTTTACTAACAAGTGTGCATGCTAATGAAACAAGGAAACAGCAGAACCGATATCATTCCCCATATTTTGCAACCTGCAAAAACTGTCCTCCTGTTCTTAATTTTAATCTAGTTTATTCAAGGCCAAAAAAGATGGCTCAACTTGTTTTCTTTTCGTTGTAGAGAATTTTGATGGATTTAAGAAATTGTGAAAGGTTGTGAATTCCATTATTGCCTCTCAGAAGTTGAAAAGAATTTTCAAGATCATAATGTATAATCGAGCCCTGTCATAAGAATAAGCATGACCTTGTGTCCAATGGGGAAGGGTATGCAGACTTGATAGCATTTCACCTCAAATCACTCGCTCATTTGCGGACCACATTGCAATGCAGTTTTCAATAGCACTAAAAAAAAGTGCATTTAATTAGAAGAATTTGACATTTATTCCGAAAAAAAGAGTAAATAATAAGAATTGTTAAAATAAACGCCATATGAAATTCTAAGTAGATGATGTATAGATGTTAAACAGAACAACCAAATTTGTATCATTTCATTTCAGCTGTATTCGGACTCTGGATTAACACAGTTACACAAAAAATTGTAGAAATCGTCGCTTCTAAGAAATTGACAAGTTCATAAAGAAATTTAATGACTAATGAATGCACCATTTCTTCTCTCTGTTTATCCCAAAAAAAAAATTGCACTATTCTGCATTTGAGATTTTCCTCAACTCTTGCAGATATATGACAAGCTCCTGTTTTAAAACTCAAGCAATTTATAGGAAATAATTGGTGGAAACCTGGGTATTTTTTCAGTGGATGATGGAGCATATCTACCTGGGTGTTTTTTCAGTGGATGATGGAGGCTTTTCAACAGACTTGGTGAATGTGGCACCCTCTTCAGTTTCAACAAGTTTGCGTAGCCTCTCTTGAAGAACCCGCACTATGTCCTCGGTCTTACGAAGCTTTCTCCACCTATAGGTAGCCCAGAGGCCTAAACCACCATAGACAACAATATACGACGCCCACACGTAGGGATAAGTTTCTGCATGCTCTCTGATTTTTTGGTACCGTTCTACTACCATTTCCCCAAAACCAGCAGCAGGGGGACTGGTGCTCGGCAGATCTTCTTCTCTTTGCTGATTAGCCATTTCTTTGGATTGTTATCTACTACACTCCAGCTTGAAAAACTGAAAACAATGCAAAGTTCACCAAGTGATTATATATTTTATTCCATAGAAGGAAATAAAACTAAAATGTGCAAGTACCATCAAAGAAGCAATGTTATTACAAACAAATCAAATAACAAGCTCAAAGAGATTGAACCAGAATCACATCCATATCAGTACAAGTCAATGAAATACAGGCAAGAATTTCTAAAAAATATCCCATCACCTTCAATCTCAAGAAGATTATTCTGCATTTTGTTGTCTCTATTACAAAATTAAAATTCCCAAGTTACTAACTCAGCATATTATCTTTTCACATTTCCAGATCTTCACTCAACAATGAAGACAAAGGAAATTTATCTTGAGATCTTCCATTAATTTCAGTTTCTCCAGATTGTAATTTGCTTTTAGGATCACACACACACAGGAAATAGCACAAATCCTCAAAAGCACAAACCTTTCCATTACATGTTGCTGAAGCTAATTCTAACCTTCGTAAGGCAAGGTCTCATGGCCGTCATTCAACTTTTCTATACAAAAGAGGAAGCCAAACCCAAATTTCTAAAATACCAACTAATAGCAACAACCAAGAAAATCATAAAAATGTTTAATTGCTGAAGCAAGAAACTGCAGGTATCGCTAGTCAAGAAGATCCAGTAATGGTCAAACAAAAACCCATTATCCACGCCCATCAATCAATAAAATGAGATTTTTCATGCACCCAATAAAGGGTTTCATACTAGACAGGGATGGTTGAATTTAAAGGAGAAGCAAAGACAACCCAGAAAACTACAGCGACCTTTGAAATGTTGTGATGTGTGTGATAGAGTAAGAGGTGAGAAAAGAAGATGATACCTGGAACTTTCTGTGGATTTGGAAACAATTGATTGAAAGAAGCCTAGTTACTAAGAAATGGGCTTGTGGTGTTGTGTGTGAGATAGAGACCAGAGTGTTAAACCCTAACCAGCTGTTGAGGGTTGAAGAGAAGGTTTTGCCTTTTTCATTGTTTTTGGGCAAACTTCAAATATATCCTCCAACTACTAGGATAATATCGAGTTTGCCCCTATGTATAATTTGTATCATTTTTATCCCCAAACAATGTAAATTTCTCAATCGGGTTCTTCTATTTGAATTTCTTAATAAATAAAGATCGAGTTTCCTGCACATTATTCTTATAAAAATTACGATTTACATGATATTTATGATTAAATATAGATGAACATATTTTATTAATATTTTTTAAGAATTGAGAAACAAAATTAATGCCAGTTTTTTAGGATAAAATGGAGACTATCTATAGGTGGAGTCAATTTTTTATTCTTGCTTCTATTTTTCCATAAACGATAAATTATTAAGAATATTTTTTTAATATTATTATTTAAAGAAAATTATTCCTCCGCTTTAAAAATAAAATAAAAATTTTAATTTTTCATTTATCATGTTGTATAGGTATTTGAAATCATGGTATAAGGTGGTTTTTAAAATAGTTTTTCTTTTGAAAATATATTAAATATTGTTTTTAGATTTTTTTTAGTTTTTAATATTAGTATATGAAAACAATTAAAAAACAATAAAAATAAAATTTATTTTATTTTATTTTCAAATAAAAAAAATGAGAATATTCCTTGATAGGAAGAGTTTTACTTTCTCAAATACTATTTTACTCAAGTGTAAGTTTACTTATTTAATATTTGTTTTCCCTAAAATTCTAATTGATTGTTTTAAATACTTATGAAAAAAAGATATTATAAAACAAACATAGCTTTCAATTGTTTGAAAAAGAAAATGATGTCGAACCTACAATTTACTATCCAATAAAAATATATATGAAAATTTTCAATTATGAACAAATAAATAAAATTAAGATAAATTAGAATGGAGTGGTTTTTATAATTAAGTAATTTATAAATTATTTCCTTTCGTTTTGTAAAATGAATTGAATAGTTTTTGTAGTTCAAAAACTAATTAATTAGTCCTTTAATCAATCATTGATCATGCTTAATTTAATAGTATGATACTCTAAAAAATATATTTTTTTCCCTCATGAATATTTTCATATTATTTACCTCATTTTTCCTTTTTTATTTCCTTGAAAAAAATCGAAAATGAATATAAAATTGAAAAAAAAAACTTAAATTAGTTTTTGATACTAGATAAACTTCTTAATTTGTAAGACTAAAGGGACTAATTTATAATTTATTCGAGATATTACACTATCATATTCAAAATTCAATTATCACGCAAACACGATCTCTGTTGGTATCCCTCTTCTTGTGCCCAAGCTCGCTTAGCAATAGTTAATGGAGGCTTGACAGCCCTTGATCATCAACTTTAAAGCTACAGAAAATTGTTCAACCAGAACTGCAATCAATAGTATGGCCACATTTTCTCTGCCTGTCCACTTAGGCTAGTTGCAGACAATTGTCTTTCATCTCCTTCTCAATGGCGTCAACACCTAGTGACGGTGAAGTAGCTGTTTTCACAGACACAAACATGGACACTCACATTGCCATGGGCATCCCTCCTGACATCACTGTTGCTGATTTCAAGAGTAACTTTCCTTCAATGATCTTTCTCTCGCCTCTCTTTGTTAATTATTAGCATCCTCTCTTGATTTTCAACTATCCCTCTTTCTCTTGCCTATATTTGTTTCATCTGTATCATAGTTTCTATTATGGAGCTGGTTGTTTGTTTTGATGTTTCACTTGATGTGCTCTTCTGGGATTTCTTCACTTTTGGATTCTAAAGCACGCTGTTTTGGTGTTTGTGATTTTGCTGTATTGAATTGGGACTATTCACTTGTTCTATTAATATTTTTTATGCAAAAGGTTGCTGCTTTTTCTTATTAGACATAATGAATTGTCAAAGAAACAGTTTTGTTAGGTGATAGAGTATTGGAGGTTAGATGGAGTTTGATAGAAGCCAATTTCGATAACTTTTTGTTTCATTGATTCTGAAAGTGATAAGAGTTATGATGTGCCGACTAAAGAAGTTGGCTTTTGGAGTTTTAAATAATTTAGTTGAGGTGATATGCATACTAGAGGTGGCTGAACATAATACTAATTCAAGGAAGTTTAGGGAATGCCAAAGTGAATTGAGAGTTGGTTGCAGCGATAAGTGAATTGAGAGTTGGTTGTAGGGAATATAATTTGAGGGATCTATAGCTCTGATGAGTGGTCCCAAAGTGGTGATGTTTGTGTTGGGAAGTAACTCCATGCATTTTGAGAACTCCATGGTGCTATAAAGATCATTTCTTTTGTTAGATATTGATTATTTTATCAGGTCAGCCTAATTGTTGATGACACAAATCATGTAGGCAATTCAAAAGAGATTAATTTGCTAGATGTTTAGTGCCGGAATACAAGGCAAGAGGTAACCTTTTTGAAGTGGAGGCACCATCCTATAATCATGGAAGTTTGTACATAAATTGGATGGCTTCAGAGTATTGAGGTTCAATCATTTTCTACAGTGGATAGAGGTTTAATGTTTGCATTTATGTCATTGATTTATCCTACCTGATGTTCTCATCAGTATTCAGAAATTGTATACTTAAATGGGGTGTCTTACAAGCAAAGGTAGGAAGTGTGAAAATAATTTTAATCAGAAAATCCTTTAAGTAATTAGCCTGAAGTCGTTCAGAAAAATGTTGTATAAGTTAGCCTTTTGTCATTCCTCATTCATTGTTGTTTTGTAAAAGATGTCTCATTGACACTCTTTTGTAGTTCTCATTAGAGAAGGGACACCATGGACTCTCAAAGTCCTCATAACCTTAAACAGCTCCTCTGTAAGCTAACAAAGTCTTAATCCCAGAATAGACCAACTGATTCAATGAAGTTTGCAAAGTGGAGAACCTGCTAATCTATTTTATTGAGTTTACTTATCATATAACTAGTCTATACACATGCTCCATTTGGTTGTGTTTTCTGCGTTAGGGTTTCATATTTGTCCTGATTTTCCTCCGTCATTCTTGCATGATTAGTTCTTTGCATTGCATTTGATTATATATATATATAAAAAAAACCTGCCTGTAACCTTTTTTTTATGCTTACCCTTTCTCCCCTTCATAGAAAAGTAATGCATGCCAATATTTATGATGCAGGAGAGCTAGAGAAAATGCACTTCAATTGTTTTCCGAAAATGGGAGTGGTTAAAGTTTATGAATTAAAGGTATTTTTAAAATGATAATTTTGCTTTCTTTTATTTTAGATTTTGTTTGGGGATTCGTTCATGTTAAGTTTTCATACACTTCTCTGTCCTTTGGCAGGTAAGGAGAAATAATTGCTTCTACCACCTGCCGGAGTCACTGCCTGTTAAGTATGCTTTTCAGGGTCTCAAAGGAAATTGGTTTCTTCATGTGGCAATAAGGTCTTCAAATAGCTTTCGTAATAAACACCCACCCCAGTGTCTAGATGCAAAGGATGGTGATATTTCTGATGGTAGTAATGCTACTGGCTCTCTCGTTACAGACACCAGAAAAAATGACATGATACCAAATGGCAATAGCAAGAGGATAAAAGGATTACTTGGCATCAAATCACCGGCAGAACTTCCAAAAACTGACCCTTGTTTTGATCAAAGAAGTAAGGAAAAGAAGAGACTGGCTGAAATCGACAAGGAATTTGATAGAAGTAACAAAAACCCAAAACTTGCTGCCAGAGAGTGCTCTGGTTTACTGACACCTGGGGCTGAAATCGACAAGGAATTTAATAGAAGTGAAAAAACCCCAAAACTTGCTGCCAGAGAGTGCTCTGGTTTACTGACACCTGGAAATGAAGTTGAGCCTGGAACAGCAAAACTTCCAAAAAAATCTCCTTATTTCAAGAAAATGAGCAAGGAAAAGAAGAGACTGGCTGACATCAAGAACAAATTTGAAAGAAGTAAAAAAGCTCTAAATGCTGCTGCCAAAGTGTCTTCTGGTTTATTGACACCTAGAAATGAAGTTGAGCATGCAACAATAGCAGAAGCGCTTCCAAAAATTGTCGCTTGTTCCAAGAAAAGGAGCAAGGAAAAGAAGAGAATGGCAGATATCAATAAGGAATTTGATAGAAGAAAAAAAGCTCCAAATCTTGCTGCCGCCAAAGTGTGCTCTGGTTTACTGACACCTATAAATCAAGTTAAGCCTGCAACCTTTTCTCGCCCAATGGTGGACTCTCACAGAGAGGCCACAAGAATTAATATTTGCTAAAATTAATGATTTTTCAAATATGCAAGTTTATTCCTTACCACAGGTTGACATGAGAACGCCCCCAAGAGCACTGCCAACAGATCTTCGACCTGGAAGTTCAGGAAATAAGCTAAAAACAACTTCTGCAGTTGGGAAACTCATGATGACAGCTGCAAATAAGCTCAAAATTTCCGCCAATAAACGAAGACCAGCGCTTTCTTCCTATAGATTCGGAGCTCCCTCCAGGGCTTCATCTGTGGTTAGGAGATCAATCTTTGATATCAGTGACAGTGATGGATGAAGAAATTTAAAAGGTACCGCCAGTCAGGTCCATGCATTCAAATGCACGCTGCCTACTGCTCATGCTTACAAATTTATGCATTCATTTCATCGATCGCTCTATCAACCTGAAATTGCAGGCTTCTTTCTGAACTGTAAGTGAGCCAGCCTGAACTCATTCTGAGATGCATGGTGAATACCCTTGGAAATGATCAGAATCATCAGAATTTAATGTGTTTTTCTGGGTTTTTGGGATAACAACTAATCATCTTTTTGGCAGGACTCAAGACAGGGACTTGGTAAGCAAATTTTATAGTCAATGTGCTGCTACTGATTCTGAACTGCCATCGCTCTTGTTGCATGAATGGAGGTTATTTGTAAAGGTCCAGTCCAAGAGTTTTCCTATTTTGCAGACTAGAAGAGATCATTAAATCGGACACTTTTGCTGATAAGAGCCTGCCTTTAACTGCAGTCTTACAAGCTGAGAAGAGCTGCAAGATCACGCTGCTAAGTAGAAAATAACTCTCAGTGCTGGTAAGTTGATGAGCATGTTTATTCTCTTGTTTCGAGTATCCAAGTGTCTCCCTAATGATTCATTGCCATGAACTCGGTGGATGGTCTTTGCCCGGAGGCAGTCTAGATCGCCGGTTTTCTAATTTTCACGAAGTGTCTGATGACCGAGCCAACCATATATCCTTCCCATTTCTGGCACTTTGCAAGCACCAAATTTGGTTATGGTTTGTTCCAAGTTTATCACATTCAACTGACGGGTAAACCCAGTAATAGCTGACCAGTGGCCTGCCTAGGCTAAGTTTGCTTTTGAATCAAGTTGAGAGTCGATATGATGAACCTGGCTTGATCTAACAAGTTAATCTACTTCGATTAGTCATCTAGCATTTGATAAAAAAAAAAAATCCCTTTATTTTGTACTCCGAATTCTGTAAAGATAAAAGCAGTGGTAGAATAATGGAAAATAGGATGGTTAGCGAAGGCTAAATCACCAGAAAACTTGAAAGACAGACAAAAAAAGAAAGGGAGGAGGAAGGCAACCTTTCTCTCCCGTGAACCACCATCTCCACCACCTCTCTCTTTCCTTATTTTATTATTTTTTTAAAATAATATTTCTCCTTCTCCATAGCAATACCCATGTTTATCCTTCTATATCCGCCACCAAAAACACATAGCTGAAACTCCTCACAAAATTAAGTATATGTTTATCACTGTGTTTTAAAATGTTTTTTTTGAAATTTTTATTTTTATTTTTTACTTTAAAGTAGTTTTTTTTGTTTGTTTTTTTAGATCATTTTTATGTGCTGATATCAAAAATGATTTTTTTTATATAAAAAATCATCATTTTAATACATCTCTAAACCAAAAGCATTTTTAAAAACAACATCAACCACACTCTCAAACTAGCACACTCAACAACCTTTCTTGCCCACCAACACAGTTACTGGTCCAAAGCCACCGCAGTTGCCTATTTAACCCTCGAGTCAAGAGAGTATTTGAGAATATAGTTGTGGTTGTTTTTCAAAGTGTTTTTAACTTAAAAATGAATTAAAATATTTAAAAAAATCAGTTTTGATATCATCACATCAAAATAATCTAAAAACACTAAAATAAATTTCATTGGAAACATTTTGAAAATGCTTTCCAAACAACCTCCTATATATTTTAACTCGATTCCAAGCAAGTTAAACGTGCCTTACAACTATTCTAGTCTTTTTGTTGTCTCTTGTTGCATTCCCAACCACTCCTAACACCTTCAAAGAAAAGAAAATGAAGCATTTTATTTTATTTTTCCTTTAAAATTTCTCGATAACCAAACACTCCATAAAAAATAATTATAATTAAAAAACTAATTTACTCTTACATGTATTATCATAAAACATTAAGGATAATGTAGGCTTGAAAAGGTTCGAATCCAAAAGTTAAGGATTGAGAAATACATGAATCTACAAGATAAAAAACATTTATATAAATTAAGGAAAACATAATCGACATATATGTGAAAAATAGAATTTAATATAATAAAACCTGTAGATTGTAATTACACATCTCATTTTTATATTCTTTTTAATAAATATAACTTTGCGGTAGGGACTGGCTCCGAGTTTTATTCTTTAATTTAATATAATATTATTGCATTATATTGAGTTGGCAAGAAAATAATTTTAGAAAAAGAAAAAGAGACGTAGAAGGAAAATCAGGATGTCTTTTGTGTTAGAAAAGAAAACCCATTTTGTAGAAAATATTTTTTTAATTTTAAAAACTATTATGCACTTTAATTATTAAAGTTTTTTTTAGGAGAGGGGGAAAATTAGTGCTAAAAATTGGACTAAGTCAGTTGGGAAGAAAATGAATGAGGGAGAAGAACAATAAATTTATTTGAAACACTTGCTTTAGTTGGTTGGTGTAGGTGCCTTGAACAAAACTTCTAGAAAATTATGTTTCAGAAGTTTTTTTTTAAAAAAAATAATTTTATTTTTATTATTATTATTTTAAATTAAATTATTTTGGTGATTTTAGATTATTTTTATTTGCTGATGTCAAAAATAATTTTTTTAAAATAAAAAAAATATATATTATTTTGATATATTTTTGAACAAAAATTATTTTTAAAAATAACCTCAGTCACACTTCCAAACAGACACTAACATCAAGAATGAAAGCAATTTCTTATTTTTCTTAAAATATCTATAATTATAGATTTTATATCTTCTTGTTATTATATTTTAAAAATATATTTTATTGCTTTAATTTAAATTATTTTTTTAAAAAGTAACGGTTATTAATATATTAAATGGGCTTTATATTTGCATGAATCTATAAGTTTAATATAATATAATAAAAATGAAAAATCACAATATAATGAAATTTAATATGTATAATGAAATTGATAAGTATGTTTAGTTTTTAACGTATTCAATCATGTCGCTTTCTAGCTAGCTCATAATTCATTTCTATGAAATTGGAAACGCTAATTCACAATTTTTCAGATTTTCTAGACAGCCCACGTGTCCTTCCAAGTCATTAAATGCGATTTTTTCTATCTCTCAACAGTTATGAAATTATGATATGATCACCTCATTAATTGAAACTATATATATATATATATATATATATATTAATTAGCTGATGGCTACGGCCTAAGGTGGGGTAACATTCAAAATCAATTTATTTATACAACATAAAAAAAACACAACGAAAACTCAATCGTAAAATTGAATTGTAAAATTATAAAATTGCAAGTAAGTGTTTCAAATAAATTGGACTAAGTCAGTAGGGAAGAAAATGAATGAGGGAGAAGAACAATAAATTTATTTGAAACACTTGCTTTAGTTGGTTGGTGTAGGTACCTTGAACAAAATTTCTAGACGATTACGTTTCAAAAGTATTTTTTTTAAATAAAATAATTTTTTATTTTAAGTTAAATTATTTTGGTGATTTTAGATTATCTTTATGTGTTGATGTCAAAAATAATTTTTTAAAAATAAAAATATATATATTATTTTGATATATTTTTGAACAAGAATTGTTTTTAAAAATAACTTCAGTCACACTTCCAAACAGACACTAGCATCAAGAATGAAAGCAATTTGTTATCTTTTCTTAAAATATCTATAATTATAGACTTTATATCTTCTTGTTATTATATTTTAAAAATATATTTTATTGCTTTAATTTAAATTATTGTTTTAAAAAGTAACTGTTATTTTACTATATTAAATGGACTTTATATTTGCATGAATCTATAAGTTTAATATAATATAAAAAAATGAAAAATCACAATATGTATAATGAAATTGATAGGTATATTTAGTTTTTAACGTATTCAATCATGTCGCTTTCTAGCTAGCTCATAATTCATTTCTATGAGATTGGAAACGCTAATTCACAATTTTTCAGATTTTCTAGACAACCCACGTGTCCTTCCAAGT
Source organism: Salix exigua (assembly GCA_032356905.1). NCBI lineage: Eukaryota > Viridiplantae > Streptophyta > Magnoliopsida > Malpighiales > Salicaceae > Salix > Salix exigua. Next base: position 2,033,350 of record CM063594.1, on the reverse strand, counting down.
CATTAAATGCGATTTTTTTATCTCTCAACAGTTATGATATGATCACCTCATTAATTGAAACTATATATATATATATAGATAGTTAGTTAGTTAGCTGATGGCTACGGCCTAAGGTGGGGTAACATTCAAAATCAATTTATTTATACAACATAAAAAACACAACGAAAACTCAATCGTAAAATTGAATTGCAAAATTATAAAATTGCAAGTAAATGTTTTTATAAACAACAATATTATAACAAATTAATAATATCTCCTAAAATTTCTCATGTAGTCCAAAAAATCTCTAATTTTCATAAATTCCTGGTAGATTTAAATGGTGATTTCAAACACATCATTGTCTCTTGTATGGATGAATTGCTGAACCTACCATGTATGTTGTGGTGGTATTGAGGTGTCTAGTTTTCCTCTCATCTAGAATCGCAACAAAGTTCCACCGTAATTTTGAATGTGTTGAACACCGAGATTTACTTGACAGATTTATCTAGGAACTTTGATTCTGTGAAATATTATGTTTTTTGAAATCCGTTTAACTTAAAATTCACCACAATATATTTCATGTGTCTAGTATTGCCCTGTAAAATTTCAATTAGATTCAATATATAATTTGAAAGATATGATCAATCTCACAAAACTAGTTAACAAATATTGTAAGGTCAAATTCAAGTTTGACTTGGTTCATTTAAAAAATCTAGTAAACTCTTATAATTAGATCAATTTTACTAATCTATCGATTTTACCGATTTTGCACGAGTCAAATCTAATTTTACTAATTTTAATTTTGTAGTTTAATTTTGCACATAAATACATATTAACTCATAAAATTGTATAATTTTACAAATTAACTCGTGATTTCTATGATAACAATGGATGAAATGGTGCAAAATATTAAATTATGAATATAAAGTCTACCAAAGCCCAGCAGCAAGTATATCAGGTTGAACATCACCATCTGATGCAAGAAAGCAATAACTCATATTCGTCTTCGACTACAACATATATTCACCACTAATGTTCGGGTGGGGATTTTGCTACATATCTCTAATCATTTTTCCAAGGCAAATTCACAACTGACCAAAAATTGGAAACAAAACCAGTCCTCGAACCACTTTTTTTTTTTTTTAATACAGCTTTCAAGTCTAGGAGGAGGCAAGCCTCTTGCACAAAACCTCTCTTCCAGGACCATGCCAGTGGATTGAACCGAGATTTTTTTTTGAAAAGATGAACCAATCAAGCTCCCTGTACATAGAAAAGATAGCACAAACTGAGATTCTTGCATGTTCGTTCCACTGGCCTATGGCTAGTCGAAGCTTGATGTGCGGCTCCATCTGCCTTGCAAGTAATCTTCTATTGACACCCCTTGCTCGGTGCTGCTAATAGAAAGGGAATCATCCTCTAGATCAAGTAATGCGAGGTTGAGATGGGATTGAATATTGGTAGGAAACGCATCCCTGTCCACGGCGTCGAGTTTTTCGGATGCACAAACTTGATGCCTTGCCCAGTTTTTTACTTCCTCGTCCCCTTTAAGGAGCTTCAAAATCTGTAATCAACCAAAATATCCATGAGCAAATATTCAATTCATAGAAAAGAGAAGGGGGGGGTGCAACGTAGAATCAATGCGTTCGGAGAAATTTAACTTACGAGGCTCATTTGTGGCCGACATCTAGGAGAACGACTGATGCAAAGGGTTGCAGCTAATACCATTCTTTCGATGTGATCATTATCATATTCACTACCTAGATGCGGGTCAAGCAATTCGGACACTTTACCACCCTCAAGAATTGGTTTTGCCTGGATGCCAGCATCATGCAATGAGTGGTTGTAAAATATAACATCAAGCAGTAATATTAACTAGCTGTGAAATAGAATTCTTAGAGGACAGTGACAGATTTTGAGTTTTCTTCAAAAGAAAAAACAAAAACAAATCCACAATCATGCATTCACTTTATCCAATCAGAATCATGTATCTAGTGAGAGCAAATTATGAATTCACACCCCAACCAGCTTGAAAATTCCTGACTCATTCAACTGAAAAAATTCCATATTGATAACACAATTTTCTTTGCGCTCACATTGTCCTGACTTGTTGGTATTGCAATAAATTTTTGAGCAGTCCTTTTATCACTGTTCATAATATGAAAAATAAAACCATCTACTTACAAGATACTCTTCAGTCTGAATTAACAAGTATACGAGGAAACCTACCCACATGACAAGGCTCTCCCGGCCTTTTGGATGTTCACTGTTAATAGGCATTCTTCCAGATAGAAGCTCAAGGAGCACAACTCCGAAAGCAAATACATCCACTTTATCACTTACTTTGCCATGCATGAAATATTCTGGGGCCAGGTAACTGTCACAAAGAAAATATATAGCATATTCAAACTCTGAAACAATTAAGAAAATGGGTTGAAGCCCAGAAAACTCTGGAAAGCAAACTACTCGCCCAAAGGTTCCTGCAACATCAGTGCAAGTTGTATGGCATGAAGTAGAAGCCCAGCTAGCCAATCCAAAATCTGACAACTGAGAAACAAATCAAAATTATAATCTTCATCTAAAGCTGCAAGGATATAAGATCTTCATATAAATCCACAGGAAGCTTTAGAATACAGTACCTGTGGCTCAAAATCATCTGATAAAAGTATGTTAGAAGATTTTACATCCTTATGGATCACAGGCTGATCACAGCAATTGTGCAAGTAATCAAGTGCCTCTGCTACACCCACAGCCACCTTGTATCTCTCTAGCCAACCAAGTGCATTCCAATCTTTCTTATTACCTAGTCAAGAATTAGCAATTGGGAGTTAAGGATCACTTCAATGCTGAAAATGAAATAATCTCATCCAATCCCAAGCAAAGAAAGTATGTACCATGCAGATTTTCTTCTAGGCTTCCTCTTGATAAAAAGTCATAAACCAAGAGTAATTTGTTGTGCTCGAAACAGAATCCAAATAGAGAGATTATGTTCTTGTGATGCAAAGTTGTAATGATCTCAATTTCTGCAACGAACTCTTTTAATACGTCTTCAGATGGCTTTAAAATTTTCACTGCCAATTCCTTGCCATCAGGAAGGCACCCTTTGTAGACATGACTACTACCACCCTTGCCTACCATATTCTCTGAAAGTAACAATTAAAAACAAAATTAGGAGGAAAGACCAAATTGTGCTCAAGTCAAAACTAGTGATCTGAAATTCAAATAAAGAACAGACCAGGAGTAAAGTTAGAGGTAGCCATCACAAGTTCCTCATAACTGAATAATCTACAGGATGATGAATATTTCTCATGCAGATCTTTCAACTCTTCTGGGATGCCATTCAAGCCATGAGATGGTGAAATGGGAGTCCAAGCAACCTCAGGCCCCACTGGCACTATTGCATTATTCTTTCCTTCTAAGTTAGAGTCTTGATCTTCATCCACCTGCAAAGTATTCTGTTTTTGATCTGGATACACCACAGATGAAGAATTGAGCGTGGGTAACCTACACACCCATTTAACCACAGATATCTTTTTGATAAGAGCTTTCTCTGGGTGCTGCTGCTTATGGGAAAATACCCGACGGAGAAATGACCAGCCCTGTTTTGACTCCACTAATCCTTCACTCACATCGAAATCTGAATGTGATAATGGCTTGCTTGTTTCAACTGGTACCAAAGCCAACAAGTTATCCCCGTTGCCGTCCCTATATGACTCCTCTAATACTTGTGCTCCAGATTCATCCAGCAATAGCAAGCGTGGAGTACAATTTAGAGAATTCTTGTTCTGAGATTTTTGTGAGCAGTTTCGACTTTCTTGCTTTAATTTATCTGCCACCACAAAATCAGTTGCATAAGTTATAATTTTTCTTGCTCAAAGAGACGATCTAAGCAAACAATAACCGTAATTATACTAAAGCACAAGAAATAAAAAACTAAGCACATCAATGAAAGCCCTTTAAAACCATCCATGCGAGCATAATTCTCATTATCGGACCAAATTATGAGCATGAAACCCAGAAGAGTAAGCAACTAAAACCTTGTAAAGTATCAATATTTGGAACCGTTGCTTCTCTCTGGAACACAATTTTGCCATTCCTAACAGCGTAGACAGAGAAACCTTTCGACAATTTTTTAGCACAATACTTTGCTGTTGAGGTTGAAGAGTGGAGTTTCTGATGTTTCTTGGAAGTTCCCACAATCAGCTTAGCAGCACTATTTGCTTTTGCTTCCCTTACCAGAATTTTCCTCACGGATTCACCCCTGCACACCTTTAGCTTCAAATCTACCTGAAAGCACAACTCGCCCAATTCAATATACATCCTCTCAATCCCAACATTAAAACTATATGAAAACCACCATCCATTTCCTTGGAGAAAATCAGAATTACCACTGTAATTTCAATAGCTAGACTAATTATCCTCAATATTTGAAAGAGAAAAAAAAGTTTTCCTCAATTTTCTCAGAAACCAAGCAGAAAAACACCCCATTCCCAACACTTAGAAATTGAGAGAGAGAATTGCTAGTTTGGAAAAAACAGTGAATAAAAAAAAGCAACCTGCTTTAGGTTGCAGAAACCTTCATAGACAGCCAATAATGAATCAAATGTCTTCACTAATGACAGGAGTGATCCAGTCCCTGCCATACATTCTGCACCACAAATACCAAAACCATACAAAAATCAATCTTTAACAAAAATAAAAAAGAACCCATTAAAGAGAAACACGAGCTTTATTACTGTCATCATTACCAGTTGCAGAATCAAGAACATGAAGAGCAATGACACGGTCACCAGGCTGTGCCATTTTCATCAGTGACCATGTCAAAAGCTCTCTACTTGGTCCATCAAATTTCACTCCCACCACCACCACCACTTCACCATCACCACCCCCACGACCACCACCAACGTCGTCTCCACAGCCACCGGAGACAGTTCTGTCAGTGCCCATGTCAGGAATTTCCACCTTTACTCACTGAAAATGATCTATCGTTTCGGCTTCTCTCTCTCTCTCTCTCTCTGCGAAAATCAGAAGAAAAAAAAAGAGAGAAGAGAAAATGATTGTGTGTGGAATGTGATCTCTTGTCTCTTAATAAATCCTTTCTTACTTTTAACCGTCTGTAAGGAATGTTATTCTGTGCTTCTTATTGTATGGTTATAAATTGTGTTTTTTCAATCTCAGCCGTTGAATGGAACAAAGATCATTTCCACCTTCAAACACTAAGTTCCTTGAATATCTCACAAACTAGTTTCTTCCTTCGTGGAGTTTAAGGAAGATGACAAAAATGGAGCGAAATGAGATGAAAACAATCAGCCAACCAATTCAAAAGCTTTGTTTTGTGTTTTATTTTTAGTGATTTTATTAGTATTATAATGGATTTTATTCTAGCTACTTTTTTGTTCTTAGTGGGTGGGTGGTCAAACATACATACATATATATATATATATATATATATATATAAAATAAAGTCAAGTTGAAAGCAATTTTGGGTTAGAATTAAAATTAAAAGAGCATTTAAAATAGAAATTTATGTAAAATAATGTTCTTAATATGTCATGTGAATATAATTCTATGGAAGATGTTATAGAGATCTCATGAGATTTTTTTTGATGAATAATTAAGTGCTCAATTGACTCAAAATTATATATTGAGATCTCTTGTGATTCATATTCTTATTTATTTTCACTTAATTTATTTTAGAAGTTGTTTATTTGTAGAAAAGCTTCCATTGAAAAATAAGTCAATAAGAAATGTTTTCCTATTTTAAAAATTGGAAAAACACTTTTCATTTTGAACGATAAAATTTATCATATTTTTTATGCATAGTAAAAATTCCATGCTACTTCTTGCTCTCTTGTATAGATAGATAGATAGATTTGATATGCTAACTATAAAATAAATATTAATTAAGTTATATTATTTTGAGTGATGAGATATTTATATTCAAAGACTCATTTGAGGTTTGAAAAACACGGTTTGCCTTCCATGTTACATGTTAATTTTTATAATTAATTATTCCGTGCACACTGAATAAAAAATACTGAAAAATATTTTTGTATTTATTTTTATTGTACAATAAAACAATTTATCTTTTTAAATTTTATTTTTCAATTGATGAACGAGGATTGAAAAAAAAAACTAAAAAGTATTATTTTCTAGCACATTTCCATGTACTTAGATTATGAAAATAGTTTTTAATTTATTTTTCTTACACCAATGCATCTTCGAAAGCGAATGGGTTAGGATGGAGTAAGAAAGTGAACTCAAGGAAAGGATCATAAATTAAAATACAACACAATCCTCTAAATTGCTTGCTTGTTAGGGCTTCAATATTCGGATTGTTGTCCTTTTCTATTTTTTTTTATCTTGTCAGCTCCTGTTAATGCTTCAAAATTAAGGCTTCAAAACTTCTGTTATGACTCTATTTGGTTATTGTGTTTTTTAAATATTTTTAAAAAACATTTAAAGATCTTGATTTTGATTTTAAATTATTTTTTTAATATTTTTATATCATTTTAATATGTTAAGATTAAAAATATTAAAATTTTAAAAAAGTTATAAGCATCATGAAATAAGCTATTATATATGAAATTTACTATACTATAAAAAATAAGATATATATATATATATATAATAAACTCATTTTATTTTTTGTTTTTTGTTTTTGTTGGGAGGGGGAGATGAGGATGGATTTGATTGATGTTATTATATATTCTAATGCTAATATTTAAATAAAAAATAAATTAATAATATATTTGGGTGAGAATAAGCTTTAAACAAGTTTTATATAAAGAACACATCAACAAGCATGATGAATTTCATGAAAAAAAAAATTAAACCAGAAGTATTTGTTTTAGTGCTTAAATGTGAATTTTTATATCTTATGTTATAAAAAAATAAAATGAATTCACGCACTTCATTTTATATGCATTAAATGATTAATAATATTCAAATAAAATTTAATTCGGGTAATTAATTAATTTTATTTATAATCATCCGTTGCATTCACTCTCCTTAATCTATCCTGATGAATCATTAACCTGTCTCAACGTAATTAAAATAAGCGGAATCAGAGTTTAGTGAGATGATATCTTCTGATACTTACAAAGGAATTATATTTTAAAAATTCGAATTGTATTTATTAATTCAAAATTCTAGGTGTTTAATTAACAAAAAAAAATACAATAAAATCGAGGCCACACTTCGTGTTGAAGTCGAGGTATAATTAAATTAAATATGCTAAATTTATTTTAATACAGCATGATCAATGGATTAACTTGGTAAACAATTTAGCATGGGATTGTTCTAGAGATTAAAATGCTGGCATGATCATACTCAGTCAAATGGAATATTTATTTTAAGAAAAAGCAGAAAAAAGTAGTCTCTGATAAAGCAAAAAGAAATGTTGTCCCATGTCTTTGCCTGCATAGACCAACAGACTGCCTACGAGAATAATTAGAGAAAAACAAATGTAGTGCCTTTTCGACGATGTCTTGTCAAAATTTGCTCTCAGATTTTTATTTATTTTTATTGGTATTATTTACTTTAGCCAGCCTCACTGTTTTATGTTTTTTTTCCTCCACTTTTTGCAAAATAAAATGAGATTATTGTTATTATAAATAAAATGATATATATATATATATTCAAATCTTCAATGCGATACATCCTGTTAGAAAATATTATAAATCATATTATGGGACCTCACTTACAAGCTTAAGTTTTTAGGTGAGATTGTTCCTTAATATGGTATCAAAGTTTTTTTTGACTCAGCAGTCACGAGTTTGAATCTCACCACCCCATTCTATTTGATAAAAATCAAGTATAATGTGATGTGAGTCTGTGCAAGTTTCAAGCTCAAATGACTTTCACTTGAGGGAGGGTGTTAAAGAATATTATAAATCATATTATGGAACCTCATTTACAAGCTTAAGCTTTTAGGTGAGATGGTTCCTTAACACCTCCATCCAGAGTAGCCCGGTTAGCCTATTTTTATATAAAAATTAATTGATTTATAGATCTGAGAATTGTTTTCATTGTTATCCTTTATTTTATTTCGTAGAAGATTTATAGATCTGATTTTTATTATCAATTAAATCACTTTCATTAAATTGGTTTGAAGTTAAGTTTCTTAATTGAGTCTTGATTTACGATTTCATGAGTTGTAAATTTAAAAAATTAATTTAGGTTTAGGAGATTCATTTGAGTTTGCTTTTTTTTTTTTTAAGATCAAATACTTTTAGTTTAATAATTTAGTATTTAATTTAATTGGAGATTGAATTTTTGTTATTTTTTTCTTGTTTTCTTTTATTAATTTTTAAGATCAAATGCTTCCCATATGTATAATATCTTTTGATTCCTAATATTTTTATGCTTTTTTTTCAAGATTAAAACAATGATTCAACTAGTTGTATAGCACAAACCATAAATCTGATTTGAAATATAATTTATTAACATGACACATGTCATGAAATAACATTGAATGACGAAGTTGAGAGGAAAATACAAAGAAAATGAGTCGTTACCTAATATCAGAATAAATAAAAAAATAGATTATTGATATATATATATATAATTATAGGTAATATATTGGTTAATATCCTATCTAAGATATATTGCAAGCAAGTCAAAATATGTATAATAAACATACGGTTTAGGAAATAATAATAACAATTATATTAAACAAAAGAATTCGACATAAGAAAAATAATATTTTTATAAATATTTTTGTGTTCATATAAAACGCTACTTACAATTACACAATGGTTATGGAATCTATCCATCACATTTTGAAGTGGATATTTTATGAAATTCTTAAATAGAAACACTTGGAAAAGTCGCCACGCAAAGATGAATCACTTTCGAAATGATGTGGTTATGATTTTGATAATGGACGAGTCAAATCCATTCAGCTCACTGAATTTGAGATCCTTGGCTCAGGGATGACATGGGTTGGCTGCATGTCAATGACTTCATCCAAAATAGGAAACCGAAGGCACGTGGGTCTGTGAGATTTGCCAGCCGACCCAACACGTGCCGCAAACATTGATTGACATCACAACCATCATTGTCTTGTTACTTATCACTTTTTTTTTAATATTTTTATTTTATTTTTTAAGAATAATAACGTGATAATATGTTATAGAATATTATAAATTATATAATGAGATCTTATTTAATATTTTAAATTTTTAAGCATAATAATTTATTGATGTGCTATCAGAATTTGTTGACTCAACAATCAAGCGTTTAAATTTTATTATTTTTATTTTATTTGATAAAAATTAAACACAATATAGATTAATGTGTGCAAGTTTTAAGTTCAATAAATTTTTACTTGAGAAAATATTTTTAAAAATAATATAAATTATATCTTAGAATTTTAATTAACATGGTGAACTTCTATCTATCCTTTGTAATTGGTCAAGTGTTAACATCCAAGGAGTCATGACGTAAGTGGTGAGGGCATTTTCGTCCCTTAATAGAAGTCAGGGGTTCAATCCCTCCTCTTGTATGAAGCCGAGCATTTAGGGAGCACTTTCACCCTTTCAGGGACCACCGAGTGCGAACATGGAATAGTTTAGACTAATATCTAGGATATCGTGTGGTTTATATTAAAAAAAATATCGAAGAGAAACTATCAAGCGTGGTCACAACTCACATGCCTATTAATTAATTATTTTCGAAATGTATTTATGTATCGTCTTGGAAGCAGAAATTAGAAGGATATCAATGAAATAAAATTATATAATTTTATGGACGTTGATGTTAAATAATAATATAGTAAAATCACGTACCTGAAAGTGAAAGGGAAACACGAGTGAGGTCACCCTCTCTTCTAAGGCCAGTGATTCACGGGTGTCTCTCGAGGCCCCGGAGGGTGTTTTCATGAGAGGTTCACCGATGGCTCTTCGGTGAAGATATCTAATCAAACTCTTCAGTGGTTTCAAGTACGGAGATTATTTTCAATTCAATTTAGTTTTTATTAATAAAATCTATCAAACTGGAAGAAAAAAAACAAAACAAAAGAAACCGGCCTAGTCCTGTTTGAGAGTGTGGTTGTGGTAACTTTTCAAAGTGTTTTTTGTGCCGAAATATATCAAAATGATATTTTTTATTTTTTAAAAATCATTTTTGACATCAGCACATTAAAATGATCTAAACTCACTAAAAAATTTTCATTTTAAATGCAAGAAAAATAAATTGAAATTTGGTCAAACGGCGGTGCAGCCGCTTGGCCAAACAGGTGCTAAACAGAGCGATTTCAGTCCAGTTCAATTTTTTCTGAAAAATAATTATATTCTTTTTATAATTTTATTTAATTTAACCAAGTTTCTCAAGCAAACTAAAAAAATTGAACTGAACTGGAAGAATAAAAAAATTATAACATATTCTTTTTAATTTGAATCGGTCCAGTTTTGATTTGCTGTTTTTTTACTTAAAAAATAAAAACCAAACCGGATTTTTTTTTAATTTTAATTAGTTTAATCATTTTTTTTCTCGATTATTTTCTTGATTTAATTGATTTTTCAGTTTTTTCCCCCTCAGCCATAGCTTGAAAGTCATCAAAAATCCTTTCTTCTCGTCACTGAATTTCGAGTTAAGTTACTGAAATAATAATAATGATTTTGTAAATATATAAAGAGCAACTTTGCAAGTAATTTGAAGTCAGCATCGTGACTACCAAAGTTTTTGATTTTTGATTTTTTTTTGTATTATGTTTTATTGTGATTATTCACACATGAAGAGCGGGCGTGTGTCTCTCTCTCTATATATAATTATAAACTATATCTTAATATTTAATTTTTGAATTGAGATATTTCCTTAACCTAACATATTTGAGTTATTTTATAAAATTAAATATAAGAAAGTGACGCGTACAGATTTAAAGTTTAAACATTTTTTTTTAAACTTGACGACAGAATTTAATACATGAGGAGTGACGGTACAAGAATAAAGAAAACGAAAATTAAAAATAAAAAAACATTGTATTCCCTCTTGATAGAATTTCAAATGCGACTTTGCCACGGCCACCGCCGTCCCAAAAGTATAATAATAATAATAATGCGAACAGGACATGAATTATGACATGGTGGTCTGCAACTTTATAAGTCTGCCTTTCGCTTTTCTTTTTCTCATCAAGTAATTGGAGACACGTACCATATATATATATATATATATGGTACCCACAGATCGATTTATGGCTAATAAAGTGGAAGATTGTCTCCAAGACTTGCGGTATGGTACGCATAATATATATATACTAGCTATGGTATCCGTGTCTCGTCGCTACTTGTAATTATATTTTTTATCACAAAAATATTAATGATGTGTTATTTTTTATTATAATATAAATTTGGACAAAATAATATTTGTAAAAATCTTGAGAAATACAAATTTTCTATAAAATATATGAATTTTAAATAGATATAATTTTTTTTGTTTAATAGGTTTCAATGAAATAACCAGTATCAAATTATCATTATAAAAAAAAGCAAGAAGATTCAGATATCTGAATTATTGAATACATTGTATTAAGATTAATTTATTATACAATTCAATTTAAATTAAACACAACAAATAAAATATATACTGTAAAAGAACCTATATTAATGAAATAACAAAAATAAGTACTTAATTTTCTATATCCAAAAAGAAAAAAACATATAAATTGAAAATTCAACCCCACATTATTGTTATTATCATTGCTATAACAGTTCAAATAATTAAAAAATATTTTGTCAAAAAAATAAAAATAAAAATCACTAAAACAATCATTATTATTGTACAAACCATGAAATCATAAAATTATTTAATATAAAAAATAGATAAAAATAATAGAAAACAAAGAGAAAAATGGAGCAATATTAAAATTAAAATAACCACCAACATAAATTAAAAAATTTTCAGTATTGATCCAAATAAAAATAAAACTCCAATAAAAAATGAAATAACAAAAATTCAAAACAAAAACCAAAAGTTTAAATGAATGAATACGGACAAAAAATAAATATTTTCCAAGAAAGATTGAAAAAAAAAATCAATACTAAATAAAAAAAATCAAAAGAATAAGTTTCAAAATAAAAAAAAAAACAATATATATAATTAATTCCAATTGAATGAAAAAACTGCAACAATCAAAACTTTAGGACAAAAACAATACAGGAATTTTTAAAAATAAAATTCAGTATAGTCCATATAAATTAAAATTTCAGAATGAAACGTAATAAAAATAAAACCCTGACAAAAAATAAAATGATAAAAAATAAAACAAACTCTAAATATATAAATATGAACAAAAAAATAAATATTGTCCAAGAAAACCACGAGAATTGATAAAAAATGAAGAATTATATATATATATATATATATAATAGCATAACAGATATATATGAAGGAAATGATCATTTCCTTATGCTATGCCTTTTACGTGTGTGTATACATATATCATATCCTTCCTTCCATTATGGTTATATACATATATACATGTTTATCTTTTGTAATGGCCTAGGCAAAATATTGTGAATTACTACAGTGTTTTGCCCACAATTTTTATATTATAGGTAACAAGCCAATGTCCTTACAGCTACGTTACTATTTTTTTAATATAAAAAAACATTAATTGTGTTTTTTTGTTTTAATATAAATTTAGTCAAAACAATACATTTATATAGAATTTCTATAAATTACAAGTTTTCTATAAAATATATAAATTTTAAATTGATATAAATTTATCTGTTTAGTAGGTTTCAACGAAATAACTAGCATAAAATTATCATCATCATTAAAAAATCAAGAAGATTTAGATATTTGGATATTTGAATTCATTGTATTAAGATTAGTTCATTTTATAATTCAATTTAAATCACATTTTAAAACAAAATATAAATTGGGAAAACACTGCAATAATCAAATAACAAAAATAAGTAGTTAATTTTTTATCCATAAGAAGACGAAAACATAAATTGAAAATTCACCCCTACGTTACCGTCATTTTTATTACTATAACATTTTAAAATTATTATAAACATTATAAAAAATAAAATGACAAAAATGAAAAACAAAAACTAAAAGCACAGATGCATAAATACGAGTAAAAATAAGCACTGTCCAAGAAAGACAAAAAAAAAACAAAGGAATTAATACCAAATAAAAAATTCAAACAATAAGAGCCGAATGAAAAATAAAATATATAATTAATTTCAATCGAAGGACAATATTGAAACAAATAAAAACCTTAAGAACAATATAAATAAAGGGATTAAAAAAACAAAACATGCAGTGTAATTTTGTTAAAAAAAAATAAAAGAATAAAGACTTAAATGAAAAGTAGAATATATCACTAATTTCAATTGGAGGAAAAAATTAAAAGAAATTAAACCTACATACTGAAAAAATTAAAGGAACAAAAAACAAACCAAAAATCAAAAGAATAGGGACTAAAATAAAAGAGTCACAAACATGAAGTTCTGCCATGTTTTTTTCGGCCGCGGGAGAGAGAAAACTAAAAATCATTTACTGATAATTCACCGACCATCTTCACACGACACTCCATGCATCGGGAGGCAGAGAACATGGTGGCGCACCCAATGACACAGCTACCAAACAATTTCCATGATATAACGACATGCTTGCATGTGTAACATTGTTGAGTGTCTGCACGACGCATCTACATTGTTTCTGAAAAGAAATAATAAAAAATACCAAGGTATCTATACACTCCTAAAACCATCGATAATCACAGAGAAAACGAGGATGAAAGTACCACAATGCCCCTAACTCTAGCTCCAGGTCTTCTTTTTTGTCTTTTAAGAGGTATTTGCGTAGTTTCACTGTGCACGAAAGTGTGAAAAAATGAAAACATGCTCGAATGTCAACAAGAAGTCAATGATTTGTTACAATGGAAGTTGATTTAATGGCTAAGAAATCATCCTTTTATCTTTATTTTTTCAATTACAATTCTGGAATTAACATCCTAAAGAATCTATTCAATTTCTCCAAATCTTTTTTTTTTAATAGAAGACAAGCTAAAAAAGTAGGGTTTCCTCCAAGCAGCTTCTTGGATGTTGTTATCAAAAAGCTTATGAGGTCCACCTTTCCAACAATCATGATATACACTCCTTTAATCTTGTTTTCTAAGTAAAAGAGGACACCACGATTTCATTTAGTTTTCCGCATGCTCCCAAAAACAACTACCACAACCTCCTCTCATCAAAAGACGAAGTAAAAGTAAAAAAGAAAAACTGGGATCCCGATGAATTTACTCTACGTTATCCATGGAAAGCTCGGCTGTTCGAGGTTAATTTTTAAAATGTTTTTTATTTAAAAATATATTAAAATAATTAAAAAAATTATTTAAAACAAACTTTATTTAAAAAATTAAAATTTAAAAAATAAAACCACGATAAAATATGAACCTAAAAAATAATCTAAAAACATAAATAAATAAATACAGATAGAAAACTCTAAACATCATCTATTTTACTATTTTTAAATCATTTTCTTAAAAAAATAAATTTAAAGTGACTTCGAGTTAATAAAATTCTGATAATATATCAAATAATAATTTCATGTAACAACTTGAATTATTAAATAGAAAAATTAAAATATAATTCATATTATTTATTTAAGTGAGACGAGCATTAAAAAATATGTGGTAATAGCAGGAGCGAACACCAGCAAGACGACAATGACCCTACCCCTTGCTTGCTGAGAATCCAATCCAAACCAGTGTCGTGTCCTCTGTGCTTGGTGCTTCGTATGGCTCCGAAGCTATGATTCATCGCAACCACACACTGCTCCACATGGCTGTGGGCTCCATCTTTCACTGTCGTTCATTGATCATGCAGGATTTAGTCAAATCTAGAATTGATTAATGGCCACTCGCCATAAGCAGGTGCGTGTGATTATAGGCTAGGCCCAACCTATCACATTTCAGCCCATTAACTTTGCTCTGGTCATTTCAGCCCACAGTGATGAACAACAGAATCAACAACTAACTTCTTGTTTGTCAATCGTTTCCAAAGCTCTACATCATTTTTTCAATATTAAAAATATTTTTTAATAAATAAAAAATATTTTTTGTAGCTCAATAATTCTCCTGTCTAATTCTCTTATATGTTATTTTGTCATGTTTCTTCAAATGACTAAAGTTATATTAACCTCATTTTCCAGAAATCTTGATTTGTAGGTACAAGAGATGAACACTCTAACTCGAATTCAATGATAATTATTCGCAATCAAGACTTGTTTCTTTATTACGTGTACTACTACTATTACTTTATATCTACATCTCTAAGGGAATACGAAAAGAAAGAATAATAGAATAATCCTAGGCTCATCTTTATCTCCATTAATTACAGGATTTTCACATATCTAGATAACCTAACAAATCTCCTGATTAATTGCAATTACAACTCACGTCAACACTCGAGATTTATTGTGTAGATCATAAATTTTCTACCATCAATCATTTTCTTGATGTCCTAGAGTTTTTATGTTGTTAGCCATGAAATACCTTTTAGTGGTGTGTAAAGACTTTATAACCTCGAATATGTGTGTCGAATTACAAATTTTAGTGTTATTATATTTTGGAACCTCCCAAAAATTTCTTAAAATTTAATCATGTTTTCTTTTTTCATTGTATTTTGTAGACGGGTAGGTCTTGCATGATCTTCTTGCCGCTTCTAGAATGAAAAAAAAAAAACATCATTTAAGAAAATATATTGGAATCAAGCAAGTTATTAAGAGCAAGTGAGAAAAATAGTATCCATGGATCGAGTCAAATTTATTGAATTTGCAAATAATTTTGTTACATGAGAATTGACTCCCTCTCCACTGAAATTTTAGGACGAATGGTTTCCATTGTTAATGGTTAAGTTATTGTCTATAATTATGATTATGATGGCATTTTTTATTATTGTTAAATTTCATATCTATATTAAGATGTATTTAAATTATTGTTATAATTAAGTTTTTAGTGTTATGTAAACCTTTTTAATTATATGTCTGTGTAAGTAGAAATATAATACAAAGGAATGTGTGTATGAGTGTGTTGTTTTTCCTTTTATTTATTTTTATTGTGTTTTTGATAAAAAAATATAAAAAAAATATAAATTTATAATATTTTAATTGCATGCGGCCAAGCCTTTCAAAAATACAAAAAACATATCGTTTAGTACTTTCATACAAAAACCTAGAAAATACATGTTTGCTCCGTTTTAGGTTTTAATCATAGTTATCAATACCGTTTTGATTGTCGTTCCAGTTTTTCGATTGGAATGGAACGTTCCGGCATGCCGTTTCGGTGTCGTACTGTTCATATATAATTAATTTTATATGTATATATATATGAAAAAAATAAAATATTAATTTAACAAGTATAATTAAAATTTGAATTTTTTTATTTAAAATATTTTGGTGTTTTTAAATTATTTTGATGTATAGATGTAAAATAATTTTAAAAAAATAAAAAAATAGATTTTGAACCCGGAACGGCACGCCCGGAACGGAACCGAGGCGTTCCGGCCAGAATTTCCGGAACGTACCGGAATTAAAACCAAGACAAAAACAACTCGGTTTTTTGAACGGAACGGAACTAATAACTATGGTTTTAATAACCAATTTATTAAATCCTCAATAATTTTATCAATATTTAAATAACCTAGAAAATTAATGGAAATCCTGTATATATATATAATTAATGGAAATCCTGTGTATATATATATATATAATGTCTTAATCGAAGGGCCAGTCATGCATGCACTATATATGGTGCGAGGGACCGGAAGCAAGTAAAAGAAGCTCAACCTTGTTTCGATATTCCTTCCACATGGAGGAATCGTTGAACAGAATTACAGTGAGAATAACGTCAAGTGTTTTTACTACTTAGGGACATCTTCTTGGCTTCTACATTTAGTTGTGTTTCAATACTGGTTGGCTAATCCAGACATCGATCTAACAACTACGTCGTATTAAAATAAGAAAAGAGAAAGTGTGAGGAATCCCAAGAAAAGAATGAATACCAAGGACAAATTTTGATGAAACAAAAGCTTCTATGCCATTTCTTCTTTTTTATCCTCCATCATTCTCTTTTTGAGAAAGCTTGATTGTAGAAAACAAGCAACGCTAAGCAAAATAGGAGGGTGTGGACTTTGGCTGTTCAGTGGAGGTGGAGGAGATGACTTGACCTGACTGGCCGACAACCCAACACACAGTACCTATGATAGGAGGTGGCTCGTAGTAGGGGGGGTATTACTGAGAATTACTAATATTTTTTACGGGCTAGGTCTTGAGAGTTGAGACTGTTCATCTATATTATTATAAATATACACTTTGTAAGTCTAATTTAACAGTAAAAATATAGCTGCTCGCCTCTCTATGCGTTGCTATATTCTCGAAACACGTTAATTCTTATGCTTTTTTTCCTGCTGGATTCAGTGCAAATTTCTGTAGTGTTTCTGTCACTGTTCTTTTCTTTTAAAGAACGAATCTTTTTGTTTCAAACGAAGAGTTTGCAACAAACCCAGTAGAGTTTTGGAGAATTTGAAACAACCCTTTCTAGTTTTGGTGAATTTGAGACAAGGGCAGTTCATTTCAATAGAATTTGAGATAAAACCCATTATTTTCTTTCTTTACCTTTTGATGCCATGCATGTTTATTAAAGGCATGAGCTGGAGAGTCTGTGCCAGACCCATGCCACTTTCCAGGTTTGAATCTGCTTACTTTGATTAAATTGATTGAAGAAAGTTGGATTCTTTAGGGTTTTCAAGGGCGAGGCAATGGTTCTTTTTAGCTTCGATTGTTAAATCAGCTGGTTGTTGATCTGTTTGGTCCTAATCATGTTTATAGAGTATCTAGTATTCAGTGAATTATGCTGTTAATGCTAACAGAGGCATAATAAAATTTTGAATTGCTTGATAAAGCTATAAATAATCAGGTGTAAGCGGTATGGTGTCTGAATTTGGTGGTTCAAGCTTGCTTCTTGGGCTTCCTGATGATGTGTTTGCTATCATATCACGGTCCCTTTCTCCAAGGGACATGTGTACTTTAAGTCTTTGCTGCCGAAGCTTATATGGTCTTGTGGGATCGGAGAAAGTTTGGCTCACCCAATGTGACAATGTAGGAATTATCTCTCACCAGGATATTATGGAGTGGCGGAAGGGTGTAGCATCTTATAGGGCGCTGTGTCGCTTCCTTGTCAGTGTCAGGCCATTAATTGGAATCTGGGTTCACAAAAATCCTGAGCTTGGTAATGTAGTGTATGTAATTCCTGGTTTTGTATCTGTCGTCGGGTGCCGGATTTTACCGCAGGAGTTGGGCCCTTTAGGAATCGAGGAAGGTCCTATTTTATGGGCACCGGTGTTTGAAATAATAGGTGACCTCGATGGTTCTACCTCATTTTTCCTACATGGAAGAGAGAAAGGGAATGACCATGTTTATCCTGGTTCAGTCAAGTCTGTAGAGAGGAATTGCAATGTCCTGTTGCTTGAAGTTGAGTCTCGGCAACAGCAGAGGCTGATTATCCAATGTGAGCCCAAGTTGCCTTTTAGCAGCTTGCCTTTTACTGACAGAAGAAAGTTGATTGATGTTGTCACAAGTGAAGTTGGTCAACAGGTACCTCGTTTGGAAAATAGGCTTCTGTTTCCTCGGTTGAGGAATGATGAAGAGAGTTTTCAGAAAGATATGGCACTTTTATTTCAACGGAGATCACTTCTTTTGAAACTGTGTAAACTTGGTCAAGGCTTTAATTGGAAGGAAGCTCCTGAAGTGGCATCTGATCCTTCGCGACTGCAATGGAGTGAGATTAGAAGGATTCTTGATTGGTCAAGTGGTTCTCTGAATGGGATTTGGGGGAAGTCCTCCTCCATAAATGGTAGCCACGCACATTCAGAGCACAGTCCTTCAAGCAGACAGAGTAAACATGCACAGCTGCCTGAGTTTTTAGGGTCAGGGGATACAATAGGGTTGAGTTTACATGCCTCTAAGATGAAATTATCTTCTGATCCAGCATGGCCGAAAATGCATGACAGTCAGTTTGCCCTATACAAATTACCCATGCGAGCTCCAAGAGCTGATCAAGAATATGCTGGTTTATGGGGAGGCACTTTTGGTTGGCCTCCCGGGAACCCCCCTGAAGACAGGCCTGGAAAAGCTCTGTTCTTTCTTTTGATCACTTACGATGAGTCTCAGGGACGAAGAAATCTCATTGCCACCAAGATATTAGAAGGCACCCACTATGTTCTGCACCCAAATGGCTCAGCAATGTTCATTGTTGATATTGACGAGCCCTCAAAGGATCCATTTCCTTGGGATGTTGATGCAAATTCCATTCCTTTGACCATTGAGCATGCATTTGCAGGGATGGGTATAGCCAATGGGTATGGTTTCAGATATCCAGGCTCAAAGCCTGGCTCCCTCTTTGTAATCCAAAATGGTCTTCTTGCCTTTGTCTGGAAGGAGTCCAGAGCTGTCTTGAACCTGCAGAGACTGAACTTACAAGAGCTTTTGAAGAAAGGTGAACGGGTGCCTGCTTTACCTCCTAGTGACAACTTTTCATACTCTACCAGGTCCTATTCAAATGTCTATGATTGATTCTCAAATTCCTCAACATTTATGCCTTCACGGAGGTAGTTCTTCCTTTTTGAGTGCTTATTTTCATTTTCTTTTGTTTTCTGGTGTATAAACATCAAACTGTTACATTGCAGTTTTACTTTACTTTATCTAGCTTTGAGATGTAATAAGATGGTTTCCACCATGTTCTGTTTCAGAATATAATGACAACCTATTGTTGATCACCCTATTGTTGATCTTAATTTCCAAAATCAGGTTTAGGATTCACTTCAGAACAGTGTTCATGTTTCTAACTTTGTCAATGCGACATTCTTCCTAGCATTATTGATCATCCTTTTGTTGATCTTATTGATCATCGATAAGATGTTCTGATGAAGCTCTCCAAGTGGGCTAACCGATTGCTTAGCAACTTTGTAATCATACTTTTTTATGTGTTTCCAAAACAATCATCACAAAATTGAGCCAGGCCTTCTCTACGTGACCTTAGTTTGAGTTTGAAAAGAGATACTTCTTTTTATTATTTCGATTAATTGAAGATGCTATTCTCTTAATCTAAACTAGAATGCCATCTAGCATTATAAGTAGACGATGGGGTAGAAGGATGAAAGTTTGAACAAATTACCTTGTTAAATGCATTTGGATTTGATGAAATAAAGTATAAGAATGTAGTTTTTTTACCGGTTTTTTTAATAACATATACCGAACCGAAACCAATTGGTTCAGACCGGTTTCGATTTAGTTTCGATTTATATTTTTTTGTAAAAATAATATTGTTTTTTCCTCTAGTGAAACTGAAAATACTCATCCAAATACAAGTCTACTAAAAACCTTATCCTCTATGTTTAAAATTTTTACAATTAAATACACTGGTTTCAAAACACTCATTCAATAATTAATATTTAAAGTAACATATAGGATTTGTATCAATATATTAATTATTGATATTTTCATGTATTATTATAATTTGGTTTTGAGAGTGTTTCTAATTTGGATTCAATCTAGTGATATAAAGTATAAGAATGTAGTTTTTTTACTGGTTTTTTTAATAACATATACCGAACCGAAACCAATTGGTTCGGACCGGTTTCGATTTAGTTTTTTTGTAAAAATAATTTTGTTTATTTTCCTAGAAACTGAAAATACTCAACTTCAAGTAAAAGTCAACGAAAAACCTTATCCTCTAAGTTTAAAAACTTTACAATTAAAGACACTGGTTTCAAAACACTTTCAATAATTAACATTTAAAGTAGCATACCCAAATATAACTTGCAATAGACTTGAAGGACTAATTTGAACCTCTTACAAATAGAAGTACCCTATGCGGATTCAGTTGTCGGTTCGCGGATAAAAAAATGGAAAATAATATAAATGTATATAAACAGATACAAGGAAGTTGCGTTTTGCGTTTCTCCTTTTCTCCATCCTTCCAATTTGAAAAACGACGCGAACCTCCGCCATGAGTACCACCGCAACGACCGTCAGAACAGCTGCTGCTATGAGACCATCACCGTCTGCTTCCGCAACAACAACCACCCTAGAAAACCCCACCCAGCAACAACCACAAACCCTAACTTTGCGATTAAATCGACCGAAAAAGAGAGTTTCGTGGAAAGAAGGCACCGTAGACAATGAATTTATGCAAAAAAAGAGTTCGAAAATTTGTTGTATATTTCACAAGGAGAAGCCCTTCGATGAGGATGACAGCGATGACGATGACTGCAATCACGATCATCATGAACATAAATCCGACGGTGCCTGCTCTTCCTCTCAAAAAAACTGCGGTAATTGATTGGAGTTTTTGTTTGTTATATGTATTGAAGGATATCTTCTTCTCTTAGGCTATTGTTGTAACGGGTTTAAGAAGAAATTGAGAAATTTTAATTTTTCCTGCCCATGGTGAAGTGGTGGTGTGTTTGGCTATTCTCAATATGAATGTTCTTTTTAATGAATGAGAATTTTAACTTGGCTAATATGAATGTCTTTTCAATGTATGGATTGGTGAATTCTTTTGTTATTTTTGTGGGCTATTGATAGATCTACCCCCCATTGTTCTTGATGAAAAGAAATGGTGCGTGGTTGAAGATTTTCATGGAGCAATTGAGGCTATTTTCGCCGATAATTTACCAATTTTGTATGAGAAAACTAAGAGTTTGGTTTAGTATTTACATTAATTATACATGGCTGAACCAAAAGAATGTTCTTTTTAATGAATGAGAATTTTAACTTGGCTAATATGAATGTCTTTTCAATGTATGGATTGGTGAATTCTTTTGTTATTTTTGTGGGCTATTGATAGATCTACCCCACATTGTTCTTGATGAAAAGAAATGGTGCGTGGTTGAAGATTTTCATGGAGCAATTGAGGCTCTTTTCGCCGATAATTTACCAATTTTGTTTGAGAAAACTAAGAGTTTGGTTTAGCATTTACATTAATTATACATGGCTGAACCCCGTTTTGTATTCCTTCTGAAAAGAAAACTAAGAGTTTGGTTTAGCATGAATGTTAATTATACAGGGCGGAACCCCGTTTTCTATTGCTTCTTGAAAGAAAGCTGGAGGCTTGTTACTGGTTGATTCAACCCTGAGTTTGGTGGTTGCTTAATATCTTGTTTTGGGATTGAAATCAAAATGCATAAAGAGTTATGCAGATGCTGTTCAACCTGTTGATTGACTGTTGAAAACTTGCATTTCCTGCCCATATAGTTGAAGCGTCGTTTTTCAAATTGGAAGCTTGCACAGACTAATTTGCACTCCTTGTTCCTTGTTTTTGCACGTTAGAGGGTTGCTGCCACCTTTTCTTTACCCGAATATGATTAATCTTGCTTAATATATACTCTTAAGGAATCCCTTTTATAGTGTACAACAAGAAGCTTGATCATGAGTTTGAATCTTACCATCTTCATTCTATTTGATTTGATAAAAATCAAGCGTCAAGCATAAGGTAGTGTAAATATGTAAATTTCATCTAGTGTAAATATGTAAATTTCATCAAATTCAAAGAATTTTCACTTGAAAGAATATATTTAAAAATAATATATACATACAGGTGAGATGGTTCCTGACAATGCTGGCTGCTCTCACCCCCGACCACTCTTTAGCTTGGGATGTTGGCACGGGCAATGGTCAAGCGGCTATCAGTGCAAGCTGTTGATGGGTTATCAAGAAGATTGATAATGGGTGAAACAGTAGACAATACTGATACGTTGGAAAATCAGGGAAGTTGCAGTGACTTAACAGTAGTAGTACCAGCATGGTACCAGGAAATCATGGATTCTTATAAACATGACTCTTGGTTGAAAGAAATAATCACAATAAAGTTGATAGAAAATGGCAGTCACCCTAAACATAGCTTTGTTGATGGCATACTAAGATATAAGAAAAAAAGATGGTGATCTGAGGGAAAAAAGTAATTAAGAAAACCTATAATTCTTGTATTATAGGACATGTTATGGAATAAAATTCGTATAAGAGGCTCAAGGTTGTGTTTTATTTGACTTCAATGAAGAAAATAGTAAAACAGTGTGTAGAACAACATCTTGTCTATACTAGTGCTGTGTGGAGAGACATTACAATGAACTTTGTGAAAGACAAATATACTATATTGGTGATGATGCTAGATAAATTCACTAAGTATAATCATTTTATTGCTCTTACAAATCCTTTAACCACTGACCACAGTCACTAATAAAGACAGTATTTATCAGTTTGATTTGAAAATAAAGCTGTTTATGATAATCGATCCTATTATCCAAAAAAGGGTAAATCTAGAAACTTACTTGAGATGTATGCTTATGGACAATCCTAAGCAATGACATTCTTGATTGGCTTTAGCACAATGGTGCTACAATTCTAGCCATCATTCCATCTTCCAGCATTAATATAAGCCATTTCCAGGCCATGTATGGTTATCCTCTCCAAGCAGTAAGGGTGGCATTACCAGAAACAATAACAGGTGATGCAGTGAGAAAATTATTGCAGAAAAGGAGTGAAATCAACCAAGTGCTACTGAGGCACCTAAAAATGGCAAGAAACAGAATGAAGCAAGTGAAAAATAAGAATTTGATATACATTCTGGAGGACAAGTTTAATATACGTTCTTGAGGTCAAGAATGTTTTCATGGAAGTCCTCGAACACATAATCATTCTCATATAAGCCCAACGTTAAATTAATCATCAACCTGGTATTTTGCTTTATGTTATTAGAGTTAGTGGTACAGCCATTAGATGGTTTGTTCTATATTGGAATGTGGGTGATGGCCTGAGTGACGTTTGAATGCTCAAAATGGTAGGTGCTGTGCCATGCGAAGGTGATTGCATGGCTCTCTTAACGTTAGATGTTTTCTTAAGTCAGAACTGAGTTGCAATTTGATCTGGATTAAAGTAAAGTGAAAGTTGGCAAGTACTGAATTCAGCGGATTGATTTTCCAAGCAGAAGAAGTACTGAAGTTTCAGGATGCTTCTCTTTTGTTTTTAGATTTAGCTGCAAATTCTGCTGATGAAATCGTGATGTGTTGCAGAGTTGAAGAGCGTTTGAGAATGTTATTTCAGCTTGAAGATTGATGAACTCTAACTCGGACATATTATTACCTTCTCTAGAATGAAAATTGAACTTAAAATGTTATTTTTCTTTTTCTTTTTATTATTTAATATTAAATTTTATCTGGAATTCAATTTGTAGCCCTTAAAATAGTTCTAAACATGAAATTGAAAGTTTTTTAATTGAATTTAATTCAAAGAATTTAAATGCAGTCTGTGCTCTCAAAACATGCACTGAAACTCAAACAGAAGACAGATTTTATTTGTATTTAAGTGCTCTGATGTTGATGGTAAAAGGCAAGTTAAGTCAAAACACAAGCTTTGTTTTGATAATACTATTTTCAGAATCATGGTTTAGATAGAGCTAGTTTGATAGTGATTATAATATAAAAACATTAAAAAATATCAATTTAAAGTAAAAAAATAATAAACTGAAGTAGCCATGAATGAATAAATTGACCGTGAACATGGCAGCACCTTCAAACCAGAACCTACAGCCCATTGGAAGAAGCTGCCAAACCAAAACCATTGGAAGGACGTGGGCAATGGTTGAGGTTCTGTGTTTATTACCATTATAAGTAGGAGCAATCAATCAAGACAACGTTAAACATTAGCATCCCTTCTTGATCAAAGCTGGCGACGACAAAAAGAATAGGAAAACATGTTTCTTTTTCCACTAAAAATCTTCTCTTTACTCGCGCTCTTCTCCTTCACCGCAGCCGGAGGCGACGGAGCTACCGTATGCATTATCGGCAGCGGAATTGGCGGCTCCTCAGTCGCCCACTTCCTCCGCCGATACTCCACCAACCACCATCCAAAAATCCTAATCTTCGAAAGGCAAGCCGCTGTCGGCGGTCGGATAGCCTCCGTGACAATCGGCGGAGAAGCCTTCGAGGCCGGTGCTTCAATTCTCCACCCCAAAAACTACCACGCCTGGAACTATACTAATTTGCTGAATTTGACAAGGAAGAGACCATCCAGTTCAGAGGGTTCCTTTTCATTGGGGATTTGGGATGGTGATGGGTTTGTTGTTAAGACCCTAAATCTGAAGTCAAGTTGGGGGATTGTGAACAAGATTGCGTCTTTTTTTAATGGGATTTGTTTGTTTATGAGATATGGGTTTTCACTTGTAAAAATGGAAGGGTTTGTGGACGAGACAGTGAATAAGTTTTTGAAGTATTATGAAGGAGTGGAAACGAGGCCTGTGTTTGAGAGCGCCGACGAGATGTTGAAGTGGGCTGGTTTGTTTAATCTTACAGGAAAGAGTTTGAAGGAGGAGCTGGTTGATGGTGTTCAATTGGCTCCATTGTTGATTAAAGAATTGGTCACTGTAAGGATTCCTTCTTCTTCATCTTACTTTTCCTCTTTTGCTTTCTTTTCATCCAAACACAAAAATGGCGATTCATGCGCGAAGAAGGAGATTAAAATACAGTGAACTGTTCTACTAGAAATTATCGGGACAGTAGTGATGAGATAAAGCAGTCGTATTTCGATGATCTGTTATCGATTTTGTTTTCTGAATTGCCTCCCTTTTGTGCTTGTTGTGACTGCCTTCACTTGTTGCTACCACTATAATTCACTGTCAATTTTTCCTTTTTCAGTTTCTGAATTTTTCTATTATTTTCATTTCGGTCATTAGAGTTTATTACTTTCCAATTTCATTCTTTCATGTTTTGTTTAGTACATCGTTAATAATATTTCCTTTTAGGTTTCACTGTAGAAGCACTGCTCACATTTCACAACTCACAGTTATTCCAAATATTTTTTTCATGTGCAAATATGTTTTATGGAGTTTGCATGCAGGTCACTACTCGAGTTAATTATGGTCAAAGTGTCGACATCAGTGGACTTGCCGGAGCAGTTTCTTTGGCAGGATCTGGTCGAGGTGTATGGGCTGTTGAAGGAGGCAACTGGCAGATGGCTGCTGGGCTAATTAATATTTCAGACGTTGAACTGCATCTCCATGAAGAAATTGATTCTATCTCTTATCTTGGAGCATATTATGAGCTCAACTCCACGAAAGGAAATGCTTACTCATGTGAAGTCACGGTGGTTGCTACACCACTAGATGAATCGAGCATTCAATTTTCACCTTCAGTTTCAGTTCCGACGAGGCAATTACAGCACACACATGCAACTTTTGTGAGGGGCCTCGTAAATCCTGTAAGTATCATAGCAATCACAAATTCCATACTCCTTTATGGCTTTCAGCTCATAAATATATTCCTCTTCTTCTATTTCGATAATTCATATTTTATTCATTAAATCCTGATGTTTTTCATGGACAAAGGTATATTTTGGCGTGAAAGCTGCTTCAGAAATTCCAGAACTGGTGGCCACAATCGAGGACCCTCGTCTTCCTTTCACAAGCATTTCAATTCTCAAGTGTCACAGTGAGACAGACATGACATACAAAGTATTCTCTCGCCAAGCAATGGCTGATGCATTACTAGATAGCATCTTCAGGTGCTCCTTTCAATTTCCCTCAACTGTTTAATCCCTTCAGTGGAAAATGAGGATCATAATGATTTCCTTTATAGTTACTGCAAGGATTTTATTGTGCTAAAATTCTTTGCTATGCCACTGGCTAACCCATCCCCAGTCATAAATGGCGCCTGTATCTGGTTTCACTTGAACTTTTTAAATAATTCTGGTGTGTGATTAAGACTGTTTTTCTTGAGAACAGGAAAAATCTTACAAAAAGTGTGCAGATTTGCTGAATTATTAATATAAAGTCCATTCGAACTCACCCCTAGTTACTAAATTATGTATTCTGATGCAAAAAACTTGATCTATTCTTTACTGATTGATGTTCATTGCCGCTACTGCTAGTGTGAGGAAGGAGACAGTTCGAATAAACTGGGGTGCTTACCCTCATTACAAAGCTCCTGAAAAATTCGCACCCTTTATTCTGGATGGTAAGCATTTGTACTATGTGAACGCCTTTGAGAACGCAGCCAGCACGGTGGAGACTAGTGCTGTTGCAGCAGAAAATATAGCGCGGCTCATCCTGTCAAGATTTTTTGACAAGAATCCCTCATGTCCATCAGGCACAGAGAGAACCTCTTGTTCCAGTGCAGAGGCGTCGCGTTCAGATGCGTGATTGATCGTATGCATGGCACTGAGAATATTAGGGTTTTTTTCTTTCTTTTTCTGTTTTGTGAATGTTGTATTATATAGCAGAATTTCCTTGAAGCAATCTAGGCAGATTACTGTATGTATAATAGATAAAGCAATAAAACTGTGTACAAATTATTGATGAGTTATGTTATTTTTAGTAGATATTTTGTGTGTTTTGCCTTTATTCCAGGAAAATTGCGTTTTGATAAACGATGACACTGCGCGGATCAAGGTTGTCAATTCCGTTTTGGTTGGTGTTTCGTTTTTTTCAATTGAAATAGAATATTTTAATTTTGGAGTGTTTCGACGCGCCGTTTCGGGGGTGTATTGTTTATGTGTGTGTGTATAATTAAATATATCAATTCAAAAACAAATTTAGTTCAAATCCAAAAATAAAATTATTTAGAATTGTGTAATTTAAGCTAAAAAAAGACACAATAAATGATTTTTCTAAATAAAATTATGAACATATATAATATTATAAGAATGTCATTATCAATCTCGTAAGGTCATTACATTATCTTATTGCTTTGAAATTTTAACATAATATATATAAATATATCAAAAGACTCATCGTATAATTTCATCTCAATCTAACGGATTAAGAAATATGATTGATATTTTAAATTATTCATTATTTTAAGAAAATACTATTTGCCCAAAACGGAACGGACAGAATGAAACCATAACGTTTCGGCCGGTATTTGAATGAAAAATCCGGAATAAGCCGGAACTTAAACCGGGATAAAAATAACATTATTTTATCTTATTTTTTAACTGATACAAAATATTTCGATCATTTCA
This sequence comes from Salix exigua, assembly GCA_032356905.1. NCBI lineage: Eukaryota > Viridiplantae > Streptophyta > Magnoliopsida > Malpighiales > Salicaceae > Salix > Salix exigua. Next base: position 2,005,348 of record CM063594.1, on the reverse strand, counting down.
ATTGAAACAGAACGAAATTGACAACCCTAATGCAGATTAGATTGGAAAATGACAGCCATCTGTTTCACAAGTTTTTAATTTCCCATAGATTTACTAATCTCAGCTCTCTCAAGTAAAGAGTGTTCTTATAATGGAATGGATTTAGGGTTTTCGGACTAAGGAATGAAGATTTTTGTTATCGGAAAGTTTTAGAATATCAAGAATTCTTATTTTTAAGCTCTACGATAAAAAAGAAAAGTGAGAAGAATCTAATTATTAAAAAAAAATCAACCATGCTGTCTTCAATCAAACACAAAAAAATTCAACACTATGATTAAATATGATTTTCCAGTCTATTAAAAAAATATTAATATATTGTAACCTGATTAATTTAATCATCATATTTTTAATAATTTAGTTGACTAAGTTAAAATCAAATAAATTAACCCTTTGTTTCGCATTGTGATTGGAAAGTGCTTATGAAAACAATTGAAAAATTTTTATTTTTATTTTTTACTTTAAATTAAAAAAATAGTGTTTTTAGATCATTTTGATATGCTGATGTCAAAAATGATTTTTTTAAAAATTAAAAAAACATCATTTTGATGCATTTCTAAACAATAATCACTTTAAAAAATTACCATAATCGTAACCTAAGTTTGGCGAGCACTAAGAAAAACTTAAAACAAACTGAAATAACACGGTTTTAATAAAAAAATTTATAAATAATTGACCTTAATACCTTGCATTGACTTGACCCAATAATCCAATGAACAGATTGTTTTCGGATCAGTCATGCAAAAACATGTATAAGGATTCAATACGAGGTTTTTAAGACTTAAAAGGACTAAATAATTATTATATTAACAATGAAGGGACTAAAAAAAAATAGTTCACTCAGGTCAACCGCTAGAAACTCTTATACCCCTTCTTCTTTCTTGAGCAAAAGCTGTTGTTTAAAAAACAAGAGAGGAGAGAAAAATGTTCATGTTGCCACTAAACATCCTCTCTTTACTCGCGTTCTTCTGCCTCACATTCCCACACATCTCATCCTCCAGCACCACCCCAGCCGGAGGAGACGATGCTACCGTATGCATCATCGGAAGCGGAATTGGCGGCTCCTCAGTCGCCCACTTCCTCCGCCAATACTCCACCAACCACCATCCAAAAATCCTAATCTTCGAAAGACACGCCATCGTCGGCGGACGGATGGCCACCGTGACAATCGGGGGCGACGCCTTCGAGGCCGGAGCTTCAATTCTCCACCCCAAAAACTACCACGCCTCGAACTATACTGATTTACTAAATTTGACAGGGAAGATACCATCCAGTTCAGAGAGTTCAATTTCATTGGGGATTTGGGATGGAAATGGGTTTGTTGTTAAGACCCTAAATGCGAATTCGAATTGGGGGATTGTGAACAAGATTGTGTCTTTTTTTAATGGGATTTATTTGTTTATGAGATATGGGTTTTCACTTGTAAAAATGGAAGGGTTTGTGGACGATACAGTGAATAAGTTTTTGAAGTATTATGAAGGAGTGGAAACGAGGCCTGTGTTTGAGAGTGTTGAGGAGATGTTGAAGTGGGCTGGTTTGTTTAATCTTACAGGAAAGAGTTTGAAGGAGGAGCTGGTTGATGGTGTTAAATTGGCTCCTTTGTTGATTAAAGAATTAGTCACTGTAAGGATTGCCTCCTACTTCTTTCCCCCCTTACTTTAGCCGATTGACTTTGAATTCTTTTGCTTTCTATTTATGCAATGACAAAATCTCAAACGCAAATGTCAATTCATGTACAAAGAAGGAGATTAAAATACAGCGAATTGGACTGCTAGAAATTATTGGAACATTAGCAATGATATCAAGTGCTAGTATTTTGATGATGCAGTTATCGAGTTCTTTTTAATTGCTTCCCCTTTTTGTGTTTACATTAACTACTTTCATTTGTTATTGTTATTATATTATTACTATTAACATTAACAATTTACCATACCAGATATCTGCCTTTTGAGGTGACAACACTATTCACACACTCACATTTTGTTCACACACCTTTTTATTACCATGAACTATTTACCAAACCAGATATGCGGTTTGCTGTAGAAAAACTATTCACATACTCACATTTCATTGTTTCACATACCTTTCCACCCAAAACAACAAGATGGAAACCAGGTACCTGTTATCAATTATGTGAGTACAGTTTTCCATCTTCTTCTTCTTCTTGGTGGAAAGATAATTTTGTAGCAATCCAAAATGTGAAAATAAACGTTTCCGTTGCCTTTTTTTTCCACTGCCTTTAACAACCATTCTCTCCTTTAAAAAGAAAAAAGGAGAAACGGGACAAATTATTTAGAACGGCAGTTTCCTGAACCTCTAGTTTGCTAGTGAGAAGCACCATAGAGTTTTGCGTGTGGAAAGTAGAATCTTATTATGTCAACGTACTATGAAAGATGTGGTGATGTCTTTAGATTCTGATTGGCCAAAATGCGAAATTGACTCCTAATTGGGTAGTTTAACCGAGCTCTGAAAATTTATTGACAACTCAGAATTCTGTTGAGTTTGCATTCAGGTCATTACACGAATTAATTATGGTCAAAGTGTCAACATCAGTGGACTTGCCGGAGCAGTTTCCTTGGCAGGATCTGGTGGAGGTTTATGGGCTGTTGAAGGAGGCAACTGGCAGATGGCTGCTGGGCTAATTAATATTTCAGACGTTGAACTGCATCTCCATGAAGAAATTGATTCTATATCTTATATTGGAGCATATTATGAGCTCAAATCCACCAAAGGAAATGCTTATTCATGTGAAGTCACGGTGGTTGCTACACCACTAGATGAATTGAGTATTCAATTTTCACCTCTAGTTTCAGTTCCCATGAGGCAATTACAGCACACACATGCAACTTTTGTGAGGGGGCTTGTAAATCCTGTAAGTATCATAGCAATTACAAATTCCATGCTCCTTTACGGCTTTCAGCTCACAAGTATATTCCCCCTCTGCGGGTTGTCCTCTTGCCAGCACTTCTCTCCTTCTATATCATAGTTTATACTTTATTCATTAAATCCTGATGTTTGTCATGGACAGGTATATTTTGGCCTAAAAGCTGTTTCAGAAATTCCAGAACTGGTGGCCACAATAGAGGATCCTCATCTTCCTTTCACAAGCATTTCAATTCTCAAGTGTTACAATGAGACAGATGTGACATACAAAGTATTCTCTCGCCAAGCAATGACTGATGCATTACTAGATAGCATCTTTAGGTACTCCTTTCAATTTCCCTTACCTGTTTAATCCCTTCTGTGGAAAATGAGGATCATAATAATTTCCTTTATAGTTATTACTGCAAGGATTTTATTGTGCTAAAATTGTTTGCTATGCCACTGGCTAACCTATCCCCAGTCATAATATGGCTGTATGTGGTTTCACTTGAACGTTTTAAATAATTCTTGTGTGTGATTAAGACTGGTTTTCATGAGAACTGGAAAAATGTAACAAAAAGTGTGCAGATTTGCTGAATTAATATATACAGTCCATTCAAACTCACCCCTCGTTATTAAATTATGTATTTTTTATGCAAAAAAACCTGATCTATTCTGTACTGATTGATGCTCATTGTTCCTACTGGTAGTGTGAGGAAGGAGACCATTCGAATAAACTGGGGTGCTTACCCTCATTACAAGGCTCCCGAAAAATTCGCACCCTTTATTTTGGATGGTAAGCATTTGTACTATGTGAATGCTTTTGAGAATGCAGCCAGCACCATGGAGACGAGTGCTGTTGCAGCAGAAAATATAGCGCGGCTCATCCTGTCAAGATTTTTTGGTAAGGATTCCTCATGTCCATCAGACACAAAGAGAACCTCCTGTTCCAGTGCAGAGGCGTTGCATTCAGATATGTGATTCGTATGCATGACATTTAGAATATAAGGGTTTTTTCTTTTCTTTTTTGTGAAATGACCAGGAAATATATGAACAACTTGTATTATACAACAGAATTTCCTTGAAGCCTTAAAAGCAGCTTATTGAATGTATAAATATACAAAGCAATGATACTGTGTACAAGTTATTGATGAGTTGTGTTATTTTTGTGGATATTTTGTGTTTTGCCTTTATTCAGGAAAATTGCGTTTTGATATGATTTTTGATAAACGATGACACCGTGCAGGTAGGAAATGGCGGCCTACTGGTTCACTAATTTTTATATTCCCATAGATTTACGAGTTTCAGTTATCTCAAGTAAAAATCGTGCTGCTTAGAGACCTTTACCCATCTCAAACTCACGCTATAAAGAGATGGGTTTAGGCTTTCTGCAAAAAGCATGACGATTTTTTCAAATGCTGGGTTAACCCGTGCAACCAAAATTTTCCCACGTTCAGCGTCAGCCTGGCCTGCCAGGTCGCTAACCGACCAAACATGCGGAGGGTGTAGGCTGAAAATGGATTTCAAGCATGCGGCCTTGATGCGCTAAAATTTCTTCGCTGGCTCCGGCTGCGCAGCTGAAGGGCTGAATTTTTTCCATATTTAGCTTGAATCCTGACGTGCTAAACGCTTGAGGCCACACGATACAGGTCCATATTGTCATTCATGTTCGCACCTGTGATCATTCCTTTGAAGAGTTTGTGTCGTGCAGTAAATCAGTTGCCCCTTGAAAGAATTTTTACTCAAGTTTTTGAATTCAAACCGGAAGTCCCCCAGTAATCTGGTCGAGTAGAATATTTTACCACAGAGACATCAGTCGTTTGTTATTTTGTAATGCAGTTTTTCGACTCTGTAATTGGTTGACCATTTCCTTGGCACCTAACCGAATTTCTAACCAAACTTTTTGCTTGCCCATATAAAGAGAGAAAAAATTATCGGACAAGCACCAATGATACCATCACATTCATGTATAGTGTGTATATATATGCATATTTACAGTAGATGAGAACATCAGGTAGCGAAGAAATCTTATTATCCAAATACCAAATATGTTATCCACAAGATAAATTTACAGCTATGGACACGTTTTATGGGAGTGATTGCAATTGCAAAAACAAACCAACATGATTGCGATTGCAAGTATTTATCAAGTTGAAAAGATTTTGTTGAGTACAAGCTTAGATGGTCACCGCGACATGAATCATCGAGGATGGCCAGCAGCTCCACGAGACTGCAACGTTGCTGTAACTGTTTTCCCTGATCATGCTGGCAATGGTTCCTCCAAAACTGCATTTTGAAAATTGTCAATTTATTGAATTGCTTGCACACACACATGCACATATAGAGGGAGGGAGGGAGACACTGACCTTTTTTCTTAGTGGGCACCTCAGCTGAAGAAATTTCAGCATCATCCACAAGCACAGGTGGTTTGGTCGGTACATCAGGAAGATCCAACTTCTGCTCCTGTTCCTCGGACACAACTATAGTGGGCACTTCTGGCAAGTCTTGAACGGCCATCTAAACAAACAAAAGAAAGTTTGTTTTTCAAATAAGAAAAATAAAAAGGGAAGTCAAGGACTTTCTCAAGAACAACAAGGTGAAAGACCCAGTAAGAGCATATGGTCTACCGACAGAAAGTAGTAATAAAATATACCAGTGCATACACAACCATAAAATAAGAAATATTATAGTCAGCAAAATCCAATTCCATCTAATTGTTCTTCAACTATAGATCTTCCCCTCAATCTTCTATAAAATTCAAGGCAACAATCATATCAATCAACATGAAAAATGTACATCCCATAGATCCCAGTGCATTATGAGTCTTGAGGGGATGACTACACTGTGGTCGTGCAAAAAGGGAGCAAAAACTACTACAGAAAAGCTCATTTACATCTTGGAATGGCTGGATAGGTAAACTATTAAGGAATAAAAGACCAAAATATAACTTTTTTGTTAATAAGAGTAGAACCTATATATTTAAGCAAATTTCAAATATTCCAGAGCAAAAAGTTTGCATGTGATTGTCCAATAGTCACCATATACCCAGCAACTCAGTCCTAACAAAACCATGGAAGGGATGAATGTACTAAATCCATCACATCTCCTTTCTAGCATTCCCGATTTTTTTTCCTGAAGCAACCAGAAGATATCGTAGTGCACCTTATCATAACCTTGCTAAACAACAAGAACTGGCCAGTAGGATAAGTACATAGTAAACCATAAACTTTACCACTAAGCTGAGCAAAACCTCAAATCAAGCCTTAAATTGGAACTAAATGGGTTTTGTGGAGTGAATTAAATGAGTGATTTAACAGACATATAATGCAGGAGCAGTATTAGAAACATACAACAAATCTCGTAAGACAGTAGTGGTTTAAAAATTAATCATACCTGAGTTTCCAAGTCCTCAAATTCAGCTAAAATCTCCTCTTCATCTTCTGCTGATAGTTTCTCCCCCAAGATAGCATTAATTTCCTTCACAACCATTAGAATTTTAATACAAATGAAAAGGAAAAGGAAAAAGTTCATATTCTTCCCCATTAGAATGGTACAAAACACACACTACAAAGTCACTGTAGAAGCACATACAAGCATCAAGTTAAGATCATCATAAATGCAGCACTAATTTAATAACTTCTGCAAAGATAAAAGAAAATTTCGATTTTCTATATGCCATAAACATTATGTGACATTGCAAAAAGTTTATCTAAAGGAAATATTTTTAGACATGCAACTCAATATTGAATTCCATTCCAGTGGTTCTGAATTACTGACAGCTTCAGATCCATATAGAGCACCTACACATGTTTTTAGGTGTGTGCATGCATATACCATACAAATACACAAGATATTTTATATATTTATATATATCAGGGATTGATAATCCAACAATATAAAATATCTAAACAGAATGTCAAAGATAGTCCAGAGATACTCGAGGTTCAATAAGAAACTCACATCTTGGTAAGCTTTAGCTTCAGCGGTATCATCCATTAGCTTCTGAACATCATCCATATTGACCTCACTTTGTATTGCCTTGATTGCATCAGTACCTGACTTTAAACTCTCAAATACAGCTTTCTGCTTGCTGACCAGCTCAATATCTGCCAACTGAGCCAAAACACATATTGTAGAACATCATATAACGTATGAAATCAAACAATATTCTAGTGATTTTCACGCACTTGTTGCTCGACATTAATGAGCCACGTATCCACTTGCTTCAGCAATTCTTCTTGTGTTTTCTTCTTCTTCAATGCTAACAATGCCCTGTCCTTTCTCTTCTCACGAATCAAATCTTTAGCAGCTAGCTTTTCCGCTTCAATCACAGTTTCAAGCTGGAACATTTCAATCACAAATTAAAGTAACAACCTCAAATTAGCGATCGCTTCCTCAAATTCAGAAGAAGACACAATATTCATTTCATCAACAAGAAAACATCACAATCCTCCAGAACACTCTTGTCCATTTCAAAATATTAAAACTGACCCTCTTCTATAAGCCTAAAATTACACATTTCCCCAGCAGCGCTTAGCAAAAAAGTTTTAATTTTTTGTAGTTTTTAATAGAGCAAACCAACAACAAAAAATGGGTTTTTAAAGAGAGAAAAATCCAAACTTTCTATTACCCTTTGGTTGTTACATAATTTTATTAAGAAATAAACAATTCAGGCATCAAAAGACATTTTATTTTCAAATTCCAGGGTAATCATAATTTTGATTATAATGAAGCAAAAAAAAATAAAAATGAAAACCCCATCAAATATCGAAGCCCAAAAAGTCATAAAATTGAATTAAAATAGAAAAAAAAGAAAGGGATCAACCTGTTGTTGATACTGGGCAAGCTTGCGCCTTTGAGTCTTGAGAGAGAGAATGGCTCGATCGACATCTGTTATCTTCGGTTTCTTCACAAATATATTTCCCATTTATCAATTTGACTAGAGATTTAATCAGCAGAAAGGGTTTTGAAAAACCCTTTCTAAGCTAATTAATTGAAGGTTTCATGATACTGTTGGCTGTTGCAGAGCAGCAATTTGTGATTTTGATGCCCAGAAGTCTTGTTTTAGTTTCCAGTTTCAAAATTTTAAATTTTAACTTTTTATCTTTCTTGCTATTTAATTTTCTTTTGAATCACACATTAGTCCCTATTTTTGCAATAACGCCTTACGTTTGTCCCTCTATTTTCAAAAACCTCATGGAATGTTTGCTAATTTTAATTTGTTATAAATGTTGTGATGTGTTGTGTTATATTTCATAACACTTTGCTGTAAAATTAAGGTGTTTATAATAAGAGTAGCATTCAATAATCAACAATTATAATTTAAAAAAAAAAAATTCATGAACCCTGATTTTTCGGTCGATTACTGAAAAATATTGTACAAGATGATAGAGCCTTTTCCAACAAACGACTTGTAGTCTAGTATAAAAATATTAAAGTAGACGACGCGTATTTTATTCTGTTAAAAAATAAAATAAATAAAACTCGGTACAGGCAATCCTAGGCTATTGGTATCTAAACAGACACGTGACCCTCACATGCCAAGCCCAATAGCACATAACCTCTTTGTTTTTCTTTTTTAATTTTGTTAGACACCCTTCTTGCTTAGCTCTTTTTTTTTTGCATGCTTATAATATTTCAAAAAAATGATTGTAATTTATCTTTATTTATCCTAGAAAAAAAAATCCAGGAGAAAAAGTACAGATTAAAAATAAAAATGAAGGTTAAATATTTGAATATTCATATGTCTTTAGCATATTTTTTTATCTTTAAAAAAGCTTTTTATTTCAATATTTAATGAATATTAATATATTTTTTATAATTTATCATGTATTTTCATAATTTATCTAATTAAAAATAAATATCATTATTTTATTTCTCAATTATAAAAAGTTTATTATATTATATTATATTATATTTAAAATTAACTTAAAATCATATCAGGCTAGTTATATAACCATTATCTTTTTTTTTTATTTCAATTTTTTTTCATCCATTTTTATTAAGCCAACATTCTTCTTTCTCATAAAAACAAATCCACAATTCAGCCCTCTTCGAAGGAAAAAAAAAACCCGATTTTTGCAGGACCAACTTACCGCATAAAAAAAAAATGGGGCAAATTAGGAGTCTCTGAACACACGATCATCACATAAATGGAAGGTAACTGAATCTAAGAGCCAGGTGAATCCTCTCTTACAATTCCTCAGCAGAAACAGCAAATACAACCAAAAGCAAAACAAAAACCAGCGACAATGCGCTCAATGGTTTTCCAAAATTTGCATTTACACCTTCCAATCTTTCACAACATTTTTCACTATCCAACACACACCTTTACTGGGTTTCTCTTTTTCTCTCCTCTAATCCTCTAATCAGTCAACCCCACCTCCAAAGATCACATCTTTGCTGTTTACATAATTCCCATGACATAAAGTCTCAAACTTTGGAATTCTATATTCCTTCATGGAGGTTGGTAATACCAAAGAGGGTGATAATGGTAGTCCTCCTAGGCAAAGGTTCTGCATTGAACTCAAGCCTGGAGAGACAACAATAGTGTCATGGAAGAAGCTTTTGAAAGATGCAGGAGCAAACAGGGCAAGCTCGTCTCAGTCTCAGAATCGAACTGCTACTGCTGTTGATGTTGTCGTGAAGCCTGCTTCTGTGGATACTGCACAACAAGAGGCCCAGTTTTCTCTGGTAAGATATTGTTGAGAACCATATATGTAAATTTTTGTTATATTGTAATTTATCTGGGTTACGTTAAAGCTTATGCTTTTATCTGAATTTTAATTGAATAAAAATGTTTTATTACGTGTTTTCTGTAATATTCTATACTGTTTAGATAATCAAATGCAAGTTATACATGTGATAATTTCAACTTTTTTCAGCGTTCAACTTATGATGGGAAGAAGAATTATTTTATGTCACAAAATGCTTGATGTATGGAAAGAAAGTAAATAACTTGATTATTTGAGAATGTTTATGTCAGTTTTGCTGATTTACTAGTATCTGCTTTGGATTTAATAGCCTTCAGTTACTTTTAAATTATAATTAGTTTACTGTTTCTATGCAGTTATATTCATAGGAGATCCACTATGGTTTCTTTCTTAATAACTTTATGGATAACTAAATTTATTTGCTGTTTTCCCCCCATCATTTTGATTTCTGTTAAGTACGAAGGGAGGAAAGTGAATTGAATAGTGGAGAGAGGGAAGAAATGAAGGAGAGAAGTTTAGTTGCTGCATAAAATGATATCCCTTTCTTCTTCATTAGCACCATTTATAGTTGTTATTAGTAACTGAATAATGGAACATGCAAACTGGTTCCATGAATAAGGACCCATAACTGATCATGCAATGCAAACTACCCATGACTGAAAATGCAACTACATCGTGCAAGCTTAGTGTTTCCACTAATATCGTGCACTTCCTAGATTGATAGCTTCGGTACATATCAATCCCCCCCCACTTGGAAAATCCTTGTCCTCAAGGATGAAGCCTGGGTAAGTCTTCAAGAAGCGCCACTTATTCTCCCAAGTAGCATCTTCGGTTGGTGCTCCCTTCCACTTTACTAATATCTCCGTCTTCGGGCGATAGGTCCCCTTGTGAATTACCTGACTTTGTAAAATTTCCTCAGGTTGAGGGAGGATTTCAAAAGTGTCTCAAATAGGTGGTAGGGTTTGAGAAGTTTGGGAGATCGGTCCAAGCTTTTTCTTGAGAAGACTGACATGGAAGACATCATGGATTAGCAAACCTACAGGCAAATGTAGCTTGTAAGCGACAAGACCGATACGCTCCATCACTTGATAAGGACCAAAAAACCATGGAGCCAGCTTAAGGGAACTACGAAATGCCATTGTAGATTGTCGGTACGGTTGAAGTTTTAGGAACACCATGTCCCCCACCTCAAATTCAACTTTGCGCCTTTTCAAATCTGCCTTGGACTTCATTCGATCTTGGGAAACCTTCAAATTCTGGCACAAGTCTCGTACGATGTCCTCATGAGTTTTCAAGTGTTTGTCGACGACTTGAATTTTGGTGGTACCTGGAACATAAGACAACATGGATGGTGGCGGTACCCCATGAACAAATTTAAATGGAGAAATATTGGATGATGAATGAATTAATGTATTATAACTGTACTATGCCCAAGCTAACCAATTTGCCCATTTTTTTGGTTGTGCCCCCGTGAAACATCAGAGATATTGTTCCAACGTTCTGTTAACAACTTCAGTCTGATCGTCGGATTGGGAATGATAACTTGAACTCATGCATAGCTTTGTACCCTTCAATTGAAACAATGTTAGCCAAAAAGAGCCCATAAACACTTTATCATGATCACTTACAATGGAAGTGGGAATTCCATGATGACGTACCACTTGATCTATGAAGGATTGAGCTATTGTCACCGCTGTGAATGGGTGGCTAAGAGGGATGAAATGAGCATACTTGGATAATCGGTTGACTACCACCATTATAACCAACTTGCCTCTGGAATTGGGAAATCCCTCGATGAAATCCATGGAAATATCATGCCATACCTTGCTTGGGATTGAGAGTGGCTGGAGAAGTCTTGTGGGAACCAGACATTCGGTTTTGCAATGTTGGCAGACATCACAATTCCGCACATATTCCTTCACCATTTTATGCATATTTGGCCAGGAGAAGCAAGATTTAATCCATGCGAGGATTTTTTGTTAACCAAAGTGTCCACTAGTAGGTGTGGAGTGTTGTTCAGCCACAATAACGGGAGGAGGGAAGAAGTAGGACTCAAGAGAATTTTCCCCTTATAAAACCATACCTCATCTCATTTAAAATATTTATGAGGACCCAGTTGGGAAGATACATTAGTGATACTGGAATAGAAAGGATCTTGCATGACCTCTTGTTAGAGGAGAACCCGCCAATTAGCAATGGGAATAGAAATAGTTGCCAATTCAAACTCCGCTCTTCTGGAGAGAGCATCGGCACCTTGATTTTCAATTCCCTTTTTATATTGAATCACATAATCGTAACCCAAAATTTTGGGTACCACCGTGCTTGTACCAGAGTAGTGATCCTTTGCTATAATAAGTATTTAAGACTCCCTCGATCAGTTTGAACAATGAACGATTTACCTAACAAATAGGGATGCCATTTTCTAATTACTTTCATGATTGTCAACATCTCATTTTCATATGTAGAAAGTGATAGGGTTGAGTTCTTCAATGCCTCACTAAAATAAGCTACAGGTCTTTGCTCCTGCATCAAAATTGCACCAATACCAACTCCACAAGTGTCACACTCAATTACAAAGAATTGAGAAAAATCAGGCAACAGTAATACCGGTGGTGATGTGAGAACATACTTTAGATCTTGAAAAGCCAAATTTGCATTTGAGGTCCAATGAAACCCATCTTTTGTCAGGAGACGAGTTAAAGGGGCAACCAAAGTGCCGAAGCCGTGGATGAATTTGCAGTAATAACCTGTCAATCCAAGGAATCCGCGCAAAGATTTGAGCGTTGTGGGAGAGGCCAATCAATGATGCTTCTTATTTTGGATGGATCAACAACAACTCCCTTTTGAGAAATTAAATGGCCAAGATAATCTACCTGCAAGACCCCAAATCAACATTTTGACATCTTCGCAAAAAGTTTGTTAGTGAGTAAAATCTCCAAGACAATTTGTAAATGATGTAGATGCTCCTCCCAACTTTGGCTATAAATTAAGATATCATAAAAAAAATCAGGATAAATTTCCAAAGATGTGGTCGGAATAAGTCGTTCATGAGACACTGGAAAGTTGATGGCGCATTTGTAAGGCCAAACGACGTAACGGCAAATTCGTAATGACCTTCATGAGTACAGAATGTTGTCTTATGAATGTCTTCTTCACTATCTTGAATTTGGTGGTAACCCAAGCATAGATCAAGCTTTGAGAAGAACTTAACAGGGACAGGGTACTTATCCTTCACGGTGATGTTGTTTAGAGCTCTGTAATTAACACAAAATCGCCATCCACCATCTGATTTTCGGACTGGTAACACTTTGACATGATGTCATTTTGGCTTTGTCTAGGCTTAACCAAAATATAATGAAGGGTTTGATCAAGCAACTCTCATTTTAAAAAAATTACATAATAGCAAACACATACTTTTCTCCTATGTTTATAAACTTTGTTCCTTTCACCTATGTTTATGCATCCTTTTCTAGTTCCTTTTCTCCTATGTTTGTTTTCAACACAAAATGATAATCTAGTATAAGGGAAGTGACAAGCTTTTTACTTCTCTAAGAACACATGAATTTTAGGCGATGAATGATTTTATGCTTTGTAAACTCCAATATGAAATCCTCCCAAAAACAAAGAGGTAAAAGAAACTAAAACAAGAGAGCTCTCAAATCCTTTGCTAAAAAAAGTCTATTCTATACCAAAAGAGGACATGAAAGTGCTCTTATCTCAGCTAATATTATAAAAGGTAATTTCTTGTCTTGAAAGATTTTTAAGATTACAATGACACAATTGTACCAAATCATTTTATCTCAACTGTGATGAAAAGATAATTGCTTGTCCTGAAAGTTTTTTAGATTACTTGCATCAATTATGCCATTTTTATGCAAACAATGCTTAGATCCATAAATCTTTTCTTCCTTTCCTTTTCCAAGACCCTCGAACTGTTAGAGAATAATATAAACTATATTATGGGGCCTCACTTACAAGCTTAATCTTTTAGGTGAGATGGTTCCTTAACATGGTATCAGAGCCTTGTTGACCCAACGGTCATGAGTTCGAATCTCAGCACCCCCATTCTATTTGATAAAAATTAAGCACACGGTGATGTGGGCCTGTGCAAATTTCAAGCTCAAAGGGCTTTCACTTGAGGGGGTGTGTTAGAGAATAATATAAATTATATTATGGGGCCTCACTTACAAGCTTAAGCTTTTAGGTGAGATGGTTCTTTAACACGAACTACATCAAACTGCAACTACAAAATTACTTTGCATCTCTTTTTTCAATATTTTGCTTTTGAGTCTGCTTCCATAAGTTGTTGAATTCTCTACATCTTGGTTGCTTCGCAAGTAGCAATCAATAAATAATATGCTCTTAGTGAATGTGATACACTCCCACTTCAATCCTTGACTTACAAACAAATATGTAATTAACCTCTTTGTTTCAAAACCTTCTCAAAGAGCTTATCTTTTATTGTAAGTATAGTCTGTATAGCTTCAACTATTCAAACCAGGACTCAAGTTTTGGTAGCAGTGCACGGTAACCCATTATATGACTAATTAATGAAACAGCAAGATAATATGACCTTATCTATCAAATCCATCTTTTTTCTTATTATTTTCAAGGCCCAAGCATTATTGATTTAGACAGGTGGATCACAAGTGCAACCTGGACTGTTTATATTCACCTGTGGATAAATGCAGTTTTCTTTTTTTCTCTCTCCAACTTATTATTGTTTACAGAAAAAAATGAAAAATAAAATAGAATAGTAGAGAATACTGCTTTGCTAACTTAGCTTGCTATAGCCAGACCCAAGCATGGGTATAGGAGGGGGGGTTGTGATAGGGTAACAGCCAACATAGAAAAAATTTCACATCTTATGTATAACTTGTGCTTGGTACTGCCAATGCTTGAGAATCTGATTTGAGGTGTGGCAGGTTAACAGCCAACGTAGAAGAATTTTCACATCTTATGTATAACTTGTGCTTGGTACTGTTAATGCTTGAGAATCTGATTTGAGGTGTGATGCCATGTTTTGACACTTTACTTCTTTTGGGTAATCAGTGCTGCAAGAACTTCATGGTGTTCCTGATAAAGTTCAGTATGACTCTGATGATTCTTTCATAGATGATACTGAATTGGTTGGTAACATGGCTATAATAAAAATGATGATGGTAACTACTACATTATGATCTAATATTGATAGTGAATAAAATGTCATCGCAATCAATATTTTGGTGTCATTGTGTTAACTTGGTTACAGAAATGATTGGCAAAGAGCTTCATTAAAAAAATAGTCACTATTGTTCTCTTACAGAGTTGATTTGCACGTAGATGTAGTGACTTCAGCTGGGTCGTTTTCATTAATTGTTGATTTGTTCAGCTCATGACTAAGACAAATCTTTTGTACAGTAAAATAGATGCCACAACGATTCAGATAAGCTCAATGATGCAGTTGAGGGAAAACTACTTTGGTCCTGCTGTGTGTTACTTTGTAATAATTAGTAATTTTAAATTTTGTTCTTATTTATGAAATTTCTTGTTTAGGCTATTAGTATTTATTGGAATTAGGGTTTTGTTATGGCTGTTTTTCTTATAAAGCTTTTTAATCCCTGTACAAGCACCTTATACACCATGGTTTCTAGGGGCAGCTATTTTGGTGATTGACTTGATATTGAAATTTGCCATATTTTTTATATTGGATTTTCCTATTGGATGCCAGGTATAGTTTGCTCACACTGGATTTCTAACCTCTCTTTATATTCCATTGTTGTTCAACTGTAAACTTATCCTACACAACTAGTCCATGATTTTTTCTCACTGGTGCCATATTATTTCAGTTGCTTTTCCCTGATAACATTTTGATTGTGGAAAAAGTTTGTTGTTAATTATTCTTGTGACATTATAGTCCTTTCTGTTAACTTGTTATAATGTTGTCCGTGACATTTCACAGGATGAGTATTTTGAAATTGATGGGTCAACCACCAAACATGATGGATTCCTTGTGAACAAGGGAAAATTGGAACACATGTGAGTTCTTGTAAACTCTTCCTGTTCACCTTGTCTGAAGGTAGTTCTGTCTTTTGCATTCCTTTTCTGTCTCAGTGCAATTGGGATCCCATGATGATTCATTGCTAAAGTTTTGATAATTAGTTTGAAAGATTTAAACAAGTATGTTCTATTCAAATGATTGGTTTTTGCAGCAAAATAATTTAGTTTTTGCTTTTCCATAAGCAATTTTTTAAAAATGACTGATTATTTTGATATTCACTGGCTATGCATAGTTCCTAGAACATAGATATATAATTGATATGGGCATGCACTTAATGTCTATGCAATTTGACCTACTAAATATTTTTTAGCTGGCTAGATCTTTGTGAATATATGAAATTGTGGAATGTATCACCGAAGAAGCTTTTTTTGTTAAGGAATTAAATTA
This sequence comes from Salix exigua, assembly GCA_032356905.1. NCBI lineage: Eukaryota > Viridiplantae > Streptophyta > Magnoliopsida > Malpighiales > Salicaceae > Salix > Salix exigua. Next base: position 1,989,310 of record CM063594.1, on the reverse strand, counting down.
TATTCTTAATTCATGTTGAAGGAATGTGGAGGATTTGTCTATAAGCAAGATATTTTTGGATTTTTTTATTACAATTAATTACGTATTAAATCATCCATTGATACAAGATGCCAAAATATGGATTTGGGCTGTCAAAATGATCTGGATGTCTCTCAATGGGGATCTTTTCTCTTTAAATAGTCAAATATTAACATAACTACATCCTACAATCACTCTTGGTTTCTCCCCTAAATCAAGCTCACCACATCAAGTAATTGCATATCAATCAGTCTTCCGAAATCTAGATATTACGACTAACATCCTCTCAAATCTAGTATTACAAAGCATCAACTGTCAATCATGAATTAATGTATATTACGAGATAAATCCTTGGTAAACACATCAGTTTTGTAGAACTTAGTGGAAATGTAACAATATTATCTACATATACAAGAAGTACAACAATCATAGTAGGAGTATTTCGAAGAAAGAGAGAAGTTAACCTAATTTTAAATAAAGTTAAAATCAAGAGGAAAACAAAACTTCTCAAACCAAGCATATGGTACCTGCTTCAATCCACTGCTTTAAACAACAAATCTCAGGAAAGGAGTGAGTGAAAATGCCAAGTAGAGTCATGTAAATCTCTTCTTTGAGGCCTCACAAAAATGCATTTTTCACATTTATTTGTTAGATTGACCACCCTTTTGAGGCATCAATAGCCATAATAGTGCAAGCAGTGGTCGTCTTGGCCACATGTGCAAACATTTACTCATACTATTGTCCATTCCCAAGAGCCATCAATCATGAGCTTTATGGTATAAACCCAACCAGGAAGTTTGACATCATCAGAATAAGGAACAATATCCCAAATGTGATTGTCTTGAAAAGCCTGAAATTCTTTTTGCATAGTTTGCTTCCAACCTATGTGAATAAAAGCCTAAGAGTAAGACTTAGGTACAATAGTAGTATTATAAGTAGCTTGAAGAGCTATTTGAGAGAACTCATACCTATTTAGAGGATGTAAAATCTGAGATGACTCATAAGGTTCAACTAGGACAAGATCAAGTGTCGGGGTGAGTTCAAGCATGCCATGGTACTTAAAGTAGTTTCTTCATTTGAACATTGATCTGATTTTCTTTTATTTGCAATGCCAGGAATAAACCAATCTCATCCTCTCACTACCAACCAAAGAAAAGAAGGAATAATATACAAAAAGCTAAAGAAGAGAAGGATGATGATCGTGTAAGAAATAAACATGCAAAATTAGGTCGTGCAAGTGTGGATGTTGCGACAAGGAATAAACCTCTGGTTGAGCCATTTCTAACCAACTCTCAGAGTTTAGCTGCTGATGGTGAATATCATCATGATGGGAAACTGCATTCATTGACTTATCCTGTAGGATCTGCTGACAAAAAGCCTGCTGCTCCTGATATAAGACCTGAAAATTCTTCATATTCAGGAATAACAAACAGGGATGAATCCATCTCCTGCACAAGACTGAATGACACTGAAAAACAGATAAATGGAATCCTCCAGCCTGTGAATTTGGGTAGAAGTGTGAAAGATATAGGCGAATTATCTGTAGTTGCATATGAAAAGTGTCAAGAAAATAATGCTCCCGGCCACCTTGGGCCTCAATTGCCTCAATTGAAAAGATTAGCTAGAAAAGCCAGCAATACATCCTCTCCCAAATTTTCTCACAGGAACAAGAAAGGAAGACATGAACTGCCTGACCTGAATCTTCCTCATTATCCAGTGCAAGCTGAAAAGGTAACAAGAAATGATAGTCACCAGAAATCCCAGGACAAAAGTAATTATCAAACTTGATTTGCTTTCCCTCACAGCTATTGGGTGTTTTATTTTGAAAACGTTATTGGGTGATTTGTCTGCTGAATACTGATCACCAGCAGGATAGTTTTTGGCTTTTAATCATATAAGAACACTATTAGTTAATTTGTTGCTGTTTAATCAACTATAATTTGCATATAAGTCTCAATTTTCTCAATTTTATTTTCAGAAAACATTGATTTATATGATTGATGCCTGTCAACTATCCTCTGTTTGCTGCATTGGAGATTACTTGTACAATTATAGCTGGTGAAATAGTAAAATCACTGGTCTTTCTTCTCTGGATAATTGGGTCATGCACTATAAGATGGCTTTGTTTTAGTTTGCACAGTCTACTCGATAAGAGGGCATGAAACTGAGTATACATGAGTTTTCATTTGCGTAAAAATTATGGATCATTTTCTTCCTCATCCCTTGTGTGCACATGTATCTCTCTCTCTCTCTCTCACACACACACACACACACAAAGACATCTTGTTCTGTTGCAAGTTCTTAAGATGGTTTTCAGTTCTCGTGGCATATAATTTGTTGTGTATTTGCAATATATGATATGAATTTCATTGAAATTAAACTCATTTTTATTTTATTTTAGCAGAAAAGTGCCATCATACACCCAAAGGATGTTTCTAGCTTGCAGCTTAAGGGTAACATGCTTGAAAGGGCCATCAGGGATTTGGAGAAAGTGGTTGCAGAATGTGAGTAACCCAATTTTGCAAGTAAATTTGGATTCTTATACTATGAGAAAATGTGAAGAAGTCTTCAATAAATGATCATTTTTCAAGTACAAAAATATTAAAATCATTATTTACAGCTAGACCGCGGAATATTGAAGTTCAGGATGCTGATGCTTCATCCACAGCTATCAAAAGAAGATTGCCTTCTGAAGTGAAGCAGAAGCTTGCTAAAGTTGCAAAGCTAGCGGTACAGAAAACATTTTCCTTTTTTTCTTATGTGAAACTTTACTCTCTCTCTCTCTCTCTCTCTCTCTCTCTCACACACACACACACACACACACAGAGAGAACATGTGTAAGATCTTGAACTTAATTATTTCTCTGGTAAATGCAGCAGTCAAGCCAAGGAAAAATATCAGAGGAATTAATCAATCGCCTTATGAGTATTCTTGGACATTTAATTCAGCTCAGGACACTAAAGGTATTCAGTTTTGTCACAATTGGATTAATAGTTAATCAAAAACATAAAAGAGGTTTTCGTGATCAATCTAATTCACTGTCAATACCAGTGTTGATTATCTTGGATCATCCTAAGATGGAATAGTGATATTTAATCCTGGAAAATTATATGTTGTCATTGACAGATTTTTTGATGCTTTTCTTTATCTGATTCCATGTACATAAACTGATTTCCCCTTCCTCTTCACCCTTCCTCCAAACTATTTTTGTACAGAAAAAACTGAGAGAGATGGTTGAAATGGGACTAACAGCAAAGCAAGAGAAAGCTGACAGATTCCAGCTTATTAAAAGGGAGGTCATGGAGATGATAGAACTGCAGGTTTCCAATATGCTCAACTGCTCATTTCTAATTTTAAAAAAGCTCATTTTCATTAAAACAATATGTGATTGAGATTTCAATCCATGTGTGCATGATAGCAATATGCACCAAGAAGACTAGTATTTGCTACTTTGTGTCTGTGACAGTTGACAGGCTTCTAATAAATTTGCTTATTCCTCTCAACATAATCTGGAAAAGTAAACTGAAAACAGTGTCATCTTGTACACTAATTGGCAGTGTAACATAATGTTGTTTGGTATAGTGGAGAGGAAATTATCTTAAATTTTTTCTATATTGGATTATTTTGCATTCCAGTAAGGTGCTTCTTTTTGCATGGATGACTTGTGTTGAAAGCAACAGTATAGTAGTTTAAACTTTTTGCTAGTGATGTTCCAAAGGACACATTATTGCATGCTTTACTGTTGCTATTTATGATAAAGCAGGCATCTAAAGGAGAGAAAGCAGGTGGTGACTTTCAGAAAGCAATTATTTATGAAGAAAAAGGAGCTATGGATGAGAAGTATGTTATGGACAATAAGATGGAAGATAAGATATGTGATCTTTATGACCTATTTGTTCAGGTATAACTACGCCACAATTTTACTTTGTTTCATGTGGCAAAATTTGATAGTTGTATTGTGTTCTTGATGTTACACCTTAATGTTTTCTAGGGGATGGATGTGGACAAAGGTCCACAAATCAGAAAGTTGTATGTTGAGGTACTCACTGTAGATATTTTTTATTTTAATCTCACCTAAAAAGCTTGTCTTATTATTGCTTTTTATCTGGTTTATGTTAGCCATGCCTAAGAGTTTATAATTTTATAGTACTGTGCCTTTTCAATTACGGAATACAAATTTCATCTTTATAAAGACAACTTTTTGTAGAGATTGAGAACCATGACTGACAGAATTTTGGAAGTAGGGACAACCTAAAGGGAATACTATAAATTAAGAAGCAAAATATATTTAGTGCATATGATCAGTCTGTTAAATCTTTATTTTATTACATTCAGCTTGCAGAACTGTGGCCAAATGGAGCTATGGACAAGCATGAGATAAAAAATGCTATTTATAGATCAAAGGAGCGTAGAAGAACATTCTACAATAATGAGAAGGCAAGAACACGCTTCTTCTTTCTATTTTTAATATTATTGATGATTTCTTCTTTCTCTTACAACACTCAATAACGATGATTTATGTTGAAGGCTGTTCATATTTTCTTGTCTTAATTTTCCAAAAATATGCTTACAATTCTTGTCTTAATTTTCTTTTAACACTGTTTTCTGACCATATTTTCTATCCTCGGAAGAAGAAATGGTGAGAAATGCATTAATTCACAGTTTCAAAACTAGATGAGAAAATAAAGAAATATGTACTGAATATGAGATCACTGTCATTTGAAACTTGTAGGGTTTCTGCGTTTCCTTGCAGTAGAACTACTTATGAACCAAATTTCCCTGACCAAAGACATGGCATGTATATGTTTGAATAGGTAGATACCAAATTTCTTCTTTCACTAATGGTGATATCCGCTTTATATCAAAAGCTTCCTAATTTCTGAAGTCAAGTTTCCCAAGGAATTATTTGAGTTTTGCTAAAACATCCACATGAATTTCTAGACATGTTTTTTTCATCATCAATATGTTCACGGTGTTCAGATGTTTGGCTTTTTAGATAATAGGTAATTAGCACCATCACCATCACTGAAGTCACAGGCCATTTGCAGTCTTGTTAGCCATTATATAATGTAAACCTCGGTTCCAATTCTTGTCTCTGGCATTGGATGCAATCCCTGCTGAATTAGTTTGATAATGAACTCTTTACTCAAACATAATTAACAATTATATAGATAAATGCGGTGAAATAACTGCAATGTGTTTTACATGTCTGGAAGTCATTTCATAGTACAATGATTGAAGTCTTCAGTTTGAGAATAACCACTTTATGCCAGGTACATTTATTAGTTCACTGCACTATCGTGGACCTTCTAAAATAGGCTCTTTGGAAGGAGCTTGTGAAGGAATTCCTCACTTTATCTTTTCTTCTATTATTTTTTTATCCTGATGAAGTGGCTGCATACAAGACTCTATGCTATCTCCTTGTATTTGAAAGCCATGAACCTTTACCATTCAATTAAACAATGACTCTCTCTCTCTCTCTCTCTCCCCCTTTCTCTGTCTCATGTAGAATACATTATATATATTTGGTGATTGCTTTGATTGGGTCCAGGTCCAAGAAAAAGCAAGGTTGGAAGAGTTGTCCAAATGTTGGAAGGAAATTAATGTTGGTGGGAAAGCAAATTCAGTTGCTCAAGCAAAACGTGCACAAGAAGGACTCGGCACCCCAGTGGCCATCACTCAGTACCTCTCTGGACCTGCTAAACCTCCTTCTCCATTCCTAAAAGGCTGCAATGATGATTCTCCTAAACAAGAGAAGCTTGAGAAAATGACATTTCCTATGTTGAAAGAACAAATGAAGCAGCAAAGGAGGGAGTTTAATCGTGAATTAAAAAAATCTTCTCCAAAAGTAGACAAGGAATCTCACATGCCCCACAAGCAAGAGGTTGAGCAGCAAGATGGTTTGAAACACCATCTGACCACCTCTTCTTCAAGCCTGGGACAGCAGAACTGACCAATGGAACCAGTTGGAGGTTCACAGCTTGACTTTGCATCAAAGAACCTTATCAGTGATCTTTTCTCATAATTTGTGTTTGTCCTCTTCCAGACTAGGCATTTTGCATAGTAATAATTAGGGAATATATTATCTTGCTACTTGGTTAAGTTATGCATAGATAGAATTAGCAGAAAACTAACACTAATGGCAGATTAGGCAACTAATAGTAATACCCAGTTGGTATTTTGAAAATTTTGCAGGAAGAGGGATCTTTGTTTAAGCACCTTCATTAAATAATAATAATAGCAGTCCATAAAACTCTATATGCTTTTCTGATTTGGGAGGTTTGGCAGCTGGAGGAAATAATAATAATAATAATTATAGTTAATCATTGGTAAAGTTTGATGGTTTGTGACAATATAATGCTTGGCTACATCTATAATTTGATTGATTTGATGGACACATTCAAAATATAATATATTGAATTAAACATTAATACATGAAATGAAATAATAAATTAAAAATATAAAAAATGAAGTGAAATAATAAAGTAGAAATAGAAAAAAATTGAAATCAAAACAGTCAAGTCAATTTAATCAAACAACTAATTTACGAATACAAGGAATTTTAAATATTAATTAAGATATTGCAGGTGGTATACAATATTATATTTGTTAATTTTCACTTTATGGTGTCAATATATTTTTTAGGTTAAATTTATTTTGCGTAAAATAATTTATGTAAAATTAGGTAGCCCTTAAAAAGACTAAAATTTGGGCTAAGAGATTTGACCAACACAAAACCAAAAGCCCAACAAAAACTCACGATTTCACTCCACGCGCGACCCCGATCTTTGTAGTTGTACTTGTAAAAGACCAACCAAACCAAAAGAAAGCCAGGAGACATCAGAACTGTCGTAGTAGTGTGGTACTGTGTTTTTTTGCTGCTCTGGAAGAGAGACACTCACAGAGAGAGAAGAAATGTCCGGAAGGGGAGGAAAGAGAGCGGTGGCAGCAAGGGAGGAGGAAGAGAGTGCGGCTGATGACAACTATGCTCAACAACCACCGGCCAAGAAACCCACCAAGGCTGACAACTCGTCCTCTGATAACTCTGATGAAATTGTTGTATGTGAGGTAGGTTCCTACGCGTTTGACGTGTTTGTTTTATGTGTCGGGGTTTTTGAAAATGATTGTGGGTTCCTTTTGTTTTGTGTAGATAGGGAGGAATAGGAGAGTTACTGTCAGGAACTGGAGAGGAAAGATTAATGTCGACATTCGTGAGTTTTATCCCAAAGATGGCAACCTTCTCCCTGGAAAAAAAGGTAATATTTTTCAGATGTTTTGTTTGTTTGTTGATAGTGTTCTTATGATGTCGGTTTTTTATTTTAGGGTTTTAAGATTAGATGTTATTTACTCATTTTCGGTATTGTTTTTTCGGAGTTTTTGTTTCCTTTTACTAGGAAAAGAAAAAGGAGTAACCGTTTTTGATTGTGTGGTATATCTAGGTTTTTAAGTGAAAGATGGTGTCAATGAAGTGGAGGGAAAGAAACTAGGGTAGTTTGTTTTATCTTTCAAAGCATTGTTGTTTAGTTAATGAAAGAGAAGACCGTTGAGAGTGAGAGGTGTGCTGTTGTAGTGCTTAACTAGTCTATTTTTGTCTTTGCAAATGTATGAATCAGTTTTCGAACTGAATCTAACAATTTATGTAGAATTGGACGTGAATGTGCAATTGTTATTGTGATGAAAATGATGGGAGGCAATAGAGTAGCTATTCTTGTATATTTAGGCAAGCATAGAGATGGCAAGTAATTTGAAAAGGTTGGGAGGGAAAAAAAAATTCCCCCCTTTTTGTGATCCTGAAGTAGGTAAAAATGGATAGTGCGCCTTCTAGCTTGATGCTGGTGTTACAATACTTGTCTCAAGTCTTGGTCCCTAAACCTCTGACATTGTCGAGACTAAGGATAACGTGGTTGTTGTGACTTCTTGTTTACATCCCAATGATGGGGATATTTCTTGAAATGCTGTCTTCTTTATTACAGTATTAAACATAGATAATCTAGGGCCATGATTTGCATCCTGCCTAGACTGGCCCATATGTTCCATGTCATTTGTTTGATGTAAGTGGCAATGAGCCTTAAGTGTTTTTTGAAATATAAAGCCAGACAGAAAATTGCATTGACCTTCTCCTCTCCAAGTATGGAGGGGAAAAAAACAGAATGTTTGATGATAGGATATGGGCAAGCGTGCATGAGTAGAAAGGTTTTCTCCCCTTCTCTTGGAAGATGAGCTACTCGATAATTGTAGGAGAAACAAAACAGGGTAGGTGAATGCAGACACATGCCTCGCTCAATTTATAGTCTTGAGGATTGCCTAGGTGAATTGAGTCTTTCCATTAAAATAAGAGTGCGTTAACTCAATCATTGTTTTTATGATAATTAGTTAATTTTAGCAAGAAATAGGGAAAGGATTTATCTATTAGTTTGAATGAAGCTACAAAGTCAGTAGCATTCAATTTTTCAATAACATTATCATTTCAGTGGTGAACTATGCTGACATATTTCATAAGAACCAGGAGAGAAAAAAAAGCCTACTTGGCATTATCAGCAGGGCGATTATACTGTGAAAGTCTTATGTGTCTGTTTCTATTCTATTTCCATTTTCTGTGTAATTAGAGACTTGAAACTGTTTTTGGTTTATGAAACTGAATTGAACTTTTTTGTTTTAATTGATGCTGTTTGTGATCTCTTATGTTGATTTTCTGGGTAAAACATTTCTTGCCATAGCTTTTTTCCTTCAGGAGCCTTGAAAATTTGAACTTTTAATTGTAAATTAAAAATGTTGCTCTGATAAGCAGAAAGCATGTTTGATGAAGTGCTAGGTTAGTGATGGTGGTGCTTGGCTCATTTATCATGAGCAGAGAAATATTATTCATGCTGGTATATGCATGCTTAGGTAATTGTTTCCCCTTGTTTTCATATCTCCCGTGAAGAGCTTACCAGTTTGGAATCAAGACATCATCTGCTTAGCATGCATAAAGTGCTTTTCTTTTTCTGCGAAATCCAAACAGTAGAATTGAGTTTGGCTTTGACATCAAAACACTGGGGTTACGGGTGGGAAAGGGGGATTTATTTCTTTTTCTTTTTCTCTTTTCTCTTTTTGTGCCTTCTAACATTGCATGCTTGTATTTTTATTCAGGTATTGCCTTATCATTGGAACAGGTATATGTCTCAAACTTAATGCGTTTTTGCAATGATTATGGATTCAGAAGCAATGTTAGTCATTATGACTTAACTTTGTTCATTTGCAGTGGAACAAGCTCCGTGATCATGCGGAAGAAATTGACAAGGCACTTGGTCATTCTTAGGGCATCATAGGAAACGAGTAGTTTTGTTGATTTTGATAACAAATGGTAGTCTCAAGGATACCAGGATATCTGGTTTTGGTCTTGGTCTTGGTTTCTAGAAAACAGTGATGGTGTGGGTGGGCATGTTTTCTTCTTTTGGATTTGGTTTGGGTTTGTTGAATTTATTTTTTCTTGTGTATAAATGGTATCTTGGGAACCCCTAGCAATGCAGCTCAATTACTGGCATAGTAATGTTAGTGCAAACCTTTTGGTTAGAGAATTTGACTAGCAGGATGATTTAATGGCTTAAACTTTCTGTTCCACCCTTCCTCTTGTATTAGTTTATAGCATTATGAGTTGGTGGAGTTACTCAATTTAAAATGATTTATATTGCTTTCTTGGTTTTGGTATTCTGTTTCTTTTGAAAGAAGAGTAACTGTGAGAATTAATATCATCAACTCAAGTGTTACTACAAGAATAACTTGCACAATTGATTGAATAGATAAAATCCTATGATCTATTTGTCAATTGATTCTGAACATAGTGAAAAATGTTTTCCTTCTACTGATGGATTACAGAAAAGTTGAGTAGCTTGTACTGTGCAAGCGAGGTTGAAAGTAGAAAAGAGATTAAGTTGGTAAATTCGATTATATCACAGGGATCTTGTATCTGCGATGACTATATGAACATCAATATTCCAGCCCGGATTTTAACGATCTTGCTGAGATGGTTATTGCAGGACTTGTCCAGTTCGAGAGTTTTGTCATTCCATGTCAAGTTACTCAATGCTTACTGCAAGAATTTGCCTGTATGAATAACTGAATTCGCCTCCATCAAGATGAAAGTCTTGCAAAGTTCCCTCTTAAATAGTTTTCTGGGTCTGCCAAAAAAAAACAGCGAAAATAGATTTAAAAAATGCTTCCAAAAATAGTAAAGATGAAAGTCCCTGCCCTGTGTAACGGACTACCTTTCCTTCCCCTCCAAAATAGGAGATGAAATGGTCCTAAATATGATGGAATGCCGCCCTAGTTTATAAATCCAGCTTTTCTTTGCCTGAGGTGAAGCTCTTTTTATTTTTTGCCTCCCAGGAAGATGGGTAGGATGATAGGAGAAGAGCAGTAAAGGAGTTTCAGTTCGAAGGTCTAGCTGAGCTAAAATTGTTTTGTGAATTACAGCTGGTAACATTTGAATGTTTTGCCAATTTAGTTTAAATTATTGTTGAGGGATGGACCTCTAATACTGCCCGAAATATCACTGCAACTTCAACCATGGTTGACCTTCACCTCATTTGAAAGCAAACCCTAAAAAATTTCACACTTGAGCTTCTCAAACATGGGATTTTGCTCTATTATCATGATATTTAACAAAATATATGAGTTGGTCTACTAAAAAACCCCTTACTAGCCAGATCATATACTTGGATCTTATTAGAAAATAATATAAATCATATTATATGGTTTTATTTAACAGCTTAAATTGTTAGATGAGATGGTTTTTTTAAAATAGTATCAGAGTCTTGTTAACTCAACGATAACGAGTTTGAATTTCATCACATTCATTCTATTTGATAAAAATCAAGTACAAGATAGTGTGGGTTGTGTGCAAATTTCAGTCCTAAAAAGCTTTCACTTGAGAAAGTATGTTAGAAAATAATATAAATTATATTCTGAAATCTCACGTAATAACTTAAATTTTTAGATGGGATGGTTCCGTAACGGTTATCATCCATACCTTTAGTTATTTATCCATGCTTCGGCCCCTTCAACTTGAACTCTTGCAACTGTCTAGCCTTCAAATGAAATTTTAGAGGTGTGTGGAGATGCACCATGGATTTGTTTCGCATGCTTTAGCCTTCTGTTCAAAGGGAAAGTCAGAGAAGGGAAAATAGTACAAATGGTGTTCCATTCTCGGCAAATTCATTCGCTAGAGCTGCACTGTTTGAGCAACCAGCTTCCCAGCAATCCCACATTCATTCCTGACATGCTCGCTCCAGTTTTACAGCTAATCTTGCACATAGCAACGATTGTGTTTCCCATGTTAGCTTTGATTGTTCCAACAGAAACTCTAAAATGGATCATAACTGTTTGTCACCATCTTTAGCTCTTTAGTGTTAAAAGAATAATATAGATTATATTCTGGTACCTTACTTAACAGTTTAAACTCTTAACTCTTAGATGAGATGGTTATTTGACACAATATTAAAATCTTATTGACCCCGCGGTTATGAACTCAAATTTTACTACTTTCATTTTATTTGATAAAAATCAAATACAAGTTAGTGTGCTCAAAGTATTTTTATTTGAGAAGATGTGTTAAAGAATAATATAAATTATATCTCGTGATCTTATCTAACAGCTTAAATTTTTAGATCAGATGATTCTTTTACTTTTGCATTGTAAGTTATATGTATAGATAAAATAAAAGAATAAAATGTGTATGTGGTGAAATACAAGTCAAATAACAGACAAACTCTATGGTTTCAATAATAAACAAGGTTTGCGACCCCGATCATTATAAGAGGATTGTCTCAACATGTTGGTGTTTTTCTCACCAGCTAGATATACAAACTATTATGTGACTAATTATTCTTGGTTAGTATGGAGTTTCTGATAAGTTTTTGGATATTCACATTTATATGTAAATCAATGCAAATGAATAATATATTGAATAGAATTAAATCAATAAAATACAAATATAAATTCAAGATAATAATGAATACTCGGAAAATAAATAAACATATATAGATATTTAAGAACATCATTTGTAATCATCATATAATCAACATACTCGGAAATCTTTGTTTGAGTCAATGCTTTGAAGCTATAATTCGACGTGGAATTAAGTCTATTATACATGAAATTTCTTTCAAGTGAAGGAAGATCTTTATAAATAGCTGTACTGGATAAAACTACATGTTGAAATTATCAAGTATGCTTCAACAATGGACCTGGAAAACATAAAAAGGGCTCAGATCAGGGAGATAACTGATAGCTAACTTTACAGGTTAAGTTTCTACTGGCAGGGAAAGTTCCAGCCATAAGAATGTTTGTGTCGTGTAGCCATTGCCATGTATTATCACAAACCTTACTCAATCTTCCAGGCATAGAGGAAAAGGCAGAATTCTGGAGTTGCTGAGACACTCCCGGTTGAAAAATACATACTCCCATCACTGGTATCACTCTGGGCGCCATAACTGCCACTATCCTTGTCATCTTCCGATTCAGAAACCCCTGGTTTGAACATGAACAAGCCATGGCCGGTGCCAGGGGCAGTAAACAGCCAATCATGGACATCCCAGGACACTTGAACTGGTTGCCTGCTCAACATCACAGTTTGGTTCCCTCTGAATTTCCACTGTAAATTCCGAACATGAATCATGATGATTCCATCTATGCTAATCCACATTTCAGGATCTCTTGGCCCTCTTGTAGAACTCTCTACAATAATATCATGCTCATGTTTCTTTTCGTCGAATTTAGCTCTGGTTGAGAAGGTTTTCTTGTGATATACGTGTTCCTTTTTCAAATATAAGATAGCCTCAACAAGTGGTGGTCTTGCATTCGCTCTCTTACATGCCTTTTTCTTGTAATCTCCCAACAATAACACAATCTCTTCGTCTGAAACTACAGCAACATAATAATCGCTAGCCGGCTCAGGACTCCCTGCAAATTTAGCTGATCGGAAGTCCCAATGTAAATCTACTTGGCACCCTCCAAGCTCGAAGGCCTTGCTCCCTTTTTTGCTCCAGAAAAACCATGGCTTAAGGTCAACCCTGCAATTGTAACAAACTTCACCTTCAAGGTTAGTGATAATGAGGTTGAGGGTGTGATTCGAATGGTTCTTGCACCAAAAAACCGTGAGGTTACGCCAATATCCTGCAACATAAGCCCGGTAGACGCACGTGACGGTATTCTGAGGCGTTGTACTTGTCAGGAAATCATCTGGTATTTTTTCTGGTGTAGATGATAAGGAAGCTCCCATTGAGAAGTTTCTCAATGGATATTGGAAAGACATTGTTCCGTAGAAACTCGAATGAGAGTGAAACTACAATTTCAAAGGAAAAGGAACGAACAATAATGCAAGACAAATTGCGATCCCATTCTATCCTGCCCTACAAACACATTTCTGGCTCCTTGGGATAAACATACGAAATTGCTCTCCATATCATGAACAAAATTTTACATGTTACCTTATCGGAGAGCTTTCATAAGAATTGATCAATGGTCCCGAAATTGGCAAGATTGGATATTCTGTTGAAGAAACTGGTTGTAAGAAACGTTAGATGTTACTACAATAACACTCACTGGCTTCTGATGCTGCAAAAGAACCTGAAAATGCAGCCAAAATGGGGTGGCACTGCAGGAAAAGGGATGCAGAAAGTTTTCTGTTTGTGGGGTTGAAGAAGGATAAAGAAAGATGGTGACATGGAAAGCTTTTAGAACATGTCTCCAGCTAGAGGCTGTAATCAAAAGGTAGCCCCAAAATAGGAGGACTACATGAAGAAATTGTCACTATCCATCAGTCCTTGATGTTTACTATATATACATATGTTAATGTATACAGATTTTCATCTGTTGCCATCTCTTACTTCACTAATCACATAATTACCCTTGAAAGATCTGTTATTTTTGGAATATGAGAACAAAAGGAGAGGACCATAATGGAAAGCTGAAGGCTTTTATAAGTCAGTGATGGATATGTAGGAAATCAGACCTCTACCGTTTTGCAGGTGGGATTGTAATCCGCTAGATTTGGAATATAAAATGGCCAGGCTGAAAGTCACATCTAATAAATATACAGAACGTAAAATCAGGCTGCATAAACCAATTATAAGGAAAACTGTTAGGCTGCATAAGCTAATTTCTATCAGGTGCTTCCATGAACCATAGTTGTTTGTTGCGTTCTGTTTCGGTCGAAATATTTTGTACTGGTTAAAAAAGCAAGATAAAACGGTGTCGATTTTACCTAGGTTTAAATTATGATACGTTCTGGATTTTTTGGTCAAATATCAGCCGAAATGTTCCGGTTTCGTTCCTTACAATATTAATCATATCTTTTACTTTGACCGTTAGTTTGAGATAAAATTTCACGACGAGTCTCTTTGACATATTTATATATATTATGTTAAAATTTCAGAGCAATCATAAAATGTAATGACCTTGCGAGATTGATGATGATATTCTCATAATATTATACATGTTCATAATTTTGTTCAAAAAAATCATTCTATTGTGTCTTTTTTATATTAAATTGAACATTTCTATATAATTTTATTTTTAGATTTGAACTAAAAAAATAAATTAATATATTTAATTATATATATATATATAATACAACCCTAAAACGATGTTCCAAAACCAAAATATTTCAATAACAACTGAAACGATATTTACAATATTGCCATAATAGCACTTAGCTATTAATTCCACATCAGATACTGAATTTGGATTCCATTAATTGGCCAATAAAAACAGCAGTGCCTCCTTGATCCTTGAGAGACTTTAACCCGGCAGTCCATCTGAAGACAAGTACGGCTTCATTATGATTTAGAATTGGAATCGGTTGTTATACAAGAAATAGGGCATCTTATTGGTGTCGACCATAGTGATCATCCAAAAAGCACTCATGGCTACCATCCATTCCCTTTGGAAATGGGACAAGGGATTTGCATTGAGATGTTATTCAAGCTTTAGCATTAATGGAAGAAAAGCTCAGAAATAAGATGGAAATTGGAATTTAATACAGGCATGAACAACAAATCAAGCATGAACAAAAGATTTGTGCACTTTTTTTCTCTCTTTGCATCTTTTGATAAATCAGGTTTTTTTTTTCTTTTCCAGATCCGTGCACATTGCAACAGCACTTCCATTCATTGCCATGGCATTGCTAATAGATGGACATCTTTTAGGTCTAATCAATAAAATTATCTTCAAGCTTTTATTCTGTCTGCAAATAACTATTTAAGAAAGCACGAGCAATGGGACTTGGTTCTTTAACAATTAAAGAAAACACCATGCATTTTCCATTGTTTTCCCGATGTAGTCAATCCCGACAAATCCAGTATTTCCTTGGAACTACTGTTCAAATATGCAAACCCAGTAACACTCTCTTGCCCACAATTCAAATAATTTTGACACCAGCTTCTCTTAAGGAGTCAATCACAGCTTTCACCTTTCCATGGTATTTCTGATTTCTGTTCAGGAAAACAGTAACAGCAGGTATATCCTTGAGCAGCAGGCGCTCTCCTAGTAACTTCCCAATCTTCGCAGCAGCTGCCACATCTCGGGTATTTACCATGGTTGATCGCAGGGCCTTCTCCTGTGAGCTTGCAGCGGATGCTACAGTGGCACTTGGTGAGTGGGTCACTTGGGCATTAACATACTTGTTTGTGAAATGCATCTTCAGGACATAGGGCTTCAGAAACTGAGTAACTCTAGGTGGCCTAACTGGGGGTGGGATAACCATCTGTATCTGTAAATTAAAAGCCGATAAAATCATATGCACAGAAACAAAAAGGTCATAAATCATTCATAAATAAACCTAATGGTTTGATGAAGAAAGGGACAACTCTTGTACCCAGTATTTAAATAAAATCCCAGGCAGTGTGGTAGAATGAAATGCAAGAACCAAACTTGTGTAAGAGGATAAGAAGGCTTATTAATCATACAAATATGTTGCCCAAGTCAGAGAACATCAACTGTTCAAATGATGGATACCATATGTTCTAAACTAAAAGGGCAACATCGACATTATACATGGAGGTATCTAGCTACAACGATTCAGTGGGGTGGCCTAAAACCATCATTTGAAGTACATATAACTTTAAGTCTAGTATAGACATGCAGGTGCCAACTTCCATAAACCCACAGTGAGAAACTGTATGGCATTAAACCTAATTTCTCCTTGTTCTTCCCATGACATGTTCAAATGAATTGCTCCAATCCTCAATCAGTATAGCACTTCATTTACCTTTCTGCACTTGTTATACAATACCATCATGCTAATAATTTGCTTGTCATCTTTCATTTCTATTGAACTATCAAGTACAGGACTAACTTTGTCTTTTGCGTGAATCAACACACAACACAGAAATACAACATAAACATGCTGAATGAAGGAGAAAAGAAAGTGGATGGACTGGTAAAACATTTCACTTTAGAAAGTTACGAGACATGATCCAGTACAATAAATCACTCGAGCAAAATATCTTTCTTTATTAGATTGATGCAAGCACACACAAACTCGGCTCATAAACTGCATTTATAGGAAACAGATACAATTGAAAGCAGCCGACTGACACAAGCATACACGGATACTATTGTTTATAAGAAACAAATAAGTCAATCAGCTATTCCTAAGTGATTCACTTAATTTTTTTGCAGATCACGCTTAATCTACACCCTTTTCTTCTATTAAATACCTTTTACTGAACTAGTATGCCAAAAGAGACAAAAGTTTTCACAATGGAACAAACCCATTGAAAAACAGAGTGCCAGACTGGTTAACAAACTACCAGCATCTTGTGAGGCATAAGTACAACCTTGAAGATGTGACTTGAGTTAGTCCTATGTAAATACGAAAAGTATCATGAGCTAAGTTTTCCTGTACACATTCAAAGAAGAGTTAGAAAACCCACTAGAATTATCCAGGTCAGATATTGCAGGATAATTGCTCTTCTAAAAGAAAAGACCATAAGCTATCTGTACACTCAACAAATAACCATTATGCTAAAGCAACAAACTTTTTCCCACTGCCAAAATAAAATTTGCATTCTCTAAAGTAAACTCGAACTGTATCATAAAGAGGATTTCAAGCAATTGATAACAATGTGTGATTTTGGGCCTCTTCCTCTCCCCCAAGAAAAGTGGGGAAGGACTCATCAGAACATGTTGATGGAATGTTATACATCTCATGGTTAAGAATCAATCGAAAAAGTCACAGTTTGTGCAGGTTGAACTAAAAAGTAAGAGACTTGTAAGGGCAATTCATCCTTAAAACAATAAAGGGTGTCTTAAAACAATAAGCAAAAAATATAATGACCAAAAGATTTCAACATAAACAGCAACCACAAAACCTAAAACATCATTATATTCATTGCTGATAACCAATCCAATGGAGAGAAGAACATTTTATTAAGGTCTAGTTATGCTAAAATTTATTTCGGAATTGATTTATTTAACCTTTCTTTTCTTCTCCTTATGATATTAGGGTTTCTAGGAGAGTCAGTGGTTCTGACTTAGGAAATTGTTTTTAGAGTTTACGGGTCTCACTAAATGATATCAATCGGTCTGACTTGATTTTTTTTACAGTAAAACAAGAACCCATAAATGGTTCTTCAGAAACAGAGGACCTGAAACTCTTAAGGTTACAAAGCATAGCAGCATTGTGTCAAAAGAAGTCCACACGAACCCCAAAATCAGCTATCAACGACCAGAAAAGAAACAAGAATAGCAAAAGCCTTTTTATCATTGATCCAAGAAAAATGAAAGTTGACATAAGAAATGGTTGTCAAGGTACAGAGAACTACAAGCTTATTAAAACTCCATAGAGAAGGCAATAAACATGACATTCCAATGCAGATCAAATCCAATTACTAATAGCAGAAACAACAGCATAAATCAATCCTCCTGATAGCTAGATACTAGTTGCCAGAAGAAATCAAAAGGCTCTAGCTAGAAAATCAGAGCTCAGAGCACGCCATGGTCAATTTACCCAGAAACAGAAACTCAAGGTTAGATTTCATATATGATTCAATTCAATTAGAAAAGGAAGCATAGATGATCTATAAGAGATAACAAGAAATCAAACAGAGGTTCAATTTACTTACCTTTTATAAACTGCAACCGTGTCGGATGGGGACGATGATATAGAGTAATTGTCGAACTGGGGGCAACAATGTGATCAGATTGCAGAGGGAGAGAGGGTAATGGTTGACTGGTTGCAGTCTTGCAGAGGGAGGGATAGGCCGAGAGGCGAGAGGCGAGAGGGAGGGAGATTTAAGTTGCAGAGAAGGAGGCGAGAGGCTGGGGACGGTTTAATTTTGGGTTTTGTTAAGGTTCTATTTATACTATTGTTTTTAACCGACCGAACCGGTTCGGTTTGGGTTAATCGGTTTTGTCCGTACAAAACCGATACAGAACCGGATTTTTTCAGAATTTTTTAATCAATTTAATCGGGTTTTTTTATCGGTTCGATTTTCTCTATCCGGTTTTCTTGGCTGGTCGGTTTTCTTGCTATAATGGTGTGGATGAGACACGTCCATTATCATTTTCGTTCCCAATGGCACTGCAAGTCAGCTTCTTTTTCACAAGCCATAATCCTTGCCAACGAAACCACACACCCAAACTTTTTTCTCCCAAAATCTTCTCTTCAACTTCATTGCCAATAGCTTCCTTTTCAAACCAGAAACAAAACCCAGAAAGCAGCAATGACCCTCAGAAAGAAACACTAATACTATCACTTGGTTCAAGCAAAAGAAGAAAACTAAATCTCTCAGTTATTGCTCTCCTCGTAAATGGGTCATTGCCAAACTTGTTTAACAACTCCATCTTGGCTCAAGAATTGGAGCTTGAAAGATACACTGATTCCAAGGAGGATTTCACACTCCTTACACCCTCTTCATATGTTAAGGTAATTCCTTCTCTCTATGTAAGTACTTCACTTATTATATATAAAAACTTTTCTGAGGTTATTGTTTTGAAAGAATGTGGTTATTTTTGTGTGAATTAGGTGGACAAGGCAGGGGCAACAGTGCTGTTTGAAGAAGTGGGTAAAGGGAGTAACAATATTGGTGTTGTGGTGACCCCAGTTCGTCTCACTAGTCTTGGTGAATTTGGGAATCCTCAATTTGTGGCTGACAAGCTTATACAAGCTGAAAAGAAAAAAGTAATTGTTGTTTTTAAATGCAATGTTTGATCGAAACCTTCTCTATGCAATGCTGGTTTTGGTAGATTTGCTGAATTTTGATACTTTTGGTTGGAATCTGTGCTGAATTTGGTCGATTTTGGTAAAAAATGTTAGAATAAAGTTCGAATTCGCAAATTGGATAAATGAGGATGAGAAGTAGAAGAACGCTACTTTTTATGTAAACGGTTAGAAATCAAACGCTACTTTGTTGAAAGTCGATAGTCTAATAACCTGAAATTTTTATCTGCTTAAATATCTATCTTATCATGTCTTTCTTTTTTTGTCCTGCTGCTATTTTCTGGGAAAAGATTGTTTTTTTAGCAATAATGTTGCAGTTATGTATTGAGAAACAATTAGAATACCTGTTGACTCTTTGATGTTGTGCTTAGGCATGTTCATCTATTGCTACAACTTTTCAACTAAATGAAGTCGATGAAGTTCAGAGCTTTGGTGACTATAATTTCTCTTGTTCTACAGGAAAGCACAAAGGATGCCGAGGTAATCGCAGTGACTGAGAGATCAGGCCATGGAGGTCTGCAAGTGTATGAATTCGAGTACAAGCTTGACAGCACAAGGGGAGGGATGAAGAGGATCTTCTCAGCTGCATTTGTGTCCTCTAAAAAGCTTTACCTCCTAAATATTGCTCATTCAGACAAGCCAGAGAGTCCTCTTGATTCTGACACCAGAACAATTTTGGAAGAAGTGCTTCATTCATTTGATGCAGCAACAATGACATGACTAATATAAATTATATTTGAGAATAATATAAATTATATTACGGGGTCTTATTTAACCGTTTAAATATTTAGGTCTTTAACATGATATCAAAGCTTTATTGATTCAGCAGTTACAAGTTTGAATCTCACCAACTTCATTTTATTTGATGAAAAAACATACACAATAGCAGTGTGGGTTTATACAAGTTTCAAACCTAAAAAATTTTCATTTGAAGAGGTGTATTAGAGAATAATATAAATCATATTATTATAGCTCACCTAAAGATTTAAATTTTTAGATGAGATGACTTCTTAATGTCTATAGTTCACTCTTCTGATGCAGTTGCTGGATAGAGCCACTTGTTCTTGAACCTTCAAAGCTTAAGGTAACTTCTGCACTTGTCTCATACAAGATTTCTATGAAAAAACCAAGACCTTGCCGATTAAACGACATTGAAACACCTCACAGAAATGAACCCTCTCTCTCTCTCTTTCTCTCTCTAACAAAAAGATTTCTTCTTCCTTAAGGATCATTGATAACATCCAATCCAAACATTCCTTACAACGTTATGGATGTTGTCAATTGTCCTGGAGCAGTAGCAACCAGAATAGAATTTCTATAGCTGTTCAATTTTTTTATTATTTTATTTATTCTTGAGATTCCCCAGGCTTATGCCTGTTGGTCTTTGTAATCTGTAATACATATTCAGTTTATGAACATTTTTCTAGATTGAGATTGAAAATATTCATGTCAATGCTCGTGGTCCCGGAAGTCTCAGCATCAAAACAAAAGACTTGTCTGTATTGTTTTTTTTTCTTGAGCTTGAAACTGGCTGTACCTATGAGAATTGGGAGTAATCCATCTCTATTATCCTGTTATGACATGCTCAAGCCGTCTTAGCATAATACTAAAGTTTATTTGTCTGTGATTCGTTCCGGGTCAGATTATTATTATTTTTTTATAAATAAATACCAAGTATTGAGAATATTTTTTTGGCAGTGTCATTAAATTCAATTAATTGTTTGATTTTGAAATCTAAAGACCTGATTTCTTGCCTAGCTCTAGTTTTAAATAAAATGGCATGAGAGTTGATCTAAAGATAATAAAAACATGACATAATAATAATCAAGGTTGTTAATATTGTTCCGGTCGTCGTTTCGTTTTTTCTATTAGTACAGAATGTTTCAGTTTCGGAGCATTTCGGCATGCCGTTTTGAGGTTTACTGTTCATATATAATTAATTATATATATATATATATGAAAAAAAAATTAAAATATTAATTTAGCAAGCATAATTAAAATTTAAGATAAATTAACTTTAAATTATACAATATAAACACAAAGTTAAACAAACATAATCTCAAAATTAGAAACACAATCACAAGTTAATCAAAATAAGGAGGATTTTAAGGTCTGAACAAGCACACCTAAACAAGATATCGAGACGTTCAGCCGGTATTAATCTGAACGGGTCGAGATTAAAACCGAGACTGAAAACAACGTTGTTTTGTCTCGGTTTTTTAATGGCATCGAACATTTCTGGCAGTTTCGGTCGAACAGTAATAGTATTGACAACCCTGATAATAATTATTTTTTAAGATGATATATATATTATTAAGATGATGTCTAGATTAAGTTTCAAATTATACCGCATGAGAGTTGATTCAAAGGGAATCATTCATTTTAATGGATATAAAAATAATTTGATTGACCGATAAAGATATAACTTTGAAGAATTTTTATGATAATAGTTTTTAATATTAATAGTAAGATGATGCTAGATTTGATTGATTTCTATCACCTTGCAACTTAGTTATGAACTTTAATATATTTAATAACTTTATTGATTTTATAAATTATTTTTATTTAATTTTATGATAAAAATAAATGCTTGCAAAATCAAGTATCTACTTTAAAAAAAATTATCTGAGATTATGATAATTTTATAGAAAGTAAGAAAAAAATAATGAATTTTATTTCATAATTAATTCAATATTGAAGCCTGAAGAGTGAAATAAAAAAAATAGAAAAATTTAAGGATCAAAAACAAAAAAAAAAACAAATATTAAGTTTAATCGGTAAACTCGTGAATTGGGTAACTTGGATTAACATGTCAAACCCACAAATAGGATAATGTACTCCATTGGGATTAATAATTTGTTTTCTCCCCTTTAACTATCGTTTATTCAAAAATAAATGATCGTAAAATCGAGTGTTAAGCTAATACAAAGACTTTTTAAAAACAAACTATGATAACTTCATAGAAAATAAAACAAAACAACTTATGAAATTTAATTTTCAATCAATCTAATATTGAACAATAAAATACGAAAAGAATAAAATTTATAGGGAAAAAAAAAACTAAACTCATCAAAGTAAGTCAACAAGCTCATGAATTTTATAAAATTTAATAATAGGTTTTTTTCCCAAAACTATTTTTTTTCACTATATAATAAAAAAAAAAGATCATGTAATTGGATTTAATTAGGAAAAAAAATACCTTCTAAACATGCGAAGTAGAGAAATGATAAACTCGCAATTTAGGTCATTGACTCCATAAAATTTAATAATTTAGTTTTTTTCAAAATTAATTTTTAATTAACTAATTCTTTTTAAAAATAGATTATGTAGTTATATTGTGATATTTTTTTTTAACACCAACCTAACACTAAACTATTTTTTAATATCACAATAAATATATAAAAACAAATTAAAATAAATAATCAATTTTAAACCCCCCCATTAACACATCATAGACTAAGTTAAATAAATAAATAAAAAAACATGCAGATTGCCTTTCTCATGTTTACGTCGAAAACAACTCGCAAGAAGCTTTCTCCGAAACAGAGCAGATAAGATGATGACGTTTTTCCCAACCAATTTATGAGCCACGACCAAGTTTTGGCCTGCTTCTTGAAATCCCATTCCCAGCAGAGTTGCTTCTGAATATCTACAGTTGGCGAGACGTATAACGAACCAGTGTTTGTTTTTCAATCATTTTAATGTATTATATAAAAATTAAAATTTAAAAAAACAACGACTGCGTAAAAGTACTGCTGCTAGTTCATGGTCAATGATTCAAATATCGAGATGATTTGTCTTTTTTGTTGACCTTTCATGGCTAAGGTGGTTAGATGGGTAGTCGGCATGAAGTATGATAATATATAAATATACAGGTGCCTCTGCTTGATTGCTTACAACATAAGAAGCGATGCTACAGAAAAAGAGGAAGAACAAAGTTTGAGGAAGAGGTCAAATCCTTAAAAGTGCAGGTGTTTATTTAAACTCTAAGGGAGAAAAACAATCCAAAGCGGGTTCATATATCTCCCATGAAAGCGATTTGTTTAATTACTCATTTGTTGATATTGTCAGGCAGATGTTTCTTCAAGTGGGATTAGAATTTCAGACCCCAGCTCCCAGGAATTCTTCGACGTGTCCCCACAGCTACAGTTTGCAAGGTTTGAGCAATCACTGCTTTGAGTTCATTAACTGAATGAAATGAAAGTCAAACTTTCGAAAGAAATGTAAACCAGTGATGTTCTAAGGTATTCCTGGCCTGCCATGTTCGTGACTCCATGAATTGAGCAGATCGTCCACTCTGGATCAGATCTGTCACGATTTTGCCTGCCTTATTTCATTGAAGAAAAGAACCGCTCCATGCTTATACGTATCTTGATACGCAAATAATATAATAATCATTGGATGTGAAATTATATTGCGTGGGGATAAGGATTTGGAGCTGATATTGTATTTGCTTGGAGGGAACCAGTAAAAGTATTCAAACATGGCAGCAGAGAACTTGGACTAACATGTTTAAATTAAAAGCCATAAAGACTCATGATAGAAGCAAGAAAAAGTCAACCCCCTTCCTCTCTCTTCCTTTTCTGGAAACCTTCAATGAAGGGAGCCGGTTTCGTATAACTAGCACGGTTCCATCTTTAACTATATTGGAGATACTATCTTGGTAGCATGGGATATCAACGACCAGAGGCAGCAGAAGTCCAAGAGATGGATCCCGGGGAGAAGCGACTCAATGAACTGGGATACAAGCAAGAGCTCAGAAGAGAAATGGTATTCTTGAACCTTGATTCCTCTTTGTATAATAAAGCTTAGATTGTGTTCTTCTTTAGTGTAAGTCTTGGTAGGTTTTTGTTCTCTCTTGTTGACGGGTTGCTGAAAATCTTATCCTTTTGATGGGGTTTTATCAGATTTTCTTTTATCATTTGCGCATATACTTACTGTGTTTTTCCTTTTATTTGTTGCAGACTTTGTTCAAAACTCTTGCGATATCATTTTCAACAATGACCCTTTTCACAGGGATTACTCCACTGTATGGTTCGAGCCTTCTATATGCAGGCCCTGCAAGTCTTGTCTGGGGATGGGTTGTTGTATCTTTCTTCACCTGGTTTGTTGGCATTGCAATGGCTGAGATCTGCTCCTCTTTTCCAGTTTGTTCCTTCTAAATCACCATGTCTTTTCTTAATGATTCTATGTTTCAGCTGTTGTCTACACAAGTTTTTTCCTGATCAGATTCTAAATCTGAAAACTGAATGCTTTCTCTATAAAAAGCCTGCAAGTTTTAAGAACACATACATGTTTATGATTGGAATTTTTGTCAGTAATTTCTCAAAGTAAAACCGAAGGCATTTCTGAAAGTTTCATGCCTGACATTCTCTTGGATGAAAATTTAACAGACAACCGGATCTCTCTATTTCTGGGCTGCTCATTTAGCAGGTCCCAGATGGGGACCGTTAGCATCATGGTGCTGTGCCTGGCTTGAGACCATAGGACTAGTCGCAGGCATCGGTACACAGGTAGTTCTTTATATTCGGTGGACTCCCTCGCCTTTCAAAAATGAGATTGAGATTCTGATTCTTTTACTTGGTTTGCAAGGCATATGCAGGCTCGCAAACTTTGCAGAGTATCATCTTATTAAGCACTGGAACAAATAAAGGTGGAGGATATTTTGCGCCTAAATGGCTGTTCTTATGCATGTATATTGGCCTCACATTGATATGGGCAGTGCTCAACACCTTTGCATTGGAAGTGATAGCCTTCATCGATATAATTTCAATATGGTGGCAGGTAAAAATCTTGCCCTGCTAGAGTCTTCTCTTTTTTTTTCTTTCTAGTGCTCAAAATAACTATTGATTGTGATCTCTTATGGTAGGTTATTGGAGGGCTGGTTATTGTTATAATGCTTCCTCTGGTGTCGCTCACTACAAAATCTGCTTCATATGTATTCACTCATTTTGAGACCGCGCCTGCCTCGACAGGAATATCGAGCAAACCTTACGTCGTCGTTCTATCTTTCCTTGTCAGTCAGTATTCCCTGTATGGATATGATGCGGCTGCCCATCTTACAGAAGAAACTAAAGGAGCAGATAAAAATGGTCCCATTGCAATTCTTTCTAGCATAGGGATCATTACGGTGTTTGGCTGGGCTTATATCCTAGCCCTTACTTTCAGTATCCAGGTATGTTTGGGTAGTTCTTCCTTGTTCTTCAGTATTTCCACTTTGAAACTGTAATATTGTTGTCGTCATCAGAAGTTACTTAGTTTAGTCCTGCCCGCCTCAGGAAATTTGTTGGTGTTATTTAACTGGAGTCTGAAATCTGAATTCTACTGGCAACTCTTCTTCAGGATTTTGGCTACCTATATGATCCAAGCAATGAGACTGCAGGTGCATTTGTGCCAGCTCAAATACTGTATGATGCATTCTATGGAAGATATCATAACTCTGCTGGGGCAATCGTTTTACTGTTCATTATATGGGGCTCATTCTTCTTCGGTGGGCTCTCAATCACCACCAGTGCAGCTAGAGTGGTAAGTAGTTGAGTTCTTGCAGGCTTGTAGCTTTATCAAGATTCAAGACTTCACAGAATTTGACAGTGATATCCATCTCTACCTGCTAGAAATCTGACATGCGAATTGAAAAGATTGGATCTGAAATCTAACACGAAATGGGGTTTGCCATTGTTTCCTTCAGGTGTACGCATTATCAAGAGATGAAGGAATTCCCTTTTCATCCATCTGGCGAAAGATCCACCCGAAGCATAAAGTTCCCTCAAATGCAGTGTGGCTATGTGCAGCCATTTGCATTCTTCTTGGACTCCCGATCTTGAGAGTCAATGTAGTCTTCACTGCCATAACTTCCATATGTACAATTGGATGGGTTGGAGGCTACGCAGTTCCGATCTTTGCGAGAATTGTTATGGACGAGAAGAATTTCAAAGCTGGGCCGTTCTACCTGGGCAGAGCAAGGAGGCCAGTTTGCATCGTTGCCTTTCTGTGGATTTGTTATACCTGTTCAGTCTTTCTTCTGCCAACTTACTACCCTCTTTCCTGGAGTACTTTCAACTATGCGCCGGTGGCTATAGGTGCCGGTTTGAGTTTGATAATGCTGTGGTGGGTGCTGGATGCAAGAAAATGGTTCAAGGGACCTGTTAGAAACATTGATATGCCGAAGGGGAAGGTTTAAGCTCCCATTACAAATTCAACCTCGCATGTTTGTATTGGGATCCCATAGTTTCAGTGTCTCCTTTTTATGCATTTGTTAGGTTAATTTTTTTACATTTTCTTTTAGTTTAATTTCACTTGTATTTGTTCGATTCAATTTGGTATGCACCGGAGAATTGTTGGCAGCAGATTTTCAGGGCATTTTTCTGAAAAAGTAACAAGTGTTAAGAGAATAATATAAATCATATTCCGATGTTTTATCTAACAGCTTAAGTTTTTAAGTGATCAGATGGTTCTTGAACATGGTATCAGAGCATTGTTAACCCAACGGTTATAAATTTGAATCTCACCACTCTCATTTTGTTTAATAAAAATCAAACACAAAGTAATGTGGACTTGTGTGCAAGTTTTAAGCCAAAAAGGTTTTCACTTGAGGAAGGGTGTTAGAATAATATAAATTATATTCTGGAGCTTCAACTAACAGGTTAAACTTTTAAATGATATGATTCTTTAACAAAAAGGACAGGCACACAGCAAGAATCCAGAAATTGTATATACCAAAACTACAAAGATGTTTTACATATCCATTACAAAGCCTGCTTGGCAATTCACATCAATAGAAACTATGGAACTATTTCCCCGTTCATAAAACTGGAAAACTGGGGACGGAATTGCAGCATTTGCAATTTCATTTCATTATAATCTTTCAGCCACAAGGAATAGCTTGAATTCTTTGCCACCACATCTATAGACACCTCCTTAGCTTCAACCAACGTTCTTGCATAGCTTGCAAAAAAATCTATCTTCTCCCAAAGCAAAGCCGAATGTCTTTGATCTCTGGTACTTCTAACATCGTCTAACAAACCCCGAGCTTCCTCCACTTTTGCCCAAAAACATGTGTCCTGAGTCAAACTAGCAAACTTGCTCCGTCTATTGTCTTCATCATTAACATTTCTCCCTTTCCACCACCTGTCGAATATCTGGTACCTCCTCTCTCTTCCATGGCTAATGTAATGCCCCTTACTGAGATGCATGCCTGCTCGATAATACTCCGCAATATCCAGAGGCTCGACAAGGAGCTTATAGAAGTGTGAAGAATAAACCCATTTTCCATGTCTCTGAAAATCATGAGGGAGTTGACTGCTTTCGAACGAGTTGATTACATTGTCCCAAAACCGAGCCAGCTTGTGCCGGTTCAGGTTGACTTTAGAGTCCCTTTTCGAGGCTCCCCTTTGTTTGAAGGAGTCATAGTAACCCATCTGATCATCAGACCGGTCGCACAATGCTTTATACCACTCTATTTCTGCCCTGTAAGGATTGATTTTGGACAACTTAATAGCCAGATTGGCACAGTTTAGGTTTGGTGTACGCCCCATTCGCCTTGCTGCCTGTAGGCAATCTTCAGCTTTTCCTGCGACCGGTTCCTGTGCATCGATTCAAGAAGGAATGGCTTAAGAAGGTCTTTCCACTTCTCCTCAAATATATTATTATAACACAGCAAAGCCAAGAGAACAGAAAGCACTACCTGGCTAGAAATCCCTAAGGACTGCAATGCCAATGCAACTCCTGCTTCATAGCTTGATTCAGGAAGCTCTCCTAGCATGAAACTTTTCTTCTCCAAAAAGTGTGAGGAGATTCTCCCTACATAATCACCATACTTGAGATGATCCTCAATGCTGCAGCTAGGCGACCCCGTTTCGAGCAACAAATACATCATTTTAATAACAGCTGCTGCGTTGTCCACACAGATTGCTCCATCTCCAGAACAGAAGAGATAGTTCCCAAATGGCCTAAACATTCCTGTCACTGACTCTTCCCCAGCTTCTACTAACCCTCTCAAATGAATCAATACAGACTGGAAAATCTCAGCCATGAATTCTTCATTTCGTTGGACATCAAGCGGTCCACAATGTGGGGAAGTCATATACAAGTGCCAAAATTTTAATAGGAGTTTTATGAGGGGACCTATGGGATCTAGTGGAGCGAAGAGTATCCTTGGCATTAAGTCATACTTAGATACAACATGGCAAAATTTCCCACCCCATCGTTCGCGAAGAATGGCACGAGAAAGGGTCTCGTTGCCTAGCAAAGGAGAGCCATAGGTGATGCATAGTACTGAGAGGTTTGCAAAATTGGATTGAAGGTAAGAAAGGAGCCAAAGAGCAGCAAGAGAGGCAGTTGTTCCACCGATGGAATGGCCTGTGAAGATAACTGACTTGCTTGTCTTCACTAGCGTAAATATCTGCATACACATGTTCATTCTTGAAGACAAACAACGTGATATCATACAAGTTCTTAGTAAAAACCAAATAAATTCAACCAATAGAAATCCTTTTTTTTTCTCTTTTTGGGAGCTTTCTCAAGAATTACAAGTTGACCTGGATAGTACTTGGTCAGCTATATGGTCTCCAAAATCATAGATGAAAATATAATCTTAATCTAAAATTTTAAACGAAATTATAATATTATACTTAAAAATCATTTCAATCTAAAAATTTAAATTATTAGAAATTAAAGTGATATTAACATTGAAACAAACGTGTGATGCTTTGAGGGGTAGTGTGAATTGGAGACTTCCTTTCTTAACAGAAACATTGAAGGAAGATGGGGTGAAGAACATGCTACTGCCATCAATAATTTCTCATTTTTGTACACGCCGTAGACCTTGGGTCAATTGATTTGACAATATTTTGGTATCCCACTAATCTAAAGTGATTTATGAGTGGGAAAAAAAACGAAGTGGGAACTGGGAAGTCAAGAAAATCAAGGCGAAAGGAAGTGCATTGGTTTTCAAATTTCCTTCCCTGCCATAAAAGGATTCAATATCACTAAAACCCATATCATTTTATTCATGTAAGTAGTTTTTCTTATATTTTTTTATAAAAAAAATACTATTTTTCCTTCATTTCAATTGCTATATTCGTGCAGGCAGTTGCATTTTACAATGTGGGGGTGAAATCCCAGCTCTTTTTCTGCCCTAATGGGAAAGAATTGATAGGTCTTTTAGAAGCTACTGCTAAAAACATTAATGTGACATTGTGATTATAGCTTTTATCTTGCCGTGAAATATTAACTCACTTTTTCATTTTGTATTTATAAATATATTAAAACAATGTTTTATTTTTAAAAATTATTTTTAATACTAGTATATTAAAACGATTTGAAAATATAAAAAGAAATTGAAGAGAGAGAAAAATCTCCATTATTATATCATTGACGCTTGGATATAATTGTTACCATTAATGTGGAAAATAATGCTCAACTTTTTTCAATACTTCATCTCTATATATTTTTTCGATCGAAGAATTCTGCATTATTTGGCTTCTAAAACAAACAGAAATTAAAAACATTCATATTTTCTCTCATTTTCTTTCCAACCAAACAGCATATAATTAATCAAAACCACGTATATCATAGAAGATCACCATGGAAGAAAACTGACCTGGTTTTGAAAACTTGGGTTGCTATACATATTCTCAAAAATCCTCAGCAAGGCACCTTGTACCAAGACAGGCTCTTCCCCTTCATTCTTGTCATGTAATGGAACAAAAAGGTCATTGCCGGCACAATCACGAACTGGCAAACGAACCAAATTCTTGAAACTGGGGTCTGACCCAGATACCAATAGGGTGCCAGAAAAGGCCACATACCCAATACTTCCGACCTGTGTGGCTACGAAACCCAGCGGTGAGTTTTGATTGGCGAGATTGCATAACCTCCATGACTCGGATAGCAATGGGGTGGAAGCTAAGAAATCGGCCAGCATCTCAGTAGTCTCAAACCTGCCAATATTGGATTATCATCAAGAAAATATGATTAGCTATCTGTGAGATATAAATATAAGTTTAGTTTTCCAGTCAATTTCTTGTTGGAAATACTGCTTTTGCGAGTGAGCACTTACGTCGAATTTTCTGTGTCCATGGAAAGATTTGGCTCGCGAGAGGAAAAAACGTGCTCTGAGTTGAAAACCCGGGGTGATGAAACATAGGAGTCTACTCGGTGCTTGTGCTCTCCTGGGCTTTGCCTCTTGTTCTTATAAAAGTTCGAGGAAATAAAAAATAAATTTGGAAAAATGACATTTATTTGCCCCCTCAAATTTGTAACTTCAGTCCTTTTTTATTTAGACATGTTTAGAAATTTTCAAAAAAAATTATTTAAAAATATATTAAAATAATATACTTTTTTTATTTTAAAAAAAATCATAATATCTAAAACAAATAAAAATAAAATAATAAAATTTCAAATATTTTTAGAACTCAATATCAAACAAACAAACAGTCAGTGCAGCACTGACTGTTTGTTTGTCATTATTGTCAGAATACTATTAGTTAAAAAAATTGATTTTCTTATTTAAAAATATTTTTTACAGTATTTTAATATGAAAAATAAAATTTAAAATATATTATTCTAAATAAAAAATAAATAAAACTCACCGTTGAGCTCGGTCTCTATTTTGAAGTTAAAATAAAGATAATTATATTGTAGTCAATCTGTCGTTTTGTAGAAGTCTTTATTTAGAGTATAGGATTTCTTTCAAGTACCCACCGCCACCTTATCTTTTTTTTTTATTATTATTATTCTTGTTATTATTATTTTTATTTGTGTGGTGCGCGTTACATAAGAGGGAAAGCCGACTCATAGTCTCACCTCACATTTGTTTTTTATTCTTTATTTTAATTACTCTATTTATAATTATTTCTCATTTGCTAAAAAATAAAATGATTTCCCATTGGATATATATATATATAGCTTATAAACAAGAGTTGGCGATGGTGCTCCACGTGTGAACGCGGTGGCGTTCAAAGTGGGAGAAAGTCCCCACTGCTCCCACATGCACGTTAAAAATAATTGTGATGGAGAGTCACAAACAAACAAACAAATATATAAATTATAATTTAGCCTCCGCTAAAGTAAAAGAAATTGGTAAAAATTATAATTATATCATTTTTACAAGAAAACATAATTTTCTTTTAAACTATATATAATAATTATTATTATTATTATCTTATCGTCATGATCAACTTTGCCACCCTCTCCATGCATATTGTTATACCATCATGCCACAATTTCCATCTTCACATTATATTATTGATTTTATTATTAATATATTGTTTTATTTATTAAACTAAGCATAAATATATATTTTCCTTTATATATACTTGTTTAAAAAAAATTAAGAAATATAATAAACTATAGACAAAATATACTTTTTGGTTTTAAAAATTAGAAACGGAAAGGAACAAATGCTACAAAATGGTTTTCTTCTTCATGTCATGGATAGTGTGGGAAATGAAAAAAGACTGTCATATTTTTTATTCATTAAAAAATGATTTTAGTACTAAAAATTCTTTTAATTAACACCTTTTTTTATGATATGTGAACAGTTTGGTCAAACTTAACATTTGACTTGGATGGAAGTGCAAGTGTGATATTAAGGTAATGTTTTACATTTCGTTTCTAGAATATTTTTAAAAAAAATTGATTTTTTTAATTAATTTTTTTAGTATTTTTATATTATTTTTATGTATTGATATCAAAAATAATTTTTAAGAAATAAAAAAATATTATTTTAATACATTTCTAAATAAAAAATATTTTAAAAAAGCAATATCAACTATATTTTCAATGAACAAAACCAAAATAGTAGAGGGACCATTGTTGTCAATGAACCAAAAAGAAAAATAAGGATAATATATTTTTAAGTGCCTAATTTTGGCTCATTATATACAAAATTAAAGTCAAAGTTCAAGTTGAGAGACAGAAAAGAAAAGAAAAGGGAAAGATGTGCTCTTCGATCGTGACACGCCTCCTCTGTTTACTTCTGCCGGATTATTTTCGTCCATGTTTGGATTGGAGTGTGAATAATATTGTAAATAAATATATTAAAATAATATTTTTATATAATTACATTAAAATAATTTAAAAATATAAAGAAAAAACATTTTGATTCTGAAAGGTCATATGTAGCTGATTAGCTAATCGACCGGCACTTTCCAGATTTAAATATTTTTTTCTTGAAACAAGAAACAAGAATATATTAATATTTAGGTTTATTTTATATTTAAAAAAAACAAAAAAAAATATAAATACTTGATCTTAAAAAAAAAGAAAAAAACTTGATATAATCAAAGTTAACTTATAATATTTTTTTTGATATCATTACTTGAAAATGATTTAAAAAAAAAATAATTGAATTTAAAAATATAAATAAATTTTTTAAAAACTACTTTTAAATACAATGTCAAACAAAATCTTAATCATCGTATCAACAATAAATTTAAATAAAATAAATCGATATTTTTATTTTAATTAGTGAACCGAATCATATTCCAGAGTATTTTAAACCTAATTATTGATTTTAGACCGGTTAGAAAATTATTTGTGAAAAAAATATTTTATTTTAAATCAATTTATTTTAATGTTTAATCACTTGCCCTTCATATTAATATTCAAAAAATAATATATATTTTACTTGAAATTCTATTAAACTTACTAGAATATGCTTTACCTTTTTTCCGATGAAAAGGACATGCTCCTCCTGTGCATGTGACCTTCCCCCGTTATTCAAGTATCGTGCCTGAGACTTCACTTATTTGTTGAAACGTGGGGTCGTCTTCATTGGATGATTTGTCGTGTTAGGGGTATATTTTGTATTGTTGTTGAATTATTATTTTATTATTTTTTAAATTAGTTTTATTGTTATTATTAAATTATTTTGATGTAATAAAAAAATATTTTAATATATTTAAAAAAAACTTTGAAGTGCAACTTTACCACACCTCCAAACTCACACTTTATATTTAATTCATAATTTTGTGGTGAGGATATGATGGTATAAGATATAACGTAGAACCCATTGGACCTTGAAAAGAAAAACATGATACATGTTATCATGTGTTTAATCGGTTTTGTTTGAAAGTTTTGTAGTTTTTTTTAATGATTTTTATAAAGAAATATATTAAAATAATAATATTTTTTAAAAATCCCATATTGACTTATTATGTTAGGTTAATAATTAATGCTAATCGATATATCAATTTTTATTTTAAAAATATATATGAAATATCATTTATTGGACCGATTTCCAGTCATCAAATAGGTGGCTAGAAAGTTGGCTTGGGGTTTTTTTTGGACTCTACAAACCATCTGGGGAAGATCTTTAAACCAATTATAATTATAACATAACTTAAAAGAGCTCAGTGTTTCACTGTAGTTTCTGAGTGTTTTCAATGTGGACTGTCATTTTCTACCCATGCATCGCGCGAGTTTGTTCGTCTTTTTTTTTCTATTGTGAACAGTGTTTTAGCAGTTTCGCCCCTCTAATAGAACAAAAAAGGGTTCCGAGCTGAGGGTCGCCGATGTAATTGCGCGCGTACGGACCGGTCTGCCACAATTTTTTGTTTTTTTAATATTTTTTAAAATGACTAAATACAGATATAGCCTCTAATAAGATAAAATTGGTGAACTAGGGACAGGGGTGGACCAGTAAATGACCATTATTTTTTTATTTTTTTAAAATACTATCGGCGTGTGCGGGACACGCGACCTACAATATTGGCTACATTCAGGTGGCGCGTTAAGGCTGCTAGGGTAGCTGCAAATTGGCTACGACGTCTCTTTTGGTGTGCCTTCAATTGGTCTTCCTCCCGGTGTGGCGTGTTTTGGCACACAGTGGACGTGGAAACGGTGGTGGCCAGTTAAAGCCGGTTGCACCGTTTCTCTCTCTCATGCACGTAAAAGTGCAAAAGAGCCCCCCGGTTTTGGTGCTTTTTCACTTCGATCCCTTGACTTTTAATTTTGTGTATGGTCCTGATTTCTGTTATATAAGTTTTAATTTTGTTCAATTAAGTCCTTCGATTGCAATTAATTAAATGTTCATTTATTACTTCGGTCCTCCTTTTAATTTCCGGATTGGGTGTAAAAAGCTTAATATATCCGGTACAAAAGTTTCAATTTTTGCAACTTTGTCTTTTAATTGAAAATGATAATAAATATGATTTTCATTTCAGCCCTTAAACTTTTAATTTTTTTATTTTAATGTCTTTATATTTGATTTTAATTTCAACCCTTATACTTTCATTTTTCTATGTTTCTAGAATAATCACTACTTTTGTCCATGTATATATAAGTGTGCTTAACACAACAACAACAACAACAACAATTTAATTGTTTTTCTTACTTACTCTTTTGTTAATATTTTTTTAGTTTTTTCTCTTCGGATAATTTGATAATTTTTATTGTTTTGACAGTAATAGCAATGATAATTTTTTTCTTCTTTTGTTAAAGTTTCTAGCGTTTTTTTAGTCTTTCATTTATTTTTTTCTTTCATTATTAACATAATAATAATAATTTAATTGTTTTTCTTGCTTACTCTTTTGTTAATATTTTTGAGTGTTGTTTTAGAATAATTTGATAATTTTTATTATTTTAATAGTAAGAACAATAATAATTTTAAATTTTAAGATTTTGATGTTGTTATGGATATATTAGTAATAAAAAACAACATCAACTTCAAATTCGTCGAGCACAATTGTACACCGCGGGAGAGAGTCTCGTGGGGGGGTCCCACAGCATTGAATTAATTACTCATCAACGCGGTTAGTTAATGTAAAATGGAGATTTTTCAATCTGAAAGGATTTGTGTGGTGGAAAATGAACAACAGAAGTGGAGACACCACTGCTTTACGAAGCTCAAAATCCGCTAATGGTGGGCGGGCCCTTCCCTTCATCAATGCCGTTGTCTGAGCATCGAAACGAACCCTAATGTCCTTTTTCTTTTCTACCCCTGCGGTTTATTCATGCAAGGTAATATTTAAGAGTGTGATTATTGTTTTATGAAAGTAAGTTTCAGTTAAATTAATGTGTTTTTAGTTCTTAGAAATTATTTTTAATATTATTACATAAAAATTAAAAAAAATTCAGTAACCACTTGTACCATCTCTGTCCCTATAAATTTATCACTGCCACCTACTCTCTGGTTACTGCCATTATTATTATTGTTCTTGTTGTCATTGCAGAAGACAATTTGCAACTGGAAACATCTTCCATCTCCTTCTACACTTTGGTTTCTTTGAAAATATACAAGACAGCAGTTTACTTTAGAACAATAGAGAAGAAAGGAAAATGGCCGAGGAGGAAGGAGCTGCTGCTGCCAGTCACTCTGTTGGTGGTGAAGTTAAAGGTCCAGTTCGTCAAGTTGTTCTTATTTCTGCTGGTGCTAGTCACTCTGTTGCTCTTCTTTGTAAGTTTAAATTTGTGGGGTTTGTTTACATTGCTTTTTTTTTTTTTAGTTTTGGGAAAGTCTGAAGCTTTTGGTTTTGTGATTGTTTGAGCTTTGTTTGCTCATGCAGTTGTTTATGGGGTGATTTGATTTTTGTATTTGGCTAGTGCGTAACCATTTGGCTATCTGTTATGAGGGTTTTGGTCGATTTAGTTGAACCGTGTTCTGATTTTTCTGTTGCTAGAGCTATGATATGTGCACAAGTTTGAACAGGGTAAACATTAGTGGAGGATTTAGTTTTGAGCTTTTAATGGATGGGGGAGTGATAGCCAAATAATTTTCCTGAGATTCCTAGATTCATTACCTAAATGTGGTACTCAAATGGCTCTCGATTGAGTGTTTTTTGGTCAAGAAATGGTAAGAAGAAGAAAATCAGTTACAAAAAGCACAATGAAATATCAAATCGGTAACGCTTCAAAATATTATTACTATTGGTGTGCAACACCTTGAAAAAGCATTGAAAGAAGTGTTTCTTTCATTAACAAATTACTTTTTCCTTGTCTGGTAGCAGAAAATGCTCCTTCAATCACAATTCTGAACACCTCCTTGGTAAATTTTTCACAAGTTCACAAGTTTTATGCAAGCAAATAGCAGCAATTACCTGGACGAAGTCTTTAACCGGAGGAACTTTTTTGAGCACAAATGTCCATTATGCAATGTGCTTTCGATGATAGAGGTCCTTGTAAGCTATGGCCTTGATGGGACTAATATACCTTTTCAGACAATGTTGAAATTTGTAGATTCTAATCCCTTTATTTATTTTAATTTTTTCTTGCAACTGCTTGTGTGAATTGCACCCTTCATTATGTATGCTTGTCTTATTTTATATCTTCTTTATGGAGTATAAGCTTCATCACAAGAAACTCCTATTCATTTGTAACCTCTTCTTCAATTCTTTTCTTATACTTTGATTACTTGAGCTTGCATCAATTAGAGTTAAAATTGTTCATAATTTTCAGCTGGAAACATCGTTTGCTCTTGGGGACGAGGAGAGGATGGGCAGTTAGGCCATGGGGATGCTGAGGATAGACCTACTCCAACTCAATTGAGTACATTGGATGGCCTTGATATAATATCAATTACTTGTGGTGCTGATCATACAATTGCATATTCCGAGTCACGAAAGGAGGTCTATAGTTGGGGATGGTCTGTTCTTCATTGTTTGCTTCCATCTTTTGATTCCTAATTTTGGTTAATTTTGAGAAGTATGGTAATTTTATTGATTGCTGCATGTTCTTTCTAAATCCGAGAATCAAGCAGCTTAATAGTTGGCCTTAGAAAAATAAAATAATGTTACACATCTGAATAACTCAATCTAAATGAATTTGATGTTGTCTGAGTATTTATAACCGAATCTTTCTCTTGAAGGCTGTTTCTAAGCCTCATTAATTAATTCTTGCATATTCTATTCAAATAATATTTCCATTGATGTTTAAAATTTATGAATCCCCCTACACATTTATTTTCTCCTGGAATCTTTTGTAAGATAAAGTTAAAGATGAAAGGAATGTAGTATACATGTTCATACATGAATCATTACTTTGTTTGCTGACCAACAAGTCACATCTAAAGACAATTTTGTTTATTTCATCTTATACATTCTAACAATTCTATCATACGTGTATACTATGGCTTATTGCTACGCAAGTTCTTAATCTCTCAACCGGATTTCATGTGTAGTCCTCAACCATTTTGTTCCTTTTCTATCAGGGGTGATTTTGGTAGGCTAGGACATGGAAATTCTAGTGATTTGTTCACTCCTCAGCCAATTAAGGCTTTGCACGGTTTAAAGATAAGGCAAATTGCTTGTGGGGATAGCCATTGTCTGGCAGTCACCATGGACGGTGAGGTGCAAAGGTCAGTTATCTTTCTGTTTGTATCTTTTCCCAATAATTAGATTTATGGCAAGAGTACTATATCATGTCAGTGCTTCAAGGAAATTGTTGAGCATCAATGCAGTTTTTCTTTCTTCTTTCTGACGGGTTTTCAAGCAGCAGGACTGCAGTGCCCTTGTGTTGATTTCCCCCCCTCATGTATTTCTTGTTGGATGTCTTATTCTCCTAGGTGTACCTTCACCTTGTTTATGTGAACGTATTTTTTAACCAAAAAAAAAACCCTTAATTAAGTACAAGTGCTGGCTAGCATGCTACTTCATGTGTAAAATTGCTTTGATTCCTCGGGGCCTGTCTCTTTAATGATATGTTTAGGTTTAGTAGTCCAATTCAGCAGTAATAATAGTTTTTGCCAGAACTAGTCCAATTCAGCATTACTAATATTATATGCTAGAACTCAAACCCCTTGCTTTTCCTTCATGAAGTATCTCCTAAATGAAGCTAACAAATATTCTCTAGACTTTGGCAAACTTTTAGGATGAGAGATGAGAAAACAAGTTGTTGCTTCATGAGATCAAGATTTGTTTTTTGGAGGATTGGTTGAACATGTTCCTATCATTGCATTTATACAATTGTTGGTTAAAATTGCAATTAGAACTTTAATGTTCTGTAGTTTGTTGTCGTTGAGTTTTCAGCTTTACAATGACATATTGTGCTCATTCACAACATCGTAGTGAATAATCTGTGGTCATATGTGGTTGGGACTGAATTCTATACTGTTGGGCTAAAGCTAGGGATGAGCAAAAAAACCGAAAAACCAATTAAACCGAGAAACCTAAAAAAAAGTAAGAAAACCGAGCCATTAAAAAATCCTGATTAAACTGATTAGAATATTTAAATAAACTTCTGGTTTGGTCCGGTCTCAATTTCATTAGACTAAAATTGAAAAACCATAACTGAACCGGTTCAAATTAAAAGACCATAACCAAACCGGTTCAAATTAAAAGACAACCTGAATCCCAAAGTTTACTTTTATATACTTTTATCTCAATTACTAAGTCCTAACCCTCGCACTAGCAGTAGACGCTCCCTTCCTTTTAACACTAAACACACACACACACACACACACACACACACACTTCACAGATTTTGCATGATCATTTGACTCATTTCAATCCCTCCATAAGGAAGTTGATTCTATTTTTTAATAACGCTGCACTCTTTTGTTCAATTCAATCTTCTTATGTCTAACACTAAAGTTTTAATCACTATTTTGCAATTAACAACTCATTTCCACAAAGAATTAATGAATAAGTTAACTACTGACTTAAATATTGGCTTCTTATGTGTGTGGATTTATATATTGAACGATGATTGAAGAACTAAGTGAATCTAAAGATAAAAACCCTGAGTTGTTTAATGCGTTTAGGCTCAGGGTTTTCATATTTAGATTTCACTTAGCTCTTCAATCCCCATTCAATATATAAACTCAAACACACAAGAAGCCAATATTTAAGTCAGTAGTTAACCTACTAGTCAATTCTGTGGAAATAAGTCGTTAATTGCAAAATAATGATTAAAACTTGAGTTTGAAGACATCAAAAGATCGAACTAAACAAAAGAGTGCAACTTTATTAAAAATTAGAATCAACTTACTTAGAATGAAGCTGGGATTGAAATGATTGTGCAAAATCTGCAAAGTATTGTTGTGTGTTTAGTGTTAAAGGAAGGGGGCGGTTGATGCAAGGAAGAGGGCGGCTGATGCAAGGAAGGAGGCGGCTGCTGCTAGTGCGAGGGTTAGGACTTAATAATTGAGATATTAAGTATATACATGTAAACTTTGAGATTCAGGCTGTTTTTTAATTTGAACCAGTTT
The DNA here is from genome assembly GCA_032356905.1 of Salix exigua. Classification (NCBI taxonomy): domain Eukaryota; kingdom Viridiplantae; phylum Streptophyta; class Magnoliopsida; order Malpighiales; family Salicaceae; genus Salix; species Salix exigua. Next base: position 1,949,945 of record CM063594.1, on the reverse strand, counting down.
GTTATAGTTTTTCAATTTTAGTCTAATGAAACTGAGACCGAACCGGAAGTTTATTTAAATATTCTTATTGGTTTTTCTCGGGTTTTTTTGCGCACCCCTAGTGACCAATATTGATTTTACATGAAATGCTCAATAGTAAACATTCATCTTCTGGTTCTAGTTTTAATAGTTCTAATGCAACATTTTTTTATATGTGTACCAAATACCATGTAATGGCCTATTTGCCTCAGGTAATGAGTTTACCATGTCTTTTGGGTGAAGGTTCCTCCAAGCTTACATCTATGCTTCTAAAAATTGATTCTATCATGTGGGGAAACATTTTATTTATAGTGTTTTTGCTTGTAACTGTGAAGCTGGGGGCGAAATCAAAATGGTCAACTTGGTCTTGGCACCACCGAGGACTCCCCTGTGCCTCAAAAAATCCAAGCTTTTCAGGTACCATAGATTCACTAGTTTGTTGAAGATATATCCACCTTTTTGTTCATTCAACTGTATTTGTCTTATGCCTTTTTTTTGAGGTTTAACATTTGCCTCTTGTACATGAATAAACCCCCTTTCCCTGTCAAGTATCTTAGCAGATTCTTTATCTCTTCCAATTGATTCAGAAGTAAGGCTTAGTTCATTGAGTTTATAGCTGGGCATGTGCATTGTTAACCAAATAGTATCAATCATATTGAGCAAATCTGCATTTTTTGTGGATATCTTCTATTGTTAAATTGTCCATATAGACATTATTATTGAAACTAAATGAGATTTATTATTTGTTGGAAGCACTTGGATTTTTTTGGGGATATAATTCATTTATTTTCTGAGAGATGTTGCTAGTGGAAGGTAGTGATACAGGTGGTGATGTAGTCTGTTGGTGACATGTTGGAGGTGCAAATTCAATGACCATCAGCTGAGAAGTAAATCCTTGGTCAAATTGTTAAATATCTCATGTTATAGAGCTGGATAGTATCATATTGATGCTTCCTCTGTGACATGCTGTAGTAAAAGAAATTTATTGTCACTATTGACATGTAATAGTCTAGCACTGCCAGAGATAGTGTACTGAAATTTCATCTCTCTTGTAGGGAGTCTCTATTAAAATGGTTGCTGCTGGTGCTGAACATACTGCAGCTGTCACAGAAGATGGAGAGCTCTATGGATGGGGTTGGGGCCGATATGGGAACTTGGGACTTGGTGACAGAAATGATCGTTTAATTCCTGAAAAAGTCTCACTTGTCAATGTATGTGACAGAAATGATTGCTTGTACTAATTTTCTCTTAGTACTAAGCATAACCAGCATTGAAGATCAAGGAGGGCTGGCAAAAGAATCCAGTTACTATCATATATTTGCCGAGCTTGTTTTTCTTGCTAGCCTTTTCTTTTAACATATGCCAATAGTGAAAATTTAAGGGTGAAGTTATGGACTTGAAAATAGTCTGGTTTAAATTTTTTGAATGTGGGTTTAGAGAGAGCAGGGGGTTTCTATGGCTCCAAAACTGCTGAACTGTGTATAGGAGTTGCCCTGTGAATTCTACTAAAAAAACTATTTTTAAGAACGAGTCATCTCTTGGAATATTCACTGTTAATGCTAGAAAGAAAAATCTAAAACTGGTGATCTATTAAATGGAGCATATTTATGACCCTGCATTTTAATAACCTTGCGATTTCCCTTGATAACTTTTAATGAACTGGTCATCAAGTTTTTATCATGGGAGTTGCAGGGAGACAAGATGATTATGGTAGCATGTGGGTGGCGGCATACAATATCTGTTTCCTCTTCTGGTGGATTATACACTTATGGATGGAGCAAATATGGTCAACTGGGACATGGGGACTTTGAGGACCACCTGACTCCTCATAAGGTGGAAGCTTTGCGGGACAGTTCCATTTCTCTGGTGATTTCTTTCCCCTTTCATTGCTGTTTGAATAGGGTTTTTTTGTTTCATTTAATTGAAATGTTGGATCTTATATCATTTTGAGAAGGATTCAAATGTATGGTTAAATAAGACAGGCATGTTAAGCACCTTCCACCAGTTGTTGGTTTTATTTGTCTTTGAAGGATAGTTCTTTCCACTTCAGCATTCAATTTGTTTTTGTTATTTTGTTGTCACTTGTTGTTATGTTTTTTCCCCTTGATCCCGCCACCATCAAGTAGTTTTAAAGGTAATTGAAACCCATAGCTTGTTTTTGTGACACCTCATTAGTTCTGCAAATATTTGAAGATTCTAATAATCAACATCGGATTTTCCCTGACTTTGCTATGAGATGTTTTAGTGTTTCTTCTAATCCGGAATCTCAAATGTTTTTTTGGCTTGAATTGTTTTTCAGATATCAGGTGGCTGGAGACACACTATGGCATTGACTTCTGATGGGAATCTTTATGGTTGGGGATGGAATAAGGTTTACGATATTTAATTTCTTAATTGTGATTTTATAATACATAAATGTAACTGTTAGTTTACTTTGTGAAAGCAAGACATATTATACATGTATTTTTCTTCCCTCCTTGTATCAGTGGAAACAGGGTCATCCAAGTGTAAATTAGTTAGAGTAGACATGTATGTACAATCACAGAAATTTCTTGCTTGTCTATGCACAATATCTTGCATATTATTGGATTTCATTTCCCTTTGGTGTTGAAAGCTTGTAGACTGTTTCATATTCCACTTCTTTTCTTTCCTTTTTTCGCCTGGTTTAGTCAATTGCATCGTTACTTGTGGATCCCATTTTTGTTCTTAAAATAATTCTTATTGTTTGGTTTATCTCTTCTCTCTATACAGTTTGGACAGGTTGGAGTTGGTGACAACATTGATCATTGCTCTCCTGTGCAAGTTAAAATTCCACTTGATCAGGCACATTCTTGTTACTGTTCCTCAAAATATTGGTTAAGATAGCCTATAGCATTGATGTTTAGTTCTGTAGGGGTTTTATCTTCTTTTTTTATTGTCTGAGATGGTCACCTTCTTTCTTAGTAGTTCCTGTTCTCAATCTGATTTTATGTTTTTATCTGCATTTATTGGCGCTTGGCAGAAAGTAGTCCAGATCTCATGTGGATGGAGGCACACACTTGCTGTTACTGAACGGCAAAATGTATTTTCTTGGGGAAGAGGCACAAATGGACAACTTGGTCATGGAGAGTCTATGGACCGGTAATAGCATAAACCTGCATCTTTTTTTTTAATTGCTGCTATATTGAGTTAATACAGTTGATGTATGAATGATATGGAGAAACCTTTCTGTCCTAAAGGTAGGCTAGGATTCATAAATTTATAGTTTTAGGTGTAAAAAAAGAGAAGATAAAGTGAGATAATTTGGAACACAACATTGAATGAGAATATGATACTTGAGGGTTAAGAAAACTATTCTAGGAAAGTATTTCTAAAACTGCCTTTTGACTATCAGAATACTGGCCAAACCACAAAAAGTTGTTATTAGGTCTCTACTTGTTGAAGCACTCATAACTTAAAAATTAAAATCCAAAAAGAAGTGATTCTACCCACATCACAAATGACTCAACCTACTGTTAATTGCATTGGACCTTAATTGAAGGGAGTTTCAATTGCCAAATATGAGAGTTTTGCCAAAGTAACTAGCAAGAACATCTTGTGATTGCTGCTGGAAGAAACCCGTCTCAAGTTCTGCACTACCAAATTATTAAGAATTCCTAAAATTTAGACATGAAAATATAAAAAATTTAAAACTTGCTCAACTTCCTTTGAAAACAATGGTTAATACCAGCAACCATTCTTCTTGGAGATACAGATACAACAAGTCTGTTTAATTGAATTTGAATATGCAAATACATTCCACCTTAGCTAACTTGATACAATGCTGCAAGTTATTATGGTGATTTGTTGAAAACCAACTCCACTCTAAATTTTGCTTCCATCTCTTCATAATGATTTTGGAATGCATTTCTTTGAACTTTGCTTCCTTCTCTTCATAATGAATATAGAACATGATTCATGGATTTCTGACTTGCCTCCCTTTGAAAACTGATAATTGGCGGAAATGCGTTTAACTTGTAGCAGATCAGCATGGTTAGGACTGTTTTTCATTTTTTTGTCAAGTGGAGGACCATTTTCCATGAAAGAACAATAAACTGGATGTATTTCTCAAAGTTGTTTTAGGATGGAACAAATGGACAAGTTCTTTTTGCAACGATGAATGCACATGCATTTCTCAGGTGACACTAAGTAGTTAAAAGGATGGAGCAGATAATGAAAAACTTTATTTGTCTGCAATGAAAGTTACCATCTATATTTCCAATTATATTTAATTTGGGCCCCCGCTAGCTAGGCCTATATAAATCATTTGGCTTCTAACCTCGTATGCTAGTTTTTCTAATCAATTTCAATTAATTCACTGAAAAACATCGTGTTATGTTCAATAATTTTAGCTGAAATATGTTTAGTAGAATAAAATCTAGCGCACTTTTTGCTCTATTTTCTGATAAAAATCACTAAATTTCATTTTTTGGACTTTCAAAGAAATCTACCGAAGATCATAGAAGCTCTAAGTGTTGATGGATCTGGTGGCCAACAGATTGAGACTTCAACTGTTGATGCGTTATTAGGTGCTGTATTGTCCTCGTTACCTTTTCTTACATTTTGACTTCATAATGGTTTTTTTACTTCTTTTCCCCGCCAGTTATTTATTTGCTATTTCTGTTGACAGGGAAAAGCTGGGTTTCACCATCTGAGAGATACGCAATTGTTCCTGATGAATCTGTAAGTTGGCATTTCTAAAATTTGTATAATCAAAGTTGGGGTACAAAGTTGGGTGGGCTTAATTACACATTCTTTGTCACCATATATATTGACAACACGTATCAATTATATGTCGAAGCATGGTAGTGATCATAAAATCGTTGCTGTCATTTACCCAAAAGGACCTGCAGGCACCCCTAACTTGTAGATATAAAAAAAATAAAGTGCAAGCATACGAGGATCAAGTAGAGTTTTTAAGTGATGGAATGGGACTGTCCCAAAGGAAGTTTCTTCTAGGAATGCAAGCTAGATTTTGCTCTTTTTGGATCTAATTTGCATGTTGGTTAACATTTGACACAAAGGGCCTGCATGTGTTAAGGAATGTAATTGTACAATATTTTTATAATAGAGCATCTCAAGATATCCAAGTTTTCATTTAATCAATATATTTACACGGTCATTGCTTCAATAACAGGTCCAATCTGTTTTTTCTTTTTCATGTTACTTTTTAGTAGTTTTATTCAAGTTCTATAGTTTTAATCATCTTTGAATTAGTTGTGATTAAGCAAGAGTGGCTATGTTGACGGGGAATAAAGTTCGATTAAGTTATGTCGACAGAACTTCTATACATTCTATATTTGAAAAGTATGCAGTGAACGGAATGTTACCTGAATCTCATACCAAAACATGCTATACAAGCTTATAGTGTAACTATAGTAATGTCTTCGGCCAGCCCATGAGAGCACCCAAATTTACGACCACAATGATAGTGATGTGCTTGGTGATTTTCTAAGTTATAGTATTCACCTGCCGTGCATTTTTGGTTCAGGGGCACACAATTTCAGGTGGGGGGAATGGGAATGATGCAAGTGTTCCAGAGAGTGATGTCAAACGGATACGGATTTGAAAACTCCAGATCCACGTAGCAGCGATAACCTGTTCTTCCATCTCAGACTTCCAGTTATCAGTCTTTCTGAAGCAGGCAATGCCTGAACTGGCATATTTTGAACTCTTATTACTGCTAGATGTAAATCCTTCCTGGACAGAACATTGTTTTTGGTTTTAAGTTTGCCTAGAGGAAATATATATATATTTGGCGGTGCAAAATTCAGCTTTTTGTTCAACGTGGTTATATTATTGTTCATTTTGTTCAAAAGCCACCTGACCAGTCAAAAGGGACCGTGATTTGTTCTCCTGATATGTCTCTCTCTATTCATAAACAAGCAAGATTACTCTTTTTCATGCAAAACTGGTTCACATGGCATAGCACTCAAGATGCATGTGGTGGCTTCTGCTCTGTGGTCCTGGATTTAATTATTTGGGATCTTATCTAATATCTAGAGTTTTAATCTGAGCTGAGATGATTCTCTTTCTTACGTGTAAGTTTTAAGTTTAAAAAGCTTTTACTGGAGATGAGCGAGATAAATTTTAGATATATTTAATGGTTTTTTTTAATCTATATTTCTCTGGTATCGTCTCATTGAAGAAAATTAATAATTACATAAGATACTAACAAGGTTTGATATTAGCCATTCACTCGAGATTCCTGCAAAAAACAATGTATGGAACACGATCATGTTGATTTTACTCCACGACTTTCACAAGACCAGTTGTCGAAATTTTTTAAATAATCGATGAGATTCATAAGCTGGTGATTAGAGAAGGAATTTCTTTTTGACGAAAGTAGCAGCATTGTAGCCATTGTTATATATGAATAGTTCGTCAAGCAGATCAATTGCCAAGATTCCTTCATCACTCTATTATGTATTTGACGAAATATTCTTCTCTAAATGTGGTGGTACAGAATGGGAGAGGGAGAGGGAGAGGCACTTTCGGTGGTGGTGTTTATCAGTTGCAATTATTACGTTTTCTTTTCTTTGATACCATCCAAAATGCCTTTCTTTTCGTAGTTTCAAGAACAATCTGAATCTCGGATGTTATTGTCTGAAATTAAATGAAAATGCAGAATAAAAAATCCTGTAAATCAAGCAGCATCTTCTGATTCTGTCTGGCCTTTTCTTTTCCAAGGAAAAGCTCATGCATGACATGCTGAAAAAACAAGTCAAAAATAGTTTTACCTTTCTTCATTGTTTATGTTAAGGAACTATTTCATTTAAAAATTTAAAGTTTTAAATGAGGATCTAGAACATGATTTATATTATTCTCTAGCACATCTCCTCAAATGAAAGCGTTTTGGTCTTGAAACTTGCACACAAACGTACCTTGTGCTTGATTTTTATCAAATAGAATGAGGATGATGAGATTTGAACTCGTGACCACTGGATCAACAAGGCTCTAATACCATGTTAAGGATTCATCTCACCTAAAAACTTAGCTTTTAAGTGGGCTCTAAAATATGATTAGTTTAGTGGTAATCTAAATAAATGCAAAATCACAATTAGCAGTAAAACATCCAGTTGCTGTCAAAACTGGCAACATCAGGCTTGTCTTGACGTTTACTGTACAAGTTTTTATTTCTCAAATAATTTAATACTAATTAGAGACTCGGCCCTTCATTTGTTTGTATCTCAAGATAAAAAGAGATGACGATGGTAATAAAAATAGAGATGGCATGTTTTCTTGAATCCCTTGTTTTGAAAGGATAAAAACTCGACCAAAACAATTCTAGAAATAGATTTATTTTATGTTTTTGTTTCTTCAATGTTCTTTCTATATTTTTTATTTTTGTCCCAAAACACTAACAAAACCAAACCCTATTGTATGGCTCGGGAGCATGCCTGCTAGTGATCATGCCAGGCCTTCGAGGATTATGAAATTTACACGTGATATTGAATTAATAATGTCTTTTAAAAAATAATATAAATCATATTTTGAAATTTCATTTAACAGTTTAAGCTTTTAGATAAGATGGTTTCTTAACATGGTATCAGAGCTTTATTGACCCAACGATCACGAATTCGAATCTCACTCTCTATTCTATTTGATAAAAATCAAATACACAGTAGTGTGAGTCTATGCAAGTTCAAAAAACTCACTTAAAAGCGGGTGTTAGAGAATAATATAAATCATATTCTGGAATGGAATTTCATCTAACAGTTTAAGCTTCTAGATGAGATGATTTTTTTGACAGATTGGAGGGTTTAGAGTTGACACACTTGAGTAAATGAAAACTATTTTGGATTCCTTATGCATAGTTACAAAGTCCTTGGACACTTGGACGAACAAACACTGATCAAAGTGAAAGCAACATAAAATTACAAATGATGAACTACACAAACACCACCTTCTTGCGAATTTTACAACTTTTACTTCAAGAACAATCAAGTTCGAGTGCAATTTTCAGATTTCAGCTTCCCATGGCTACTCAACAACTCATACAGAAACTAGTTCAATAGCTTGTCTTGAATGGCTTGTAAGACTTCAGGTCAAGCACAACACCAGCAATCGAGCCTGCAACAGCTACAAGTGAAATCACCAGGCAAGCCATGCTCAGCATTTGCAGACAAATCCATCTCGTACTCCATTTTGGTATCTTCTTTTGTACGATGTACATCTCCACTGGAAAATAGACTGTCAAAGGCCAGAAACCAAGTGCCCCAAGAATTCCCACAACATCATTAAAAAATGGGAGCAGCATTGATATAACAGTGGTTAAGATCACAAATAATGTTCTCCAGACCAATCTGAAGAGATTCAGCTTATATGTCCCAAGGCCTGGAACTGCGATTTTGAATTCCTTGGTGATGAAGTAACTTTCGGGCCATTTTTGGTTAGCCCATTTCTCAACGAAAGCAAAGAGAGGCTGGGAAAACACCTGATATGCTCCTACCAGGTGGATTACTATGGCAACATTAGCAATATCAATAAGCCAATATGGGTTATAGAAACCAAAGCCAGTGAGGAGATTTCCAGGTGCCAGGTCTCCAAATGCTGCATATCCCATGCAGCCACAGAGCATATAGAAAGTTGTTGTCACCACAGTGCTTATACTGGCAGCTTTCTTCATCGTCTTTGATTCTGATGGTGGAGATTTAACTGTGTCCTGTTACAAAAATAAACAAAAAGAGATGAGTTGCTCCAAACTTGTCCATATTGACGATGAGAAAATGAGGTTTGATCATATCAAGTGATCGAACATACTTGAATTTCTATAAGAATGACAGAATATGAATATGCAAAGGCTATGGCACCAAGTGCCTGGAAACTCCTCCATATCTTCTCTGTTTCGGTTACGGTTCCAATGCTTATCCCAGTTAGACTACCCTTAAAAGTCCCATTAGCTGCATACCAGTGAAAATCCATTAGTCACCGGAGACTCTTTGTGGGAGCCAGTCCCTCAATATGGTATAAATGTTGGATTTAATAGAATAGTTAAAGCTGATATATAAAGACCTGCAACTTTGCCGATGCCCAGGCCAAGACCAATGCTAGAGTAAGTAAAAGACATGACTGCGGCAACGATAGAGAGCCACCATAGCTGATCAAAGTCTGGGATCTGAGAGAGCAGAATTTCTGTTACACCAAACATGATCATATATGGGGTGCTCGAAATGTGACATGGGTTCTGTCCACCACTTTGATGGAAACAATTTGACCTTTTGATTGCCCTGTCAATTACCATGAACCAAACTCATTAATCAAGGCTTTCAAGAACACACAAAAAAAAAGCAAAAGAAATTTTTGTACGAAGACCAACTTACATCATGCTTATGGATGATGCAATGGTGTAGCCAATGGCAATACCAAATAGGCCCAGGTACTGAATAAAGCCACAAAACTTGACCTTTACTCCACCTGAGAAACATTGAAGAAACGTTTTAGTAGGGTTAAAATATTTTGTATTTTGTGAAGAAACTTTTTTTCTATATGGTACCTAGAATGGATCGAACAGCGTCCATGTATGTATAGTTTCTTTTTCCTGTATCGGGATCGCCGGTCCGGTAGCAGTCAGTGAGTAGAGATGAGGTATAGTAAGTAACAAGTGAGAACAAGACCATGACAGCAGGACCAGCAACCCATCCTAGCTGAGCTATTGCCCATGCCAAGGAAAGCACTCCCGATCCTATCACCGCTGTTATTATGTGGGCACTAGCAGTGAATAGAGTACCTGAAGGCACAAACCAACCAGCAAGAATATGAAATGCTTTATACTTCTAAGTTCTGACTAATTTTCTTCTAGAAACAAAGAAAAAACAGGGGAAGGAAGGTGAAGATTACCAGTTCTCTTAAGGCGGCCATCGTCATCAAAGCATTTGGAACCATTTTGAGGAAGTACATCAATGGCTATGTCAAAGACCTGGTGGTGGCTGTGGAGGTGGTGGTGGTTCTTTGAGGCAGCACTCTCACCCATCTTGAATTGAAGAAGGTAAAAAACAAAACAGAGGATATTTTCAGTGATCAGTAAAGCTGGAATGAGACCTGCTATGAAGAAAATGAGAGCTCAAGATGATCCAAAATAAGTTTGCCTTGCCTGTTAACAACACTTAGCCAAAATATGCACAAATGGATGAAGATCAAACTTTTATCCACCACCTAAACCTGAACTCCTTCCTGGCTATGGAAAGAAAGGTTTTTGGAATGCTATCTGTTAGGTCTCAGGACTTCATGCATGCATGGAAAGAGAGGAGTGGGGAAGGCAGCTAGTACTATGAATGGAGTTTGAGCTTCGGAAATGGGGTATATATAGTGATATTGTGGACTGTGTTCAATGAATTGTGTTCTATGTTTCTTACTTTATTTTGTAGCCCCACCTTTATCAAACTATTATTAGTCTAAAAGTAGGAGGAAATAACTTCAACCAATCTCTCAACTATTATTGGCTTTAAGATATGATTCATAAATTAAAAGGTCAACTTAGTGTTAGATATTAACCTGAGTCTATTAAAAACTTCCAAACAAAAAATTAACTGAAAATTACCTGCAATAGTTTGGTTAGCTCAACTTAGTTTGATCAAGTTTAAGATCTTGTTCAAAGATTAATAGGGCCATGTTAACCTCGTTCTATTTCAAAAAACTTTAAAATCAAAATCGGCTCTTGTCAGACTCTTGGATCTGGTTTTTTTGGTTTTAAAAAAGTTTTTTTTTATTAAAAAAACAAAATCTTTGATAGGGGAATGCTCCATGATACGAGTTTCATGGTGCTACAAGCCTACAAGATTCGTTTTGACTGTAGATACAGTCAAAGTCCTGCATCTAAAGACATACAGTATGATCCTAATTTCTTGACTGTAAAGCAACAAACAGAAGGGAAAAACAGGAACAGGATGGCCCATAAAGATCACAAGACAAGTACAAATAGGTGTGTGCGATCAACCATATCTAAGACAGTATCTGGGTCAACTCTCTTTCTCACTTTTATCTCCATGCAATCAATGCAGTGGCCAAAACTCAACCCTAGGAGAGATATGAGCTCGATCACTTGCGACAGTGAAACACCCCAAATGAGCAAGATCTTCCCTTGTGCTAGCTTTTCAAATCATCGAAAGGGTACTTAAGATTCAATTATTTACTGAAGATCCAGTTACTACAAGCTTTAGAAATCTCGTAATTGTTAAGTAATCATCTTATCTAAAAACTTAAGTTATTAGGTAAGGTCGTAAAATAAGATTTATATTATTTTCCAACACATCTTCTCGAGTGAAAACCATTTAAACTTGAAACTTGCACATGCATAGTCTACCCTGTGCTTGATTTTTATCAAATAGAATGAGGATAGTGATATTCGAACTCATGACCGCTAGGTCAATAGAGCTTTCATACCATATTTAAAAACTATTCATCTTAAAACTTAAAGCTAGATTACATAATATAATTTATATTATTCCTTAACAAATAATAATATAGAATGGCGTAAAAGTGAAGTGTGCACAAGATTAGTGATAGAAGAGAGCAGTTGCCTCAGCATGAGCGCAAGCTTGCATGGGCAGCACGGCTCTTTTATCTTACGAGCCATTGTCACGCAAGAGACAAAAAAAACGCAGGATCCCATTCCCAGAAGTCAGGAAAAAGGAATTTCCTTAAAGAAAAAAACCAAATCTAGCAAGTGCTTTCCACATTAATCGACCATTTAAGTCGTCTCGTAGCACTAAATAAGTTTGCATAATTAGGACACAAGTTCATCTCACATTGCCACAAAAGACAAACGAATCGATGACTCAGTGAGTGGTTTTCGGCCACTGAGAAGCTGTTCAAGTAGTCACATTTTCACAAAAAAGAAAGCATTATAAGAGATGATTACCTGCATTATTATAGCTAGCCCTCTCCTCCCTCAAGTTGAGGAGCTCGAATATGTACAAAGAGGGTTTTATTAAAAAAAGAAAAAGAAAATACAGATAGATGGGCTGAGATTAGCAATTGCTGCTCTGTCTTTGCCTTGGATCTCTCCAAGTTTATATACATGGAGAAAGCGAAAAGGGTTAAGGCAACTACATCGAATTATACCTTAATTTAATCTATCATCAAAGACAGCTACTGTATTGCTTTCTAACGTGTCTGCTCTCTCCTCCATCCTTTGCTCGAGAGAAGAACATGATGCTTCTTCCTCCTCCGTACCTTTGATCATAGAGCTTGATTGGATGTTTAAGCACCGAGATATAAAATCATAAACATGAACATGGCGGCATTTGGCATTGGAGTGAGTGGTTTCGGTCCCCCCAACTCAACTCGTAAGATGGGTTTAATGTTCTTTCTTGTGATATAATCATGATTAAGAGATTTTAAGTCAATATATCCCGAGTGCTGTATTTATGAAGACTTTAAAATTTTAAATGGAATGGCCACTGTTAGGGTTTCGTTTACTATACTTAATAATAATCAAGAGCTTGAATTCTATATTTATTCATAAAATTAATTCCAAGAAATGTAGTGTTCTACTTGATGTAAAGATTATACCTTGCCTTGCCTTTCAAAAGTGTTTTGGAAAAAAAATTTATTTTATTTTTTATTTTAAATTAAATATTCTAGGTATTTTTATATTATCTTCATGTACTGATGTTAAAAATAATTTTTATAAAACAAAAAAAATATCAATAAATATTAATTGAATCAAGGAAATATAATCTCATTCGGGTTAAATTAGATCGATATGTATCGAGTTCAAATTAAATTATCATCCCTAATTAACTGCAATAAACCCATGTAATGTGATTGATTTGCAGATCAACTATGTCCAAGCAATGACCTTTCAATCTCCTTTAAGTATGCACCATGCATTCATTTTATTTGCAGATAGAGTCGATAAAAAACCCTAATCTCTTAATGCACTTATTCAACATGTTAGTGGTTTTTTGATCTCTGGTTTTTCCCCAGAATTTATTTGAAATTCTGATCCCTAGTTTAATGCTTGGTTGAATCTCAAAATACTTGTAAATGGATGAATAAATTACGATCAAATGCACGCAGGTGAGACTATATTATATGATTTATATTGTTCTTTAATGTACTTTCTCAAGTGAAAGTATTTTAGGCTTGAAATGATTTCACACCACCTCGTTCTTGATTTTTATCAAATAGAACGAGAGTGGTGAGATTCGAACTAGTGACCGTTGAGTCAACAAAGCTATGACATCTTGTTAAGGAGTCATCTCACTTAAAAACTTACGTTGTTAGGTAAGATCGCAGAATATTATTTACATTATTCTTTAAAATACTATTAATAGACAATGTATATATATGAGATGCTATATATATCACGTCTAGTCAAAGATGCCGAAAAAGAAATCAGAATAAGAACATGAACGGAACTGGAGGCACGATACGTTTGTGAAAGTTTGGTAGATTTGGTATTTTATGCTGAAATCCACGTTGTGAAATGATTTTTTTGAAGCTAATTCGCAGCACCCACCCACCATTGAAAGTGGTTTTTGAGGGCTCGAGCAGCACCTCCCAAGGTGGGTGGTGGGTTCCTTCCCTGTAGGGATGATGAGTACACTTCTTCTAGCCTACCAAATAAATATTACCATCAAGTGGAACATATCAGGCCACTTGTTTCATTTCAAGCTATCTAGCCCTAGCTTTTAGGATCATACACAGTTTTGACTTTTGCATGCTATGATGCTTCACTTTTCTTTTCTTTTTTTAACAATTAAACTAATATTTTCACTGTACACCTACATGCATTTAAATGGAATAGTGTGATTTTCATTTTGCAATTCAAAAAAACAATCATATATTAGTGGTATTTCTTTTCTTTTTTTTCACAGGGTTTATTGGACATTACTGATGATAGAATTATATTTTTAAACCTTGTGTTTAATGACTTTTTCATCTTTTCATCATGTTTTTTTATTATAAATATTATCAAGTTGAATGAGAACAAATTGATTTTTTAATAAATTTAAAATACTATTTGAACGGGAAAGTTGTTAAAATATACAATGCACTCGCCGACATGACATTCTAGTGGTATACATGATGCTCCCTAGGGCTAGTAATTCCCTTTTGCCTTGTAAACAAAGTTTTTGCAATTTATTATTGGAAGAATTTATTATTGCCTTGTAAACAAAGTTTTTCTTTTTTCCCCCTCTTTCTTTTCCTTAAAATTTACTTTGATTATTCAAAATTTTAGAGTTTTTCTCTAGTTATTGATATATAACTTTGTCCCCTATTCTTTTTATTTCTAATTTTTTTCTTAGTTCTTTTGTAATTTTTTTATTTGTGTTCAATTTCATCGTTCAATCATAATTTGTAATGTGTTATTTTTTCCAATTCGATTCTCATTCTTTTGATTATCCTTTTCCATTCCTTTTTATAATTGATTTTTCATTTCAGTTTCACCATTCAATAAAAAATTATAGTTGTCCTCTTTTTTTTTTTGATCTTTCTTTAATTGTTATCTTTGTTTTTGGTTTTTTTTGTATTTTTTTGTTTTTCAATCTCATCCTTCAACATTTGATTGATTAGGGATTGAGTTTCTAGTTTTTCTAGATATGGTGCTTCAAGTTTAATGATCTAGGTAAATGATTTGAAAAATTAGTGGGGGTTGATATATTTAGTTTTTTTTACTTGTTTTTTTCTTCCTTCATTATTTAAAATTTGATTTCTCTGTTTTTTCTACCAAGTTATCACAATGTTATAACTTGATCCATTAGTTAACCCAACTTGACTCAACTTTTTATTATCTAGATTACAAATCTGCTAACTTGGGTTGGTTCTGGTCAATTTTTTTTTATCTTTTTTGTCCAATCTATCTTTCCATGTTTAACTAGTTGAGAATTGAGCTATTGGACATCATTTTTATGAAGAAAAGTAATCTAACTCCATGGTATAACACAAACCCATATCTATTGGATTAACTAAAGCTTAAGGGATAATTCTTGGACAAAGAAAGGTTACTTATATTTTTTTATTTCATTAATTTGAATTTAGAGATTAATATTTAAAGAGGATTTACTTTGGATTCATGAAATGAATGTGAAGACTCTGTTTATTAAATTTGTACAAAATGAAGTATTATTCCACTACAAGAAAATTATCAAATAATAATGTAATTACCGATAAAATATTTTTTGTTGGTAAAAAAATACCAGCATAATTACAATGGGATTTTTTCCCACTAATTACTGATGAAATTAATGTGTAATAAAAATAATTAAAAAAATAAAAATATTCTATTAGTGATTATATCGGTAATATGGCATGTTATAATTATTCGACACATATACCGATAGGAATATTTGTTAGCCAGTTTTCATAAAAATTCCATAAGAAAATTTAAAGTGTTATAATTGATAGTATCCTCATCTCCTCTTTTTCTTTGTCCTATTTTTTTAATTTAATTATATATCAAAACAGCAACCTTTACTACTCTGTTTTGCACAAATCTACGCCACTCCATCATACAATAGTGTAAACAATAGTATTTTGTTTTATTGTTTTTCTAAATATTAAAATTAATATTTTTGGGTAATTTATGTGTTTATGTATCATTTATAGTTTTCTTTTATATTCAATAAGTGTTTTACAACCTTTTTCATAGAGAGTTTTTTTATTTGGATAAATCCACGGGTGTCCAGGCCGCTGGGCCTGACTAATCCCGAGAGTGCACAAGGCCTCGGCAAGCATGTTTCCCACAAGTGCACCAACGGTTAAGTCAAGGGCTTCGCCCAAGTCCGATGGCCCCAAGGAATTGTTTGCACCTGAGCGGATTCGAACCTGAGACCTCATGGGGAGCAAACCCACGAGCCCCAGGTCTTCACCGCCAGGCCAACCCCTTGGGGTTATTTCATAGAGAGTTTGATTGTATTAAAGTATGATTTGTAAGATAGGGTTTATTTGGGATTTGAAAAAAAAAAAGACTTGTTTGTAATTTGATGAAAATGAGTTAATAAATGTTGTCATCAATATTCTATTTAGATTTATTAACTAATAAATGATCATTCTTAAATGTATGAAAATTCATTGTAGGAGATTTATAAAGAAGATTATTATAAGGCAGTTAAGGGTTTTATTGCAATTTTACTTTTAGATTCCAAGAATATTAGTGAAGGAGGAGTTAATATTTCTTATGAGACCATATCAGCAACATGCATAGCGTCGTAAATAATAGTATTAATTATTATAAGAGTACGGTGATGAATGAAATAAAAATAAATCATGATTGTTCAGGTAAAGGTTCACGCATGGATGAAGAACCAAATATAAACGCACCTAGGTTTTTTAAAGTTTTAAAAGATTTTGATGAACATAAATGGGATGGATACACAGATCACAATAAATTATTAATCATTGTGTAAGTGTTTATTATCAAATAAGATTATAGGTGGATTAAAATGCATAGCGTACACTCCTTATAAGACCATATTAGCAGTATATATATATAAACCAGTCTTTACCAGCTCCTTCAATATTTTTCTCTGTAAAACATCCAAAACGAGCTGAATGTTTGGACTTCAGAAAAATATTTTGTTATAGACAAAATCTTTTTCAAATCAGATTCTTATGATTCCCGTAATTCTGAAAAAAAAAATTGTTTTAATAGCATTGAGTTTTTTTTTCCCATATAGTTTATTTGTCATTATTAAATTGACTAAGAACAAATAAGTTTTTTTTTTATGATATAAAACAACTAAAATATTGTTGGAAGCAAAAAACTTAAACCACGCTTCAATGGGTATTTTCTTTTTGACATTGAGATTTTTGTTATATAATATCAACATATGAATAATTTGATATTTGAAAAAATATAAAAAATAATAAACAATTAAAATTTACAAAAACACCCTTGAAACAATAATTTTAAACCTTAAGTGAAGAGATTTATAGTATTTTCATAATTATCTTTGCGTAATTATTAAGTTGATCAGGAGCGATTTTATTTGGATTAAAAAAAGACAGAAATGTGCAGGGCATCCAGAGGCCCCCACACCACGTGTGGATTAAATTTTATTTTTTTCCTTCTCCTATTCACATTAGAAAAAGGCTGGTATGAATATTGAATAGTATCCATAAAAAAATAAATAAAATAAATGTAGTCAAGAAATGCAAAAAAGATTTCAAACTCTTAAAAGCTTAGAATAGGGAGTATTTATAATTTATTTACAGTCATGTATTTTAAAATATCAGAGATATTGTAAAATTCCTTTTTATATTTTAGGTTTTAATTGTAGATCTTTACTTCTTTAAATAAAGTTTCTATTCTATATTTTTTATGATAGTTATAATAGTTATATTATGGAAGTTTATTTCATTTTCTATATTAAGAAAATCCAACTTCACTTCCAGTATTTGAACCCTTAATTTCCTTTAAGTTTGCTAAAATACAAACAATATATAATAACTTCATATGACAAGTAAAAATTCCACAAGAATGGAACAGATTTGGCATGTTTATATATTCTCATGACAGCTGAATTCATGAAATTGAATCCAATCTAGCAGTTCACTACAATATTCTAACTGGGGAGATTTTTCTATCCTCCGGGGAGAGTTTGATGACACTTGAATTGTTCTTACAAAATTTTTATTGTCCAGTCATCGGAAACTTGGACAGCTGGTTTGCGGATGGTGACTACAGAAGATCCACGTCCCCCTTCAAGCATAAGAGGGCCAAGTTCAACTTGAACCTCCTGATTAGCCGGCTCGATGAGAGCATTCTTTGGTCCAGGAGAGTAGCCTAGCAGTATAATTCTTTCGATGATGCACTTTGAAGAAAATTGGGATTTGCTAGTGCTGGAGGGGGCCAGATTTATGGATGTAAGCTTTCCATTAGCAAAGACAAAGCGGCGATGGATGAAAGCCCCTTGCAAAAATTCATAGCTTTTTCCATCGTCGATGTAGAGCTCGCCTTCAGCTGCTTGAGAACTGTTTAGAGCGATTACCTGTATCAACAAAGATATGACCAATCACTAGTGATTTTAACAGCAGTTAAGAGCGCTTTATCAAAGGCTATTATAGGAGAATTTATTTATAACATCATACCTTGATGTGTTTTTTTTTTAAAATAATAATTATTAGAAAACGTATTGGAATTACAGTTATTTTGTTGACTGAAACGAATTTAAGATTTTTGGGTGATTCAGCATGCAGATGAAACAATACAATTGCTAGTGTAATATTCGTAAAGTAAAGCAGAGAAAAGAAGGAGAAGGCAATATCCAATATTATCTTCATGAATTTAAGCGACAAAGAAAACAATTGCTAAATTGGACCGTTCCTCCAAACAGAACTTATAGACACTTGCAAACACACATTGCATGGCATTGATGCACAGGCAGAAAGATTGTTGGCAGTAACAATCATTTTTCCTGTTTTGCAATAATGTAAGCAACCTCGAGTCTGTTATTTGAACTACATTATGCTGATGTTTTTCTTGATATGCCCACTGATCTCAATATAGCTTTCTATCAGGGCTACAGTCTGATAAATATTAGTGTGAGCAAAGTAATAAAAGAAGATGGAGGATGGAGATAATTTAGAAGGTAACATGACTAAGTGAAGGAAGTGGCCCAATGGTATGTTTAGTTAAACCCCAAATCTACCCCCTCCCAATCCCCACTTAAAAGTATTTAAAAAATCTGCCTTGACACCCAGCACATACTCGTCTATATACCATAAGATGCAGCCACAGCAACAAAAACAAGAATAGCAAGCAAATTCAGGTTGTATTATACCACCTCTGTAGGACCAAGAGTTACAATGCAGGGGCATGCTAAAAGAAACTCAAGAACAAAATATACTGATTCCAAAATCTAAAGAGTAAATGAGAGTGGCATGTCTGAATGAGCATCAGCCTGTTAGCTACATACCAGTGTATAAGGGTCGTTCACCATCTGCGTGGAACTTCTACGAAGCCGGTCTTTCCTGGGTATAATAGTTCCAGCCCTTTGGAAAGCAGGAACACTTTCCTCTGAAGCCACCAGCTTGTGGGTTTTGCCTCCCTTGTAAGTAGCTCCGGTTCTAATGTCATACCATAATTCTTTCCCAGGCAGGTAAACAGATGCGTATTTTGCTCGCTGGATGGATGAAACCATGAATTCAAATGTGGAACAAAAGAAGAGGAAAAACTATAATAGATAAAGGACAAACAATAAAATCCATTGCAAAATATGTAAAAACATTTTGGTAAGTAGTACCTCAGTGTAGATTCCTTGTACCAAGAGACTACTTCCAACCATGAAAGCCTCATCATTGCTGAAAGTAGTTTCATCAGAAGGAAATTCCATCCACAAGGGGCGCATGACAGGAAGGCCAGTAGTGTTTGCCTCTCTAAATAATGTGTAGAAATAAGGGAGCAACATGTACCGAACACGTATGGCCTCTCTTATTAGCCGTGTATTTTTCTCTCTGCAATCATTTAAAAAGCATCCATTTACCACAGTTAAAAGATAATGAACATCACTTAAAATGAACAGTGGAAGAATACAATAAAAAGAAAACACTGGGAGAATATAGGTTATTGCAAGAAAAATAAAAAATCAATAAGTTTCAATTTATCCCAGACTGGTAGCACATGCCACCACAAAAATTTGCAGATTTACAAGGACCAGATTTCAAAATATCATCAAACTTTTTTCCTTCACTTGGCATCTGTATGAAGTCTGGTCCTTCTGTCTGGACACTTTTGCATTACATTCATAAGAGTTCAAGATCATCAGCAGTATCACTTGAATTTGTGCTCCGAGACAACACTAATCAGAAACACTATGCTACAGCTCCCTATATGAATCAAACCCTCCTGTATGATGCAAGTGAACTTTCACTTTGACATGATCTCATGCTCACAAGGTCAAGGCAAAATATATAAGAGAAAATTACCATCCTGTTAGTAAGGCCAAGTGAGCATTTTCAGTTGCCAGAAGCAAAAGCAGCCACCTACACTTGTTTTACAGACAAAATCTGGCCAGGATAGGTAAGTTAATTGTCCACTCATCAAAGAGCATTATCAAAAGTCATAGACCAGTTTCACAAACTATCCTTAAATTGGCTATATATTAATAGATTCTAGGGCAATTTTAGCACATTCAAGACCAACAATGTCATAAAGAATACCTAATCTAGTCATCTCACCAAGATAATAATAATAAGGGGAAAAAAAATGCTAATATACATACTTAAATCCCATAGGTAAGGAGGGATAATGATAACCAAGCACAAGCTTTCATGCTGTCATTTATACCACAACAACAAGGTCAGGATATGCCTAGATTGAATAAGGGAAGAACAGTGCCCATCCTGCTCAATGCCTTCATGCCCAAATATACATATAAAAAAGGCCAAAACATAGTTGAATGGAATAAATAGAAAAGTAAGAATTTATACCCAAACAACCAAGGTTCTCGTCTTTTGGTGTCCTGATGGGCATGGGCCCTGAAGAACGGATAGAAGGCACCAAGTTGATACCAGCGAACTAATAACTCAGGCTCTGGGTTGCCAAAGAACCCACCAACATCCGCACCTAGAAGACGGGTTTTGAAGAAATAACAAAATGATAACTTGTAATCATCTGACAAAACAATACAAATAGTTAGGGGAAAAAACAGAAAGGGATTTACCAGAGAATGAAATTCCAGTGAGACCAAGTGTCAAGATCATTGGAACTGAAACCCTCAGGTGATCCCAATCTGCTGTGTTATCTCCTGTCCAAACAGATCCGTATCTTTGACTTCCTGGGAAGAAGGCTCTTGACAAAACAAAAGGTCTGTCATTCCCACCCCCACGTTTTAGAAGACCATTAGATGTTGCCATGTGGAAGTAGTAGCCATACGCATTATGCAACTCCCGGTGTTCAATGCCTCCATGGTGTAGAGCATCTCTTGGCATTGTGACCTGGTTACAACATATATTGAGTTCATTTGTATATCAAGTGGATGCTGAAATCTATCCACAAACCACACCTGAATTCTCCTAGTAAGCACAAGGCTCAATCATCATTAACATTTAAATTCTTTCTTGCAACAAATAGTAAGAACATACAACTTGTGACATGCTATCATCCACCAACTTACATAAGGAGATTAGGAAAATATAATAAATGACAGAATTAAAAAGGAAAGAAATAGTATTCAGTAACCAAGAAGCATACCTCTGGACCATTGAACACAGAAGGCTCATTCATATCATTCCAAATATATAATGAAGGGGTTGAACCGACATAATTTTCATACGAGAACTTATCACCCCACCACGACCTAATCTCTGGATTAACCATATCCAGGTAAGAAGATGAACCAGGCCAGCACCACCCATCAAAATCCTTTTCACTTGCATCCTTCACATAATACCCTTTCTCAGTAGCCTCCTTATGCAAACTAAATGAATCATCCCTCTTAATATGAGGATCCACAATAGTCACCATATGCCTCCCTTTGGCCGCCAACTTCTTTTGCATCTCCTCTGGGTTTGGAAACAGCACCGGATCCCATGTAAAGTACCTTTTACCATCTGTATGCTCAATATCAAGCCACAAAACATCGTATGGAATATCATGCTCATCAAATTTTGCATCCACATTCGCCACATCCTCTTCATCCCTATAATTCCACCTACATTGATGATAGGCAATGGAAAACAACTGGGGCATCGAAGGTCTCCCTGTTACACTCGTATACTGTTTCACAACATCTTTTGGTCCCGGACCAACAAAGAAAAACGCATCCACAATCCCCGCCTCACTCATCCAAAACGTATCAATACTCTTCTGCTTAACCAACTCAATCCCAGACTCCGCATCCCACCCATCTCCTAACACATCAATCTGCATTTCCGCAGCATTCAACCAAAAGAACCCCGCACTCCTCCCTTCTTTACCATGCGAAATCATCAAAGGAATCGACCCATACAATCCAAATGGAGACTCATTCAAGTACTCAAACACATCCAAATTAAACAACCTATATGGCTCCGAATCTTTCTCAACTCCCGGCCCTCTAGTCGGCTTCAACGCCAAACTCGTCGCGTGTTCCGGTATCCCCGAAACAAATTCAGCATTATAAAATGAAACATCAAAGCTAATCGATTGTGGCCCATAAGGTCTCTTATCAGTATGAGACCTAAATCTCTCCTCCCAATTATCATCACTGCCACCATCCTCAGTATTATCGCTATCTTGCTTTTCTTGTTTCACTCTCAATTGCTCGAAGTCAAATAACTGATGAGAATTTAACGAAATTAATTTCTGATTACCCGATTTCTTATCACGAATGTAGATCTCAAACGGATCGTGACGGAGAACAGCGTCGTAACCATCGGATAAGTACACAACTGTTGACGGAGACGACTCGCCATCCACAGTTTCCGTTGAGAGTCGGTGGAGCCAGAGTTTTTTAGATTCGAACTCTGGAACGATGACATCAGGGACCTGAAACCGTCGTTTAGAAGCAGCTGGGTCAGGGTGGTCGTAATCTTCGTCGATTTTGAGACGCAGAATTCCATCTTGGTAGACGGAGAGGGAGAGGATCAAGGGTCGTATTTGGTCATCATTTTTGGAGAGGAGAGTAGCTGTGAGGTCACCGTTGAAGATGGAGATGCTGTGAGGGGTAAGAGTGCACGCGCCGGGGGAGCGAGCACGAGAGCGTTTGCAGAAGGGAGTTTGGTGGCAGTTTCGGAATTCTTCTCGTTTGAAGGAAAGGACTGTTTGGGAGGTGAGAAAGAGGAGGGAAAGGAGGAGGGGAGCGAGGGGCTTCATTGGAGAGGAGTGAGAGAGAGTGAGAGGAGAGTGGAAATAAGAAAGAAGGAGATGAACTAGTGGTAATTTCGTAAAATAAATTGTAGTTAGAGTTTGGGCTGATAGACGATAGAGGAGCTTGCCAGGCCCGGCCCAAAGTAACTTGCCCGTCAGGCCACGTCTCTGCCGTAGTGTAAGACCGATCCGATAAATCAGCTCGCCGATAATTTGAAAATAAACATACCGCCTCAATTTCCGATAACCTTGTATCAACCATTTTTATCGCCTCTATTTTTATTTTTTCCCCCTCTTTTTCAGGGGTGCTTGGTAATATGTTTAGAAAGTGTTTTTGAGAAAATATAATTTTTTTTTAAATTAATTTTTCTAGTATTTTTAGATTATTTTGATATGATATTATCTAAAATCTTCCAAAAACATATCTTCAACCACACTCTCAAAACAGATCATGTGACTCATGCAAAAACAAGATCATCGTGGACTCATGCAACAAATATTTTTTTGAATTGAGATATCAAAATGTGCTCTGCATCTTGTTGTTAAATATTTGCTTATTCAATTAATATTGTTTTGCTCAATTTAACCTAAAATTATAAAATCTATGAAGTTGGACTTAAAAAAATCTTTAAAATTCAATGCTGGCTGTTTAATAGACAACATTAAAATCATTATACATGTTTCGTGGAAATCTTAGCAGCATTTAAACTGGAATTTTGATTGTGAGCTTGCTTGAATTTCGGTTGCTTGTTTGCTTTGATATGGTGATAATGTTTGTGTCATTTTAACACAAAAGAAGTTCTTAGTCAAAATAACAATATATTTTTTTTGTTATTTTAAACACATTAAAAATATAAATTATTATAAACCTGTAAAATCAAAAATGCAAATTAGAATTTTTGAAAGAATAAAATAAATAAACTATTAAGAGATTCTATTTGCAAGATTAAGCAACGAGTTTGATTTGATGAATTTATAAATCCAATTTAATTAAAAAAAAAACATACCAGACTCTAGGACTCAAATTTCCTGAGCCAGCCTATAGTTTAATAAACTACAGTTTCAGCATTTTTAACATCAAAATTTTTATATATTTATATATATATACACACAGAAAAGGATGCAAAAAAAGCAATTAGTGGTCTTGTGCCTCTCTTTCCCATGAGAAATATCTTGAAGAAGCACGCACTTACGAATAAAAGCCGCTTCCATAGAAGTGGAGTGTTTCATGTTTACAGAAAAGTTGATGCCAACTATAGGGTCATCTTTCACCCATCAGCGATTCCAGAAGAGCAGCCTCTTCTTCCTGCAAAAAAGCGTGAAGAAACTCAATTCACTGAGGAAGATGGTGGCTTGTGTGAAGAGAGAGTGCATCTACTTACCACTAGAGCATTGAATTCGGTCTCCTCGTCTATGGCGCTTATGATGGCAGGGTCCTCTAAGAGATCCTGTTACAATCATCAGAAACTGTAAATCAGCTGGTTCCATTTGATTTTACAAGATAATCGTCGCTTGATGAGAAATCTGGAAACATCAATGAAATGCTGAAATAAAATTATGTTCAGGCTCGTCAAGAACAGCCTGTGCAGGTGATCGCTTTCAAGATACTGCAAACTGGCCGCAATTATTCCTTTAAATTTTGATTCTGGTGAGAAACTCAAATACATAACGCCCTAACCCTACCTTATTTTTATACCAACAACTTCAAGAAAATGCTTTTGCCTGCTGAGAAAAGAAACTCTTATGACTAAGAGTTGGCAGCAATAAATTACATACAATCAAGTTTTTGGGAAAGGAACAAACTGGTCTAAGCATGGGCGACCAAAGCAAAGGCCACACCAAGATCCCATTATAAGCCTCTACAGTACAATCTACAATATCGCATATGGTAGTAATTACTATTCCTGGTAAATGAGAGTGAAAAAAACCTATGTACTTCTAGAGTGATCCAAAATTACAGCATCTAATTTGACCACATATGCATGGACACAAATATTAGCAGGCAGCAGCCATGGGTATCTATGACTTTTGGAAAGTGCCACCTATTTTTTCCTTATCTTTTCTTGCATGGCGTGAAATTGCAGATCCAATTAACCTATTAAAACCCATATTGCTGAATGCTCGAACATACAAAAGATAAATTCCAATTCTGGGACAAAAAACTCGGCATGCCTTCTTATAGTATTACTTTCCACAGCTCATGAGTGTTTGTGTGTGTTTGAAGCAAAAATTAGAAATATGAAAATAATCCTTAATGCAAGAGGAAATGGAACGGTTTGGAAACAAAAGGAAATAGCAAACAATCTCTATCATGAGACTTGTGTTCTTACATCATCAGCTATTTGCAACTGCCCATCCTGATCCTGCACAAACAAAATTCAACTTCGCTAAGTTCCATTTCTATCCCATGGATCACTCAAGACTCTTCCAGATTTTAGTCAACTGTCAATTGTACTTGAAAGAAGCACCATTAGATATCTTCTTTTATAAGAAGAATAGATTAAAAACATTACCTTAACAGCAACAAAAAGAAGTGGATCAGATGGTGTATAGATCATATAATGTGCACCATCCTGCAAAAAGAAAAAGGGTAAAGAATAGACAGACAAATTAAACATTTGAAGGCAGTGCGATCCAAAATTAATAATGATGCAAACACAGAGGCTTGAATGGTGAATTGTCTGTTGCATTGGTAAAAGTGTGTTGGGCATTAAAACCAAGAGGTTGCTTGTTTAAAGCCTAGAAGAAAATCTTTACAGTTCCCATGATAATTTAGTAATAGTCTTCAATCTGTATATGCAATAAACTCAAACAATTCTTCATCTAGGACCTTCCAGTTAATATTCATTTCAAGAAAACAAGATAAACTACAGAATTAGGATTCCCCATGTTCAGGCATATGATTCTTTTGAGAGCCAAAACCACAATAATTTGCATCAACCGAAGAAGAATAGGGTACACACCCATGTAAGGAATACTATAGATACTATTTTAGGATAAGGACAAGGAAGAGTTTGCTAGTATGGTTGGAAAAGTTCAGTAGAACAGTTGTCAAAAATGATTTTTACAGCAACCAAGATTTCATTCAAATCCTTGTGCTCCCTCGCATATGCAAATTGCGATTGTTTCATGCAATCAACTGATATTCAGTAGCTTGCAGAACATATTAGAAGCACATGTGCGCATGCATACATGCAGAAGCTTGTTGTCCTCAAAATTCTTTTAAAAAAAAAATCAAATTTGAGCATATACATATATACTCAGACCTACGGCTATTCTCATTACCAGATGGAAGCATGTAATTTCCACACCTTCATTTGGCAAGCCGTCTATATCTTCACCATCATCTGCAGCATTTTAGCAAAATATCTCATAAGAAAATTACTTGTATCAGTTGTCATATTTATCCATCAATATTTTTAGAAAAACCCTATGCATGAAATACATGTAAGAGGGTGTCGATAGGTAAGGAAGAGAGAAAGGGGGTAAAAAGGAGAGGGCTTCATACAGGTCCTGAGTACGGAAGAATCAATCAAGTCAAAAAAATCCTAGTTGAGCATATAAAGGAAGCAGCATTAACAAAGACAATAGCATTCCCAGGTGCCTACCTTCACAACATATGTAGTGAGCATAATCATAAATGACATAGCATATTGTATGTGGCAATGGGATGTCCCAGTTATACATGATGAATAGTATCTATTGTTGGTTAGTTCCAATAAGCAATGGAAGATTAATGATAGTAGTCCATGACATTTTAAGACTTTCCGGAAAAAAACATCGTGTCTTAAGAATTTCCCAAAAAAACATCGTGAATTAGGAATGGAACTCATCTGAAAATTCTCGAGAATACAATGTTGGTAGATACACATCATTTTACTTGAGAAATAACACAAGTTGGCCACTGGGATATATTTATAATAAATTATAGCTGCGAAAATAATCAAAATCTTATGGAGCTTAAATATCAAAGGGTGGGTCATACCTGTCCGGAAATCAAATATGTCATCCTCTGAGTAACAAAATCCTCCTCTTGCCGTATAACATAATCTGATAAGAAAAAAAATCGTAACTGTAGGAAACATGAACAGGAACAAACTTTTAAAAAATACAATGATTCATGATATTGTCTGCCTAATAATTCAATTTTACCCGCTATGCACTAAATGCATGTGTATCTTGGCCAGAGCATATGCAGCAGCTGGAAGGATAGATTCAACTTCTCCATCACTGACCTGAAAAACATAGAAAATTATAGACTGCTAGGGCTGGTTACTATTTGCGAAAAAGAAGACATTTCCTCATTGCTGCAGAGGGGAAAATGACAGAATGTGTGCTTTTGTGCCCATGAATCCTTCAGCAAGAGGAAGAAGGATGCATCTTTCAAAGATGAATCTTCCCCTTCTAATGTTCCATTCAAGAAATAACAAATTTGAAGCCAAACATTGCATGATATCGAATGATTAAGAACAAATGTAAGTTCCAAAACTCAAATCATTTAATGTTCATAATTGAAGAGCAGAGAAACATACCGCAGACCAACCATCAATATTTACACTCTTCAAAATCTGAACAGGCCTGCAAAAATGAATCTATTTAATACACCAACAAGTATTCCATCACATATATTGCAGCAAAGTCACTCACGTGTCAGCTGGACATAGCAGCATGCATTCATCCCCTCGTGAACTTCTAAATATTCTCCTTATAACACACTCCAATGGATAATTATTCGTGGGATCAACCTGTCAATAAATCTTCAGAATCTTCTGAATTGAAAATAAACATTTCCCCTACGTATCAAGTCTTCCCCTTTTTTTTCTTTTTCGTTTTTTTCAAGGCAATGAAACTAGCAAGAAAAACTAAGAAACCCCAACAACAAAAAACAAGGCAAAGTGCAACCCGAAAGGAGCAGCAAAACACAGTATTAACAGAAATTTAAACAGCACTAAAGCAAAACAAAAGAGTTATAAGAAAAAAACAATAGAAAGCAGAAGAAAAGAAATCACCATTGTGACAATCCGCTTAGTAGAAGCCAAGAGAACCCTTCCACTATCATCCACTACAAACCCAGCTGGTGGTTTAGGTAGAGGCATAGTTGGATGAGTAGATGTTTTTCTTGAATCCGAATCCGAAAAAAAGTCATCATCACTATCACCATCATCATCGACAACATCAACCTGAACATCAGCAAGACCACCACCATCTTTAACAATTTCGACGTCCCTCAAATTCAAACTATCACCACTACCACCTTTAGTTCTTTTTTTCTTCTTCTTGCTAGTATTAGGCGAGGCTGTAGAAGAAGAGGAGGAGCGTTTCTTAACGGGTCCAGTTTGGGACTTGGCGGTGGCAAAAAAAATGGGGAGTCGAATAGAGTTGGGGTTTTGGATTGAAATTGGAAATGAGAGAAATGAGTTTGGTTTCTTACTAGAAGAGGAAGGGAGGAGAGTGAGTTTTTGAAGAGTTGTGGAAATGGATAAGGTGGCCATTAATGAGTGTTTTGTTTTAGTCTCCCCCTCCTATTGAGTTACAGCTCAACTCACTGAGTCACAGTTCTAGCTTCTAAGCGGAGGCAACACAATTCTGTGGCTGGTTGTTTGCCAAACTCAAACTGCAGTGAGATTTGGGGCGGCAGAGGGAGAAGGATAGGTTTTTGGTTGCAGATTCCAAACAGTAAATTGTTTTATTTGGTCCCTGTATTTCTAACCTCATGATTTCTTACCCCTTAAATCTTTAAGAACCTTGAAATTAGACTCTTGTGTCGGAATGTAGTTTTGAAAATTTAATTTCAAGATCACTCTATATTTTGTTTATTTATATTCTTTTGTTTTTATTTATATTTTTTGTAATTTTTTTATAAAAAAAATCCTTACATTTTTTATTGAAAAATTATTCTATGAAAATATTGTTTTGTTATAATAGTTGCAACACTGTTTTTTTTATTAATATATATGATATTTACTATATTTTATTATATATAAGCATTGAAGACTTTGTCATTCAAATACCTACACATTAATTATTTGACCTATAACTAGTCAATTTGAATAAATACATTAACATTTTGTTTTTTTATATTTATTAATATACATAATTTTTTATATATTTAATTAAATACATGCATATATCCAATGATTTATAATTAATTTTTCTAAAAAATATTATATATTTATCTTCTTCTAAAAACTTTATTCGACGCGGCGAATAAAGTATAATTATGTTCAAATCTAGGGACTAAATAATAAAGTTTTGTTTTATTATTATTCTTTTCACGTTTCATGAACCAATCAACAGCTAGAAGAAAATAGAAAGAAAAAAAAATCTCACTTGTTGGAATATATTTTACAGAAATATATTGAATTGATTGACATAAGCATTGACTTTCTGCCTGTTTCCCAAAGCAGATTACAGTACCTCAAAAATAAAAATACATAACACTACTGTTTCCCCCTATAACTCAAAGGAAGATTGAGGGGGGGGACCTCATAGTGGAGGTAACATAATTCCCTCCTTTTTTTTGTATTTTTGTTTTTTTCTATCTAAGCATGTAAATTTGTATGCTACGTGGTTGGATCTTCTTACTGCTGGTGCTGCTAATTTCAGCTGCATACTGCTTCAACAGCAAGTTTCCTGGTGAAGTCTGGACACAAACCTCTGTTGAAGTTCTCTTCTGTTAGTTCTACAGCGCACTCGGTTTTGTTTAGACAGGCCTGAAATATTTCCAGTGCAGTTTTGTCAGGAAAGAAACCATGGTTCATGCATTCTCTTATTTTCATTTTTGGATTTGGATGAAGTGAAGATACATTTTGATGTAAGAAGGAATTATGTTTCCTACCTTTTCAACAACTGAGATGGAATTGGGGTCGTGGCATTCTCCCTCACTGTAAGATCCACATTTTCCAGTAGGAGTTCCAAAACTGGCAAATTTTACAGCTGATATAACGGCATTTTGGGGGCACTCCAGATGGACAGATGCCTTGGTATTGGAGTTCTTGCTTCCAGCTTCCTGCGATGATTTTTGATCGGCCGAGGGATAATCCTCGGCAATGAGAGAACATATGCTGGACATTTTTCGTCTCGCGAATGTAATTTTTTCTGGATCTCCACCTTTCTCCTCGAAAATCACCAGCAAGTTTCCAGATGGCTTGAACCAAGAACGTGGAACGTGGTACCTGGCACACACAGAATGCAAACTTTCTGACGTGGCAGCAACAAAATCAATTCCTTGGTCATGCATGTATGATATTGTTGTTTTCCACCAGAAACAGAAAATGGAAACAAAATTACTGATAAATTCTCATGATGCCCAACTAGGTCGAATAGTGGGGTGCATTGTGAAGTTTGGTGAATTATTCCACAAATATTAACAGTCGTGGTTGCATAAAATCCAGACTTTACTTTTTTTATAAAAAGCTGATTCTCAGCAAACCATCAATCCTTTGGAAACTAGGTAGAGTTAGAAAATTATACACATGCATCATGTAGATTTTGTAATTTTGATGCATAGACTTCTGCAACGAGCGCAGTGGTTAATCATTTAAGTTCTACTGAAGTTCAATTTGATGCAGTGATGCAATTAAGAGAGACAAACAAAATTCAACAATCTACATAAAAAAAAAAAAATTGCTTTCCGTTTACCATCTTTGTGTTGGTTGACCACACCCAGTCAAGCATTTGTCTGGCATGAATTTGCCTCTATAATCACATTCTGTAACACACTTTCCAAGAGCAGAACTTTTCCTGGGCCAGTATCTTCCAATTTCTTCTCCATTCAACCAAGCTAGACCCTTTCCCATATGAAGCATATCCAGCCCAACAGGTTCATTCCCTGCTGGTGGGTCCAGAACAGCCTATTAAGTTCAAAATTAGTTTAGTCATATGCATTAAATACTTGGAATGCAGTGGCGACGTTCACCTCCAAAGGATATAAGTTAAGTGTATAGCATGGCAGAAAGAGATCTTCACTAAATGCTTACCTTGTACCATGTCAAAGGTTGCTTCTTTGGTGGTTCCGATGTTGCAACCCAACTTACACTATTCACCCCCTCGGGCTTGTATATACCAAGCTTTTCTCCTTGCAACCCAATCTGGAAGAAACAGAATTGAAAAGGGAGTCAAGAAATTGTAAAATTTAAAATGTCGCATATTATTTATGAATATCGATCTGAATTTAACTATTTCAAATTCTGCGTCTCTTAAACGCTGCTTCCCGCTGAAGAAATATGATACAGTCAATGGGCCATATAGTCCCATCTGTCGCATCATATTGCTACTTCTCATGTTTTAAATTTTGAAGGATTGGGACCTTAAATTTTGTACAGCATTAGGATTCATGAGAGCTTTGTAACTATGAACCTCATGCTACCTTATTTCTGTACAACCAAACCCATTTTACAAATTATATCCGATGTATCCAAAATAATTTCAAGAATTTGTCATGGCAAAACAATCAATTACTTGTTTTCCAGGAAAAAGCCATTCAAAAACAACACCAATGACTAGATGTTATTTAATTGGAACTTGTCTTTCATTATTTACCGAGGCAAATTGCATAAAATATTCTCAACAGAAATTGATTATCACAGCAGCAATTAAGGAGTCATAATGCAATTTTTATACATCGTTATTTCATACTCATTTGTATTGCTATTTGGTATACAGTATTACTTCACATACTGTTTGCAGTAAGAAAATTCAAGGAAAACTAATTTACCTTAAACTAAAGCAATGGAAAGGGAGAAAGTTTTGCGCTCTTAACCAAAGGGAAAAACCTTATATTAAAACAGACATTATTATTCCTTTTGTCTGACAGACATGCACAGTCAATATTCACGAAGAAGAATACCTTATAGATCCAGTTAAAATGAGACAAGTCAACAGTGCCATTGTTGAATCCTGTAATCTTAACACTTGTTAGTCCAGCTCCTACCCATTCGTAAAATGAGCCTGCATTCTGAAAGCAACAAAATGAAGTGTTTAGTCTTTCAATTTGTTGTTTGACGAAACCAAATACATGATAAGATAATGCATGACATCACAAATAACTTCAGAGATCAAGTGCAATGTCAGCCAATGTCTGATGTTCCGTGAAAGAAAGTTTTACACATTGCTTCCCCAAAAGTCCACGTAACAGAGAATGAATACTCTATGACTAGGCTCTGACATTCGTTCAAAGCGTTCACAGCCCCAAGACAAACATTTTCATTAGTCAAACACACGAAGAATCTATAAAGGGGAAAATATGTGATACTTTGATTGGAGCCCATTCTGATGATGACCTAAATTCTAGATAACACTACAAACATAAGAATTTGAAGACCATGTCACAACATCATATGGCTTCCACACAATTTTTTCACCTGCCAATATTTTTGGATTTCACATTAAACTGGACATTTTTTAAATGAACCATAGATTGGGCCTAGGTAAGACCATAAGCATTTGGCAATATCCTTCAATACTATATAAATGATTCATAAATCCATTACTTTGGATATAAGACCATTCCACGGGACCAAGCTTTTCATACTTTTGAAAGCAAATTGGTAGATAATGCAATAAACATCAGGAGATCAATACTGATGTTGAAATTGAAATCCAAGCAGTATTGTGACAAAAACAGCTAATCAAAATTGGTCTTCATCACCAACACAAAATTATCAGCATTACATTTGAAATAGAACCTTAAGGCTTCATAAAATGTAAATTGGTGATAAATAAGAAGATGATAATAATAATAATAATAATAATAAAAGTAGCTCACTTGCAGGCCAACAGTCATGCTTAGGAGAGCAATTTCATTCTTCCCTGCCTTGAGAGATATGGGATTCTTAAATTTGAAGGGTGAATGTGAGCCATTTCCAGATGCACTACCTGAATATTGGCAATTAGATATAGTAATATAATTGCAGGCAGTAGCTTGTATAAATATAATTTGTCAAAAAGATACCTAGAAGAACATTGTATTATCTATTTAATGCAACTTCCTCAAAAACAATTTGATGTAATGCAATCATGGTGCAGTAAAACGTAGCAACCATATCAAATCTTCATAATCTTCTATAGTAGCTAGTTTCTTGTCCGTCCATCCTTGCTGCATCAAGTACAGCTAAGTAAATAAAAGCTAGAATGGGCTCTAGTTTCCTGAAAATACTGTCTTATTCTCTCATATGCTATCAAGGAGAAATCTCCAAATTCACCAATCAGAAAATCAGATTATGGAACTGAGCAGGAAGAGTGTGATATTTCACACATGGTAAAGAATGTATGGGAATCAATAATTATCATAGCTCAATTCACAACTTTTTTCCAAAAATCCTCCTGACAAGAATCTTGATGGACAGAAATTTGTAGCCTCCTAGTAGACCAATAGAAAGAACTAGAAAATCTGGTTTTTAAACAATGTATAACCAAACATAGGCAAAGAAACTTAGAAAGTAAACACATACAACATTGAGGAACCTATGTGCTAAGACTTCGTAGCAAGCTATCACACATGACTAGCAGTGAATATAGAAATACTGCAAACACAAAATAGAGTGGTACGCTGACAAGTTTCAAGATAATCATAATAAAATAAATTTACTCTGAAAAGAAAAAAAACCAGATAATAACCTTGAAGTTCCTGATTCACAAAAGCATGTAGAGCATGACCCATTGATTCAATAAGAAGAACTGGATGTCTTCCCTCTTTCAAGAACTCTTCATTTTCACCAACAACAATACTGACATTGAAGAATTCTATTAGGTTCAAAACCAATCTTACAGTACAGCAGACCTCTTATATAAATAAAAAATCATTTTTATAGAGTCACATTTAAATAGGAATAATCCAGTCCTGCAGATGGATATGGTTAAGAATTTATTTCCTTATTTTTTAAGCATAAATATATGAGCTCACATATAAATCATGAAATTATCATGCAACATCAATTGCACAAGTCATATTTAAAAAATAGGTAGCAAGATAGCAATGATTTTTTAAATTGATTGTTAAATATTGAGGAGGGTACAAGATTTGAAGATTAGGAGAAGAAGATGAGACTCCAGAGAAAGATCAAAGGGAACCACTTGTTGAGGTACAAAGAACTGAAGTGAGATGAAGCACCCAAGACCATCACCGCTAAAGACTTTATCATTCCTGTTCCACATCTTGTAGATGTAATTTAACATTAAAAAAATTGTTGCCCATCAAAATACTGGTTGAATCACTAGTTGATCATGTAATTCATTTTTCAGTCAGAATATTTTCTAAGAATTGCACTCACTAGATACTATAGTGTCTGATCTATGGATAAGGAAATTAAAAGAAAGAATTCTATTTCCTGGAGGATAAAAAAATAAACACACATACAATGTGTTGTAATTTACATTTTTTATCATGTACAATTAATCATAAAACCACATGGAAATCAATATCAACAGAATAGCAGAGTAAACATCCAAATATTAATCTGGGCATTTTGTTTTAGTAGAGGAACACCAACCTTGTTGTGTACCAGAGGTAGTCTGTAGTATCTTTTGTGGTGTTGATATGATCCACAAAACTGTTTTTCATGAAGTCAGGTTCTCCCCAAATCCCGGCTTTCTCCACAAATACTTCCCATTTAATAGCTTTTGAGCTGCCCTCTTGCTGTAAATTGTCAGGTACCATTTCAACTAAAGCCGTCTGGGAAGTTACCTGTTGAAAAATTCACACATAAGTGCAGAGCCTAATTGAGAACAAGAATTGTGTGATAGAATATAGGACAAGCCAATTTCATATTACCACAGACTAACTGCCTGAAATTAATCTGCTATTAGGAAAGAGTAGCTGGAGTTTTCTAGTCTGATGATAGGACGGATGCTTGATGTTTTTTGGTTTTGTAATCTGTCCTTTTCTTTGCATTGAGCCATACCAACTATTCCACCATATATTTGTACCACTAAAATTATAGTAAACCACAGGAGAAACTTTCATTCTCAGTATATCAGCCTTACCAAAAACATTTCCATGAAAGATTTTCATTTATTTTTTGCATTGATAGCCGTGGCTGATTTTAGTTTTCAATGGGATGCACACTGTAGAAATGTCATTGTCACACAGATTCAAACAATTGAAAGAATACGAATACAGGAGCAAACCATATCAGGGTCATCGAATGCATTTAATTGCAACTAGGTTTGATGAATAGATCATAGGCTGAAAATTATTATGACTGTTATTTTGTGGGGGTACTTAACCCTTATGCAAGGTTGTTAAAATCGCGAGTTGACTCGCAAAATCGAACGATTTTACGAGTCAACTCATCAAACATTGTCAACTCGGGTAAAAAAATCGATCTTGGTCAAACTCGATCAAAATCGTACAAGATCGCAAAATCAGACCGGATCGGTCCGATTTTGCGATCCTGCTCAAATAATTAATTACAACTTGCAAAAATTTTAAACTTCCTTTAAATGTTAAGCCAACACATTATTTATAGATACAACTCATTGTTTGGATGTCTTTTTAGGCGATGTGGGATAGCTTGCAATATTTAAAGCCACAAATTCTTAGATTCTTTCATAATTTGCCGATGTGGGATATCAACTTGTCAAGACTCAACCTGCATCAAGCCATGAGGATGAGCTGGCTACTGGCTAGCGGCCCTTAAAACAAAGAGCCAATGCTAATAGAAAGTAAGTCTGTAAGTGTGTTCCTTAAAGAAAGCAAACCTAAACCCTTGGATTGAATAATAAGAATAAGCGTGTTAAATAGGTTTAGATATTTATATTAATAAAAAAAAAAATAGATCAAGTTTTTATACCAAAATTTAGAGGTGTTTGATATTATATTTCAACAGCACTTATGAAAAAAAATTAATATTTAATATTTAATATTTTTTATTTTTTATTTTAAATTAATTTTTTTGGTGTTTTTAGATTATTTTTATATGTTGATGTTAAAAATATTTTTTTAAATAGTTTCTTAAATTGTCTGTTGGTTTTGAATTAAGTGTCTGTTGGTTTAAAATATTTTTTAAAAATTTATTTTGATTTTTTTGTTTTCTTAATTTTTTTCATATAATTAATTATATATGAACAATACAACCTCGAAATGGCACGCCGAAACACTCCGAAACCGAAATGCTTCATACCAATAGAAAAAACGAAACGCCAATCGAAACCAAAATATTTATTTTAAATTTGTTAGTTTTTACCTAATGAAATTATATGGACATAATTGTTTTGTAATGTATTTTAAGTTATTTTGAATCATGTACGAACCTTAACTAATGAAGTTTTATGGTCATAATTATGTTAAATTGTATTCATAAATATTTTACTTACGATTTTACGAGTTTTCTACCTTCACGATTTTAGCTGTGATTTTACGATTTTTATACGGAAAAATTCAGGTACAATTTTACGATTTTACGATCCGAGTTTCCAAAGCCCCTTCCGTGTTGTGTCAAAATCGCGATTTTGACAACCTTGCCCTTATGGAAAGATATGTAACTTGTGCTGTATTAAAATTTCTGCACTCTGGTGTAAATCATATTTTGTAGAAGGAAGTTCATCAGAATGAGTGAATTTCATAATATGAAGACATTACCTTTGCAGTGTTATATACTACATTCTTGCAGTCAGGCAGAATGCTAATTGACCAGGCTGGCAGCTTATATGACACATTCCGAAATTCAACTGTCTTGTCATTCTTATCATCCATGTTAGTTAGGAAAGCAACACATCCACCTGATGCATCAGCATAGATGTCGGCCTGCAATACGTGATCAGTACAATGAAGTTATAGTTTCAGGTAACACCAACATATAACACAACCCAAATAGGAATTGGATAAACATAACAGCATCAATATGATCAGTACAATGCTTGAATTTACACATCCACCAATCAGGCAATCATGAAATTTCAATACCTAATTGCACTAAATGACAACAAATGTTAGAATTTATGTCGCAGTTCTAAACATATGGCCAAATGACAGATTGCTTAAAACTCTACAGATGATATGCAGACAGAAAAGTTAATCCCATTCTGAAGATTTTCATAATGTTGTACAGCCAAACCAAACACTGATCCAAAAGAAAGTGAGTTAACAAAACCAAATTCGACCTCATATACTACTGATATTGCAAGTTTCAATATCATCATTTTGTTTAGTACACGAAGCAAAGTCAAGGATCCATCTCATCTTAATCGCTTCATCAAGAAATTTTGTAGATACTGGAAGAGAAGAGAGAGAATAGAGTATCATAAGGGAAACAAGGCATCCATCAATTTATATATTGAAATGCTTTGGATTTAACAACTACAGCTAAATATGGAGGCCAAACTAGCAAAAAGTAAATTGCAAAAATAAATATGTAAAATTTTGCATCTGTGCCTGAGTTAGGAAGAGCAAAGAGGTACCTCGTGGGAAGGACCCAGTGATAAATTAACTGGCTTGCTGTTCAGTACGACATGCTCGCATAACTTTATAGCTTTATGAAGTTCCTTCAGGTGTCCCCACTTTGGTAGCCTGGGCAAACCTATCAGCAAAGTCAGAACTCATAAAATTGACATTATGCACATGATCAATTTCACGTTGCAGATGCAGAACATGAGAACGTCATAATTAGAAGGTGAAATGTATAGTCACCATATTCATCAATTGGTGCCTCATAGTCATAACTTGTTGTAATGAATGGTCCACCTGCAGTGCGGCCAAAATTTGTTCCCCCATGGTACTAAGCCACAGAAGACCAAGCAGCAGTGTTATGTTAATTATAGAATTCATCTTAACATTAAAAGAAACTTTAAACTGAAGGTGATCAGCATGATTTAAGAATCAGACAAGTATAGCACTCTAACCATGGATCAAATACACTATATGTAAAAAGGTGAAAATCAAGTAGAGAATTCAAGACAGAATATCAAGTAAATTACCATGTAATAATTCTGTACACTGCCGCCTTTCTGGAAAAAGCGAGCAACAGAGAAAGCAACATCTTCAGCTGGTCTGTGAGGATTAGGGGCCCCAAATGTCTGAAACCTGAAAAAGACAGCGTTGGTCCCACTTAAATGCTGAAGTTACTGTGCTTTTCATACTAGACCCAATAAGGCTAAAATGCAAGAGCCAGTGAATCGATCCAGATGGATCGAAACAGACCATCTGTTCAGTGGAGGCCTCCTTGAATAGGAATGAATATCCATAATAAGATGCTAGGCAGAATAGATAAGGATAATAGCAACTGAACCAAAAGATTGATGATCAGTTCTGGACTACAGAATCTCTCGAGGAAGCACAGGAATGATATGACTGAATTCTGTCTGATTACAAACCTAAATAAGATCTGTACGCCTTCAGAGTCCAGATAAAATGACTTTTATGCAGAGACAATTCTTCACTTTCTCAAAAAGCTACATGAATATATTTTGTACACGTAGGTTCTTTCTGCTTAACATTTCACTACTCTCTAATTCATTAAAATTGTTCACCACTCGATGCGTAATTAGTAAGCATGGGATGGTTTACAACATAAACTACCATATATGAAATTCAATTACTGATGTAGCATAATTTAACTAGAGCTAACGCATTTGATGGCTAAATCACAATTCTTAACAAATTCTCATAAGGTACAGAAGATTATCCATAACAAATAGGGGAAAGAATAAGAATTAAACATTACCATCCAGGCCAGTTCTCAGTCCAGATTTTAGGCTTGTCTGGAAAAATAGGTTTAAACTGATCACAGTAGAAGGAATTACAAGTATTTATCTGCACCAAAAAGGATGGAAGAAGAAATTTGTAAAAACAATTCTACAATTCTTACGCAGGGCTAATTTATACAATACCGAGTGTTTTATGACCCTTCTATTAATATAGTTATCACAACAACCCTCAACTTATTAATTAAAAACCAATCACTAATAGCTGTACATCATGCAGATGCAACACATACAATCTGGTATGTCACTCAAAACTTAATGTAGCCTTAGTTCCAACTAAAAGCATTCTGCCACATGTAGTACAAGGTTTAAAAAAACCCTCTTCAAGTATAATAATGCACTAGCTTGTATCCAGCAGTCTCATTTAGCCAGTTTTTGAGATACCTAGAATGTAGGGATGTTATAAACTCTCACCACAGAGGGAGGAGCATCAAACTGCTGGCACATAATCCAAGGCACACCAGTATTTTGAGAAACAGCCATTTGTGCAGCCCATGCAGCATATCGCTTTCCACCTTCTCCATAAGCACCTTCATAGTATCCATATTCATTTTCAACCTGCAATAGAAACCAGGTGCATTATTTATGTAAAGGAAAAGAAGCTCATTCTCAGTAAAAGGAAGATGACATGAAAATGACAAAAGAACAGAACAAAAGAGTGGGTCATAGTTAGTTCAATTATGCTCAGAAAAAATCAGGAAGTGTATCAAAAATTTGCATCATTTAATAAGCCTCTCTCGAAAACGAAGTATCTAAGATTCTGACATCATTTAAAGGAACGAAACATTCAGTGAGATCAGTTCATAAAAGTGAGTATAAGCCTTATTTATTTTTACTAATGGAGATTTATTCAATGACTAAAAACCAAGTGGATGTTTAACTCTGTTAAGGGAATGCTCAAAAAATCAAGGCTCATCACCTGAAATGACAATTCTTCTTGATTTTATTGAATGTTGAATCGAAAAATGATAAATATTAGAAACAGAGATCATAGTTATACTTGCCTGAGACAAAATTATGGGACCCCCCTGCGATGCAAAGAGCTTTTCTTTCTTCATTAGGTTAACTATGTATGTCGTGAATTCCTCCATGTAGTACTAAACACCAGAGAGTTGGAAAACAAATATCAGAAACACCAATATTTCAATCACATATGAAAAGAAGGCTCACGAATAGGAATCTGAAGATCCTCTTACGAATGAGATTCCTGAGATCCCACTGTCATACCTTGAAATTATAATTATCAGTC
Organism: Salix exigua; assembly: GCA_032356905.1. Classification (NCBI taxonomy): domain Eukaryota; kingdom Viridiplantae; phylum Streptophyta; class Magnoliopsida; order Malpighiales; family Salicaceae; genus Salix; species Salix exigua. The sequence continues at coordinate 1,910,223 of CM063594.1, read as the reverse complement.
CGAAAGACAGTTCCATTAACATAGTGCAACCAGACAGGTATACCCCTATTTGTACACAATTGAAAGGAAAGTGATGAGAAACAAATAAAAAGCACTGATGAAAAAATAATGAAATGTTTTTAAGATATCAGTGAATGGAAAAATCCATTATCATTCAAAAAGCTGTATAATCTTAAGACGGCTACAATCATACCCAAAATTCCATTCAGCTGCAACAAATGGACCAATCCGAAGGATTAAATACATCCCAGCCCCCTGGACAATTTTTATAAACTTGACCAGATCGAATCTTCCATCGAAATGATACTACAAGTTCCCAATTACAACCAAAGAAATAGAAAGAGTCAATATTGAACTACAACGATAAAAATGGAGAACTTTTACTGCCAAATGACTGGACATTGTCGTTCCACTCACCTCGGAAGGAGAAGTAGGCTGATGAACATTCCAAAATACATATGTTTCAATTACATCAACCCCTCCTTCCTTGGCTGTTTTTACCAGCTCTGGCCACATCTGCAAAATATCACCATTCACATTAACAAAATGTACTATCAAAACCCAAGATGCAGAAAGCAATCTAGAATCCACGTTGCTAATCCAATGAAGCCATGCACAATTACCATCCTAAAATACACATCACTTCTAAAAGAGAAAAAGTACAGCAATTCACTACAAAATTCAACAAACACTTAGAACCCAATAAAGCAATACAAAACGCCGATCCAACAAGCTCTTAAAGCAAAACTCTCAAACCCAGTTAAGAAAATCACCAGTTAAACAAATCCCAAAAGCAAACCATACAACCTTCCCATTTTCCCATATTATTTCCCAGCATTTTCCTTAATAAAAAAACAACAGAAAACCCAGTTGAAGAAAAGTGATACTGACCGCAGGGACACTGCGAGGGTAATGAATGGCGGCAGAAATAAGAAGCTTTCTTTCACCATTTATGATCAAAGACCTACTATCATAACTCACATTGCCTGCAAAACACAATGTGAAACACAAAGAGAAGAAGAAGATGAGACTGGGTGCCATCAAAGACAATTTCTTTCCCATTTTCAGTGTTTGTTAGAGTTCGCACACGGCAGAGCATGTGTTCGTGTAGTGTTAAGAGTTTTAGTTCATCTTATAGGCGTGTTGAGATCAGCATTCAGTGAAAGCTAGTAGACAAACATTGCCAGCCCATGCTTAGGATACATGGCAGGGTTTTAGAGAGAGAGAGAGACAAGGAGAGTAAAGGGGTTTTTAGAGATTTTAGATAGATCTACTTACCTTACATTGAGATGGTGAGCCTAGTTGAAGTCAATTAAGTTTGTTGTCTCTTAGCCAGTCAGAGTGTTTGAGTTTATTTTTTAATTATTTTAATATGTTGCTTTTAAAAATAATGTTAAGAAATATACATTATTTTAATATATCTTTAAATAAATTATATTTAAGAAAAATAATTATTAATCACCGAAAAGTTACGGCCTTTTTCTTCACCAGATGAAAATGACAGCAGAATGCTATAAAACTTATGTGTTAAAGTGTCAATTGAATTGGCTTAATGAGACATCTTATCATACTAATCTCAAATTATTTAAAAAAAGTATTTTGAAAAAATATTTAAAAAAGGAAAGAAATAATATTCTTAATAGTTTATGTTGTCTTTTTTGTTTTGTTTTCATTTAGTTGATATGATAATAATAATAATAATAATAATAATAATAATAATAATAGCTTGCGTTAAGAGAAAATGAAGAGATAATCCATATATTATAAGAAAATAAAAACGAAAACAAATATGAATGAGACACATTATTACCTTGTTTTAAAACATAAAATCATTTACTTCACCAATAACACCCGATGTCATCCTTACTCCTGGATTTAAACAATTAATTTTTTTATGTTTTTAAATTATTTTAATATGTTGATATTAAAATAATAAAATAATACTTTAATAATATTTATAAATAAAAATCAATTAAAAAATAACCGTTATAGCACTACTTAAATTATATTTGTGTAAAAACTATTAAAAAAAAGTTTTAATTGAATACACGTGGATGGTTAGTGGTTGATGTGTGTGTTTTATTTCAAGTGGGGCAACCAAAAACTTTTGGTCCAATTTCTTGCCTTTGTCGTCAAGGAATGAGAGATCAGATCACCTTCTGCAACAGTCGCTCACTCCTTCAAGTATTTTATTAAAATAATTGTTTTTTGACATTGGTAAATCATTTAAAAACATTAGAATTTTTAATTTATATATTTATTAAGAAAAAAAATAAAAATGCAGATTTCCGTACTATTTACAGTGTTTTCCCCATTTTACCCTTGAAAAAAGCTTTCCTGCTGGTTGATATAAGAAGAAAAAAAGGTGAAATGGTTATTTTGTTTTGTATTTTTATTGATTTTTTTAATTTTATTATTCGATATTTATTTGATTAAGAGTTACCATTTATATTTGAAGACTTGTCTTTAATAAGATCATCTCGGTCCCATAAATTGAACTATAGACCAGCTGAGTCAGCTTTTTTTTTAAGGGTTATTTGGGAAGGGGGGTGCGGTTGCTTTTTGAAAGTGCTTTTCGTTTATAAATACATCAAAATGATATTTTTTTATTTTAAAAAAAATATTTTTGATATCAGCACATCAAAATGATCTAAAAACACCAAAAAAATCATTTAAAATTTAAAAAAAATGAATTTTGACCAAACGCCGGTTTGGTCGCAGTGCCAAACAAGCTCCAAGTATTTTTTATTTTATTTTATATTATGATGGTTTTTTTCTTTTCTATTTATATTGCCATCTCAACTTCATGTCTTAGGACATTTACTTGATTTGTTGACTAGGATTGACCGACAAGTTTATTCTTCTTCTTTTTTTCTATCATTGTATTATATTTTAAATTTGATTTAAATAATTATTCAACCCAGTCGGTTCAATAATCCAAGTCTTAAGTTTGATGAAAAGCTCCTTAACCATGCTAGTTTATGCTTGATCTTGTTTGAAAATAATCTAATTAATTGGATATGCATGGTAGAGACCTTCTCTCACGTGTGGAAGCCCCCACACGAAGTGAAAGTACAGCCTCAGAGTTGAGTCATTGCATATGGGATGTCTAGAAAATGCCGACCGGTAGAAAATCCCATGTCAGGTCAGGTCATTTTAGTAATTAACGTTACAGATTATTATTATTTTAATTAACAAAGGTATCGGGATCTGACTAATTTTATCGTTTTTAAAATAAAAAATCATATAAAACTCTAATGATTCTGAAAATTAATTAAATTGTTGATTTACATTGTGATTTAAAAACAAAAAACTTTATTTTTTGTTTTAGTTTGTTTTTTGCATTTTTAGATTATTTTGGTGTGTTAGTATTAAGAATATTTTTTTATAATTAAAAAATAATATATTCTGATATATTTATAAACAAAAAATAATTATAATCACACTCTCAACATAAGCCCAAGTGCACGATCGACACTGGTTTTCAAAAGTATTTTTGAAAAAAATCTAATTTTTTATTTCATTTTAAATTAAATATTTTTAGTGTTGATGTGCTAATATCCAAATAGTTTTTTAAAAATATATATTATTTTCATGTATTTTTTAACTAAAAATACTTTTAAAAACAATTTTACTCATGCTCTCAAACATGCATAAATCTTGGACGTGTGTTCTCAATTTGTTTTGTGATCAAGTTTTTTTAAAATATTTTTTATTTAAAATTAACTTTATGGACATTGTTATATGATTTTAATATTATTATATAAAAAAATACAAAATATATTATTTAATGTATTTTAAGTAAAAAATAATTACTATTACAATATTACAAATAGTTGAGAAGATAGTAAATTTATCTATGCATAATAAAACGTTACTCAAATTATTAAAATTAGGCTATAATTTGATCCTTGTATTTATTTATTTATTAAATTCTTTTGCTATTTTATTTTATTATGCAGAGATCTCCCTATTATAATATTGTTAGTTAACTCGCTTATACGGTGCCTTTGTGTTAAATAAATGTTTAGGAGTGCGATTACGGTAGTTTTTCAAAGTGTTTATTGTGCCGAAATACATCAAAATAATGTTTTTTTATTTTTTAAAATCAGCACATCAAAATGATCTAAAACACACAAAAATATATTTATTTAAAATGAAAAAAAATAAAAATATTTCAAATTACTGCCAAAAACCGGTGGGATCGCAACGTCAAACAGGCACTAAGTCTTTCGTTTTTTTACTTTATTTTTCATTTTGAGATGAAAATTAAATGATTAAAAAAAGTAATTTAATTTTAAAAATAATTAATTTCCATGCGTTTATTTTTTATTTTATTATCTATTTAATGTTATAAAACGAAAGAGTTACTCTAATAGAAAGATATCAAACTGGCGTACAACCCTCTAAGCTAAACACGTGTTAAGAATTTCAAAAAGATAAATTAATCTTGATTTGGATTTGATAAATAAAATAAAATATGTTTAATTAATCAAAATATTCTCCCACGTTGATCTGATCTGATAGTCAAGAGGCGCGGAAACATGATCCCAACATATCTACATTCTAGATACGAGGTCTTAATTGCTGGGTCCCACATTACCCACGCGCTTCCAGCTTGTCCTAGCGACCACCGCCTGCATATTTCTAGGCCACCACTGAAGATTTATTTTGGTAGCAATTAGTACTATGGTACAAATTATTATTTTTAAATAGTTTTAATTAAAAATATATATAGATACATTAATTACAGCCTTGCAAATGTTTTTGAGTCTCTCTGGAGACAGCTTTTTAAGTTCCATGGGGTTTTATCTTGTTGACAGAGGAGCGCAAAAGAAGCTCCTTCCTTCCAACCCAAGTAAACATAAGATGATATTTTTTTCCTTTCTTGATCTCCTTTTTCTGTAATGGAAAAAAAATGTCTGAAATTTTCATGTGGGGCTGTTTGTTTTTGTTCTATTTTCTATCCATGTTGCTGACCTGCTTGTAATTTAGGATGCAAGAGAGAGAAGAACCAGACATGCAAGGTCAGAATCGAAGTTCCAACATTTTGGGAAAGAGTTGACAAAGATTGTCATTATCTTGGTTTATTTAAGGAGATAATGAGTCTTGATGATAAAAGATGCAAATTTTGATCTGGGTTTTTGCTGGAAAGAAGGAAAAAAAGACATGAATTCATATTATAATCATAAAAGATTTTCTCTTTTTGATTAATGGATCCAATGAATCACCAGGCGGGCAGCATTGTCCAGTGCCTAGGAAAAAGATGACCAAACAGTTAACAGGAAAAAAAAGATGACACGCCATTACATTCTGCAGCCAGAGCTGGGAATTTAGGCGCTGTAATGGAGATCTTAACTGGTACTGGAGAAGAATAATTGAAGGATTTGTTAGAGAAGCAAAACCAATCAGGAGAAACTGCTCTTTACGTTGCTGCAGAATACGGTACGTTTTTATATATAAACGATGTTTGAGTTTTGGTCTGTATTGCTGCAGAGATTCTGAGGGTGTTAATGGAGGCCCGTCCAGAATTGTCCATGATTTATCAAACACTACAGCCGTGCACGACGCCGCCGCCGCACAAGGTCATATAGAGATTGTGAATTTTTTACTTGATGCAGGGAGCAGCCTGGCAACCATTGCTGAAAGCAATGGAAAAACTGCGTTGCATTCTGCAGCTAGAAATGGGCACGTGGAAGTTGTGCAAGCACTTTTTGACAATGGAGCCTAGGATATCAACAAGGATAGATCAGAAGGGACAGACGGCGCTTCACATGGCGGTGAAGGGACAAAATATTGAGGTGGTGGAGGAGCTGCATGTTGTTGCAGAACCTTCATCCGTAAACAGGAAAGGACGAGCTCAGACAATTTTCTCCTTATTCCCTACCTTTCTACCATATCAAACAAGGATAAAACCTAAGATTATTTTATGGACTGTTCATAATTTTGCCATGAGTCGGTCTTATTTCTAAAATGTCTTATTTAAAAATCTATATGCAGTTCAAAAAAGATAGTGGAATTGAGAAAAATAATCAAGAAAGATCAGTTGGATACAGAAAAACTGTATCTAAAAAGTTAAGATAGCTATCCTTATTAGAACAGTCATTGATGAACTCTGTTGGCCTCATCGTTCGAGATATGCCATATGGTACTTCATTTTTCCATCAGCAACTAATTTTCCTAATCAATATCTAGCCAAACCCTCTTAAATATTTCATAGATATTTATTTAGAAAAATTCCTTGATTGGTTCATCTTGTTCGAGCTCAACCTGGCTGTATCTTGAGCTCAACGCATCAGGTATCGACCGATAGGTTCATGTCTGCCAGCAAAAAAGTATATCATCATTTTCACCATTCCTTTTGCCCTAGCTCGCTAAATCTTTATCCAAAAACAGAGATTTTCTGGGGATCTGTTAAAGCAAAAGGTATGCTAATCGATTCCTTGATCTGGGGACAGAATTCTTGAGCCAAAGCAATGTGTTTTTCTTTTTTAACAAATAAACAAATCATTCCAATCATTCTGTTCATATATACGTATAGTTCAGCTAAAAGAGGCTAGAAACATGAATAATTAAGTTCACCACCAGCTGGAGCACACACGTCAAACTAGAAAGTGTGTGAAAGGAATCGCCAGCCGCCTCAGCAAAATGCTTGCTGAAGGTCTTAACAATGCAATCAACGCCACCACCGTCGTCGCTGCTCTCATCGCCTCAGTTACCTTCGCCGCCATCTACACCGTCCCTGGTGAATACATTGACGACCCGAACGAAATCCCACCTGGACAGTACTCTTTTGGGGGAAGCAAATGTTGCTCCAAAAGCTCCGTTCATAATATTCTTCGTCTTCGATTCCATCGCCCTCTTCATCTCTCTGGCTGTTGTGGTGGTGCAAACATCAGTCGTAGCCACAGAGAGCAAGGCGAAAAAACAGATGATGAGAGTCATAAACAAACTGATGTGGATAGCTTACGCCCTAGCTAGTTTCCGTCGCATTTCTAGCCCAATCTTTTGTTGTTGCTGGTGAACGCGAGAAATGGCTGGCAATTGGTGTCACAATTACAGGAGCAACTATAATGGCTACAACGTATGGCACGATGTGTTACTGGGTGATGAAACATAGAATCGAGGCCTCAAACATGAAGAATATATATTCGCAGATCATCAATGGGTGATCACGCTCGTTTTCAATTTCTATGCTCTCGGAAACTGAGATCTTAAACAGTGACTATAAAAAATGTATGCAATTTAATTGTTCTTTGACGGGATCACTTTTTTTTTTCACACTAACAAATCATAGTTTTTTCATCTTCTGCAGATCATTGTAATCATTAATTATTATAACACTTGATGTAATGCCATGAACATTTTTGTTTTTTATTACTATGAGTTTAATTTATCATAATTTTATTATTCTGACCCACATTAAGAAATTGAAAGTAGAGGAACTATAATTAAAATAAAAGGATCAAACTTCAAACAATTAATTAAATGAAATGAAAAATAGTGTCGAATGGGGAGAAAAAGAAAGGGTGGGATAGCCTTCAAACAATTAATTCAGCAGCACCACCACCACCACCACCACCACCACGTACCTCCAATTTTACAGGAGTTGATGGAATAGCACCACCAGTTTAAGTCACAGCAGTAGGAGATGCACCACCAACTTCAGTTCCTGCCGGCCGAACAATCGAGCCTAGACGCTCTTGGCCTTGGTGGGGTACTGATAGCCGCCTCTTGATCGTTGCTGCTTCTCCAAGGACTGCTGGCTGCTTTGTGAATGCTCGTTTGTCTTGCCAGGGCTGGCAGACACATCCTCTTCGTCATGGTGAATCGAGAAAAATGGGATTAAGAACAAAATCAAAGATATTAAAGGGCTGATGACTTGTGATTAATTTTTATGGTAGGATCAAGCAAATCAAAGGCGTGTTTAAGGAGTGCTGGAGGCAATTGTTTGAAAATGACAGTTAATTACAGTTATCTAGCGTTGGAGTCTGTCTCTTCATGTTATAGTGCTGCTTAGGTCCATTGTTGAGTGATGTGACTCTTTATTTTTGGACGTCCACGTGGTTTGATGTTAGTGTATTGGACGGTGATTATGGGATGCATTTTTGGGTGGAAAAAAATGGCGGCATTTGGAAGAGGAGGGAAACTATCACATTGGTGCTGCTTGGTTTGTTAAATTACGAGTATGCCCTTGATGGTGGTGGTGATGAAAAGCTATATCCTGGTGCTCGTAGGTTCTCAGCTTAATAAAATTTGGAAAAGGTTTAAATGTTTAACTTTAATGTCTGAACAAATATATCACATAGGGGTAAAAAAGTAATTATATCTTAGAGTTAGCATGAGTTTTTACTTGAAAAGTTGGGGAATAAAAGATACGGGTTGTGTTAAAAAATAATCATACTATGAATCTTTATTTATAAAACATATGTTCAAGTAGTCAAAGTAAAATTGGAGGGAAAAACTTGCCTTTATGGTCCTTATAGTTTTTATAATTTCAAATCTGATCCAAAATTTCATTTAAGTTACATTTTTGTCATTATAAACGAGAGAGAGTCGCCAAGTTTCAATAGAAAAGAGAGAAAGTTAGACAATGCTTATCTTTGTTCTAAAAAAACACTAAAGATCATTTTTATAGCTACTGTTCGTCATTGTATTTTAAGAATATTTTTGAAAAAAAAAATTATTTTAATTTTTTTTATTTTAAATTAAAATTTTAATTTTTTTAATTATTTTAATTTACTAATATCAAAAATAATTTTTAAAAAATAAAAACTCAGCTATCTAACACTATCATCAAATAACAAAGTGAGGCTATGGCAAGGGAGCGTTGCTGAGCTTTGTTTCAAGGGCCAAACATGTTGGGAACCTGGGCAGACCCACGTGCCTAAGTTTTTATTTCTTTCTATTATTATACTATTTTCTTGTTTTGATTTTTTTTTTAATTTTTTTATGTTTTTTAGTTCTTAGGCAATCAAAAAATAAAATAAGTTCATTTTTATATCTATATGGTTTCAAGTTTATTAAATTTTTTTAAGAATCTAAATTTCCTTTAGATGATTTGAGGGACATTTTGATAAAAATAAATATGACATATAATAGAATATATGAATATATAAGAGCAAAGAAGTGTAGAACAATTTTAAAAAAAATATATTTCATTAAATCTCTCAATTACACAATGAAATTAATACTTAAATGTATATAATTGTTAAGATATAATTATTATTTTTGTGTTACTTAATTTATAATTAGAAATTCTTGAACTTAAGTTTGGTGAATGGCATGGATGACAGCTAGCTGGGGAGGACTTTTCTTCGGAAACTCGACCACGTAAAAGCTAAGACCTATGATCCACTGGTAGAGGTTACTGTCATGAACGGTTGAAATAATTTTATTTTAATTTTAAAAAATCAGGTTTTTCTACTAACTTGAGCGAAAATTGATGTGAAATTAAGTGAGTGTTTGAGAATATGATAATAATTGTTTTTTAAATATATTAGCATATTAAAATGATCTAACAATTTTTTTTAACAAATAATTTAAAATAAAAAAAATCAAAATTTAACTAAAACCTTGTTAAAAATCAAAGTCAAACACACCTTAACCTGTCCTTGTAAACAGAATATTGTGGCTAGGTTATGCATTTTAAAAATAAATGTACAAAGATAAACTTTTAAAGTGACTAGTTTCAATTAAAAAAATGCCATTTAATTGAAACTACTTAAGGATATTGTAGCGAGGTCATTTCAGTTTTTTTACTATTTTTAATTATTTTTAATTCTAATATTAATATTATTTTAATATATTTTTAAATAAAAAATAGCTCGACCGATGCTTAAAAGTAATGAGAACATCAATAATTCAAGGATATATAATTATCTTATTTCTCAATCAATGACAATCTTATTTTCTATTTTCGAAATTCCCAGTGGAAAATATTTTCAAATGTAATTTATATAAAATTATGTGTATTTTACCATTCATTTCCCCTCGAATAGATCCTAAAAAAAGCAATAAATTAGTATTTTGACTGATTAATAAATGAATAAGGATAAAACAAAAAAGATGGGGGACCGATGCTTGAGAACAGTCTTGTTGACCATCTAACCTTACGAGAAAATGACGGACTTGTAAAATTCTTTATTTTAATGGATGTTTGATATTAACGGTTGATTTTAAACTTAAAATTATTGTAAAATAATATATTTTTAAAAAATATTTTTAATACACACATATCAAAACAAATTTAAAATATAAAAATTAATTAATCGAAGTAAAAAAAATCTAATATTTTTAAAGATGCTTTTAAAACACAAAAATATTCATTTTTTTAATATCACAAATTTTATTATACCATGTAGCTTAGAAAAATAATTAAAAAAAGTGTGAAGTACAAACAAGAACAAAAATTAAAATAAAACTAACTTTCTGTTTATAAAAAGATTGACGGAAGCTCTTAACGTTGTAGTTTATCAAATAAATTATGATGATATTACTTGAGCAATTTTTTAATTTTTTTATTCTGTTTGACAGGGGTGTTTGGCATTGGTTTCAAAAATATTCTTGAAAAAATTAATTTTTTTTTAATTTTTATTTTTTTAAAAAAATATTTGTAGATTATTTTCATGTGTAGATGTTAAAAAAATATCATTTTGATATATTTATGAGCAAAAATTACTTTAAAAAACAATCTCAATTACACTCTCAAACAATAACTTGATTATTTTTTATTCATAAAGGTATCATAATGATATTTTGTTATTTTTTAAAAATAATTTATAACATCAATGAATTAAAATATTATAAAAATACAAAAATATTTAATTTTAATTTGTAAAAAATATATATTTTTCAAACAACATATACAAAATAAAAAGCTACGAGTGGCTTCAAAATCCTGAAAGAAGCAGTGAGGTCATCGCCTACAACTCTCCCGAATATTATTATTATTATTATTATTATTATTATTATCCCCAGTCCATTTCAAGCTCTATCTAAAAGACAAGCCGACAGGTCTCGTCAATCTTGGCAGCTTGTAAGAAGGATGAAGAAGCTTCGAAGAAAGAGGTATAGTGACCTCAAGTTCATTTCACTTGGACTTCCCACTTCCTTTTAATTTATTTTAATAAAAAAACAATATTCATTTATTTCATTTATAACTATTTTTTATTTTACTTAAGAGTGAGTGCAAAACAACTGTATAAACTTTCGCCATATATAATATATATTATATATTAATATCATTTTGTGATTGTGATTACGGTAGTTTTCAAAGTGTTTATTGTATTGAAATACATTAAAATATTGTTTTTTATTTTTAAAAATCATTTTTAAAATCAACACATCCAAATAAAAAATTCAAATTTTAGCCATAAACCGTGTAATCTAATTTCTCAAACAGAGATGATTTCTGACGATCAACATGGAATTCCAACCTTTCTTGATTGTGATGTTTTCAATTAAAATTCAGAGTCGACAATCATAATTAAATTAAATTAAATTCAACTGTAGTGCATCGCATACAATGAAGACATAAGACGGTATATAATATAATCAAAGTTCAAAGACAGCGGGATCGTCGGAAGTGGGAAATTAAGAGAGACAACAACATGCAGAAGTCGATCGATGAGGTGTGTAATATAGTAATGATTGTTGTTTTTAAAATATTTTTTTATTTATAAATATATTAAATAATATTTTTTTATTTTAAAAAATTATTTTTTACATTATCACGTAAAAATGATTTAAATAGACTAAAACAATTTAATTTAAAATAAAAACATTATTGTTTTTTTTAAAATATTTTAAAAAACAATAAGAAGATAAATAAAATGTTGAAATTTAAGTCACGTCAATTTGGAATAAAGTTCATCAGAGGGTCCAGTGCCTATGAAAAAGTTTGTCACAGGCATGCACATATGTCTGATCGTCTAGCTTGGTGGTCGGCAGCAGCTTCCTAGGTAACTTCGAAAGGCTTTCGCCGCTGTATGTTTTTTTAAAGAAAATGATTTTTTTAAATAAATACATGTTTTTTTATATGTTTTTACATTATTTTTTATATTAAAAATAATTTTTAAAAAATATAAATATTATTTAAAAATATATTCAAAATTAACTTCAACCCTATCCTGCCGAAGCACATGTGTCATGCAATGCCAATAGAATATTCATGTTTGCCCCTTGGAGGGCGTGGAATTGTCGACATGGCTTTTCGAGGGGGATCAACTGACATTCATTTATATATTCTAACATAGAAAACACCCTTTCGCGTGTCCCAAGCATGGTTTTCTCGTTTGATACTGGGATTCCACTAGTTTTTAGTTAAAATTTTTTAAAAAATTATTTTAAATGAATATATTTTTATTTGTTTTAAATCATTTTAATATGCTAATTTTAAAAATATATTTTTTTTAAAAAAATCATTTTGATGTATTTTAACATGAAAAATATTTTGAAAAGCTACGTGATTGTATTCCCACACAAACCCAGCATCAAGATTAGTTTTTATTTTATTTTTTTATGTTATCTGACAGATAAAATAAACAAATAAATTTATGGGAATAAAACTGTGGATGTCGATGACCTAATTAAAATTACACTGAAACATATTTCGTTAGATGTTTTTTGATAGTTAGAGAAAGAAGACCTCTAGATGATGTGATTATTAAACCCACTAATTTCTTTGTTGTACTTGGTTAATTTTTTTTATATATTCTTTTAATTTAATCTTTTGTTTTTTCTTGATATCATTCCCATTTTTTTAAATAATTGCGGGGTTGCATCAATAAATCTATTTTTTTCAGCTACCCCCTTATTTTCTCTCTCTCACAATTTTCTCTTAATAGCATTTCAACTGTTCTATGAATCAACCATGTCAACTAGGTCACTTTCAATTAATTAACTTTCATATAATTTAATTTTAAATATGAAACTAGACAAGAAGTGTTGGCCAACTTGACAATTTTACTCTTTTTTTTTCCTCAACCCCACCCACTCCCTGCGAACTTGACAATATATATATACATAGGCGTGTGGTGGGCAACAGCCTCATTTGTTTTTTAAGAATTTTGGGAGTAGTGCTGTTGATTTTTTTTTTAAAAAAACTTTTATTCTAAAATATATTAAAATAATATTTTTATTTTTATTTTTTTATAGGTAGAGAAAGAATACCTCTAGATGATGTGATTATTAAATCCACTAATTAGCTGTACTTGATTAAAATAATTATATATTCTTTTAAATTTATCTTTTTTTTTCACTCTTGATATCATTCTCATTTTTTTAATAATTGCGGAGTTGCTACAATAAAGTCTTTTTTTTTAACTGCCCCTTATTTCTATTTAATCTTAATTTTGTTCGTTTTCTCATAATTGTTTTTAAGACTCATCCAAGTTGTTTACAAATCAACCATAGCAACGAGACCACATTCAATTAACTTAACTTTCATATTGTTTAATTTTAAATATGAATCATGCAAGAAGTCAAGGCCAAGATTTATTTATTTATTTATTTTAATCAAATTCATTTTCAAACTTCTTTTATTGATCGACTAGGTTGATTTTGAACCAAACAAGTTGGCTTAATCATATTAAACTAGTTTCTATATAATTTAATTTTAAACCCATATTAGATAATTTAATTTAATTACATACATACATATATATATATATATATATATATATTTAAAAATATTTTGATATAAACACATTAAAATAATTTGAAAATATAAAAAAATAATTTAAAAACGCAATAACCTGCCTTATGCACTGCACACAAATTACTATATATATACACAATCAATCTCGGTTGTTTTCATTAAAGTAGATTTTTCCCAGTTAAATAGTGCAATGAAAAACAAAATGGGTTTTAATAATAAATAAGCTCAAATATTAATATATTTTGCATCCGCAACATTTAAATGTATTGTTTAATGATGTATTTTAAAAATATTTTTGAAAAATAATATTTTTATTTTATTTTTAAATTAATTATTTTTCAATATTTTTGATAATTTTCATATACTGATATAAACAAATGTGAATGTCGATGACATAATTAAAATTACATTGAAACATATTTAGTGAAATGTTTTTTTTTATATATAGTTAGAGAAAGAAGACCTCTAGATGATGTGATCATTAAACCCAAAAATTTGTTTGCTGTACTTGGTTAATTTTTTTATATATTCTTTTAATTTGATCTTTTGTTTTTTCTTGATACCATTCTCATTTTTTTAATAATTGCAGAGTTGCAACAATAAATTTATTTTTTCAACTGCCCCCTTAATTTGTTTATCTTAATTTCTCTCTCACACACAATTTTCTCCTAATAGTATTTCAAGTTGTCTATGAATCAACCATGTCAACCAGATCACATTCAATTAACTTTGATTTAATTTAATTTTAAACATGAATCAGACAAGAAGTCAGGCCAAGATTTATTTATTTTAATCAAATTCATCCATTTTCTTTCACAATTTCATTTTCAAATTTGTTTTTATTGATTTACTAAATCGACTTTGGATCGAACATGATTTATTTATTTTTCTTTTTTCAATTTCATTATTTTAAACTAGAACTAAATTTGATAATTTTAAATATTATCCTTCCCTGGCTGTTACATTTTTCTCTCCTCAACCCCACCCACTCGCTGCGAACTTGACAATATATATATATATATACATAGGCGTGTGGTGGGCAACAGCCTCATTTGTTTTTTAAGGATTTTGGGAGTAGTGCTGTTGAATTGTTTTTAAAGAAGCATTTTTATTCTAAAATATATTAAAATAATATATATTTTTTATAGTTAGAGAAAGAAGACCAATAATTAGTTGTACTTGATTACTTATTTTTCCTCTAACTGCCCTTATTTTTTTAATCTTAATTTTGTTTTGTTTTCCCATTTTTTTAATACTCATCTAAGTTGTCTACGAATCAACCATGTCAACTAGATCATATTCAGTTAACTTCATGTAGTTTAATTTTAAATATGAATAAGGTAAGAAGTCAGGCTAAAATTTATTTATTTATTTATCTTCAAACTTTCTTTATTGATCAACCATGTTGATTTTGGACCGAACAAGTTGACTCAATCAAAAAATTTTTCTCAATTTCATATTTTTTTCTTAAAAATTCATTTTTATATATTTTTTACTGGTTGATGAAGATGTTTGATCAATTTAAATGAGCTAAGTAAGGTTAATTTCTATACAATTTAATTTTAAAATAGACCTAAACATAGAGAAATTTCAATGTCAAGTCGCTAGATTTGATACCCTCTCCTAAACAATGCAATATATATACATAGGCGTGTGGTAGGCAGCTGCTATTGTGCAGAGGAGTCTGGCTGATTATTTTTATTTTTATTTTTATTTTATTTTGAAGCATATTTCAATAATATTTTTTATTTATTAAAAATATTTTAATAAGGAAAAATTAAAATAATAATAAAAATTATTATTCCCTGTATGTATCCCACAAGTCCACAACTATTATTTTAAACGGAAACTCGGAAATGTATAGCTGCTATTCTGTAAAATATCTTTTATATAATAATATATTAAATAATATTTGTTTTCTTATAATTATTTTTATATCAATACATTAAGAAAATATTAATAAATAATTTTAGACAAATCTTGTTTTTAATCTATAAAAAACATGTTCGTAACACAATACCAAATGCCCGTAATTCACGACTGACTTCTCTCGTCATTTATTTTCCATGTAAGTGCTGACGTAACCAACAATATCCAAAACCCATAAATCACTCCAAAGAACAAAAATAAAAAGCATGACGTCATTCACCGTCGTGGGTCACATGACGCTGACGTGTATTCAAATCCATCTTTGAACGACATGTCGATCTTCTAAACCCAGTCCTACGCTCAGATACTCAGGCTCTCCATTGACAGCTCCAGTCTTTCCCCTCAAGTAAATGTGTCTCACATGGCAGAGCCCAGTTGGTTGAAGTTGAAAGGACGCGGTAGGCTCGAGTGTAGACGATCGGGGTTTTGACCATGACCGAAAATACGAAAAACAGTCAACGAAGCCTCATGAAAATGTTACCAGCCGACTTAGATATGTAAGGACAAAAGCTGTGACGGAAGCAATGACACAAGCAAGAACGCGTGGCAAGAGAGTGGCACACGTGTCACCTATCACAGGCTGCGGTCAGCTAAGGTGGAAATAATAAATCAAAACCATGACAAATAAACTCCCACGTTTTGTCTGTTCACAGACAAGGACCCCACAAGTCCTAAATTTGTTTTGATATATTGTTTTTCTTTTTTCCCTTTCGAGCGCGCTGTCTTCCTTATATAAAGCTCATATACCTCCTGGAGAGTTTTATATTTCAGAAAGAAAGAGCAAAACGGAGAGCAGAAGCAGCCGCAAGAACTAGAGAGATTCGGGACAGGAAACAATAATACCAAGAACGATTTCGAAGCTGGGAATGAGGGGAAATAGATCAGCAGATCAGCTGGAGTTACCAGCTGGATTTAGATTTCACCCAACAGATGATGAGTTGGTGAATCATTACTTGCTCAAGAAATGTGGAGGCCAATCGATTTCTGCTCCAATTATTGCTGAGATTGATCTTTATAAGTATGATCCTTGGCAGCTACCAGGTAATTTGTGTTTTTTTTTTCTTCAAAAATTCTTAGCTGTGGATTCTGATATTCGATTAATTCAATTTGGACAAAAGGGTTTAGCTCAATCTGTTTGATTTTTCAAACCATTCATTTTCCCAGTGATAAATTCTAAAATGGATGTTCCTTCAGCTTCACACAATTACAATTTACAGATAATAAATCCCAGGAAGTTTTCAAATCTCTTCTCAGCTGTTCACAATTTTCTCTGGTTGCTCATCGATTAGTTTAACACATCTGGATTTTGAGATCCTTAATCTAAACGAGTGTACGAGAAAAATGATAGTAGCAACGAATATTCACATGGGTTTGTTGAATATTATTTGTTGACTAATAATTTTCTGGCAATTAATTCTGTGCAGAGATGGCACTATACGGTGAGAAGGAATGGTATTTCTTTTCTCCGAGGGATAGAAAATATCCAAACGGGTCAAGGCCGAACCGGGCGGCCGGAACCGGGTACTGGAAAGCAACCGGAGCAGATAAACCCATTGGTCGGCCCAGACCACTCGGCATAAAAAAAGCACTTGTATTTTACGCTGGTAAAGCTCCTAAAGGAATCAAAACCAATTGGATCATGCATGAATATCGCCTTGCTAACGTTGATAGGTCTGCTGGCAAGAGAAATAATAACCTAAGGGTACTTTACTTTCTCCATTATCCTCTTAAATTTCTGTAATTATCCACACATTTATCTTCTGGGGTCAAAGTCTGACTTTTTGTGTGTGTGTGTGTTATTGCAGCTTGATGATTGGGTATTATGTAGAATATACAACAAGAAAGGAAGCGTAGAGAAGCATTTCCCTTCCGAAAGAAAATCGACGGCAAGCTATCCAGAGATGGAGGAGCGAAAGCCCGACATTAATGGAATCTCTGGCTACCAGAGCGGCGTGTCGCAGGTTGCCGCGGCGGCGATGGTGATGAGTGATGCCAGCGACTTCCTACAGATGGACACGTCAGACTCAGTTCCGAGGTTGAATACAGACTCGAGTAGTTCAGAGCACGTGCTGTCACCCGAGGTCACGTGCGATAAGGAGGTCCAGAGCCAGCAAAAATGGAACGAGCAGCTAGATAACGCCTTTGATTTCAACTTCAATTACGGAGATGATGGCTTCCAAGATGACCCTTTTGCTTCACAGATTCAGTTCCAAATGGACCAGCTCTCACCTTTGCAGGACATGTTCATGTATTTACAGAAGCCATTTTGATTTCAGTTACAGAAAAAAAAAAATTAGGGTTCTTGATGTGTGCCCAGTGACCACCACATTTTAGTAGTTTCTTTAGGTAGAATTAGTGTAGCACATTGTTGTATTCTTGCATGTCACCCAGGACAATCTTTGTCTAGGGTTCGCAAAATGGAAAATCCTAGGGATGGATCAGTGTCAGAAATTTTTTTAATATATATTATGAATATATTCTTGGACGTAAATTGCTGTCTGCGGTAACATAATTATTATTTTTTAAATATCTTAAGAAACAAAGTTGTCCTAAATGGTTGGTAACCGTTCAAAAATAAGATAAAATGAAATTGATTTTATCTCGATTTAAATTTATGTATATTTTGAATTTTTTTTTATCTAAATATCAGTTGAAACGTTTTTTTTTTAATTCCGTTCCGGCTAAATAAATTTTTTTTAATAACAATTTTTTTTATAATATTAATTATATATTTTAATTTAATGTTAGATTGAGATAAAAGTTTCTTGACATTCTCGTAATATTATACAGTCATAATTTTATTCAGAAAAATTATTTTATTGTATTTTAAATTAAATTGTACAATTCTAAATAATTTTATTTTTGATTTAAACTAATTTTTTTTAATTAATATATTTAATTTTATATATACACACAAACAATACAACTCTAGAATAGTGTGTCAAAACACTCTAAAATTGAAATATTTTATTTCAATTGAAAGAACAAAAACCAACCAAAACAATATTAACAAAATTTGATCTTTAATCTTTTAAAAACAAAGAAAAGAATAAAAATGAAGAAAAAAAAAAGGAGAATGCAAGTTAATGTGATAGTGATGGTGATAGTGATGGGTTTGGGGGGATGAACATGGAGAATAAGCCGGAAAAAAAATAAAAATTCATGTGGCCTTTGACGGAAAAATTCAACGTTTATTTCACATGGAAAATATAATTCACACGAACTTGAAAGGTTTGAAAATTGTGGCCAAACAAGAACAACCATAGTTGATCTTGCCTCACCGCAAGTCTGCCTCGTGGGGTTGGTGCATCTGTAATCTCAACTGTCCATGTTGACATTTTAGTCAACTTTAACCCAGAAGAAATTCCATCTTTTTATTATCCACAAACCAATTATGAATTCCTAGAAAAACTTCACAGAAAAAAAAAATGTAGAATTTTCCTCAGCTGCTCGGTAGTATGGTTAACGTTGTTTTTAAAAGTATTTTTAGGTGAGATGATTCATTAACATGATATTAGAGTTTTGTTGACTCAGCAGTCACAAGTTCGAATCTCACCACATTCATTCTATTTGATAAAAATCAAGCATAAGATGATGTGGAGTCGGTCAGAGTTTCAAGTTCGAAGGACTTTCACTTGTGAGAGCGTGTTAGAGAATAATATAAATTATATTATGGGTCTCACTTACAAGCTTAAGCTTTTAGGTGAGATGGTTCATTAACATGATTCACCTTCCACACACATAAATATACATACACATACATACATACATATAACGAACACGTGTCATCACATGATGAAACTTTTGGATTTAGGAAGCCTGTCGCAATTTCCAGGTGCCCATCCAATCAGCTGCTTCTCATTGTCATAAATCACCACTCTGTCTTGCATTGATATGTCTAAGAAAACCACAAGAAAGTAGATTGTAAGGAGTTTCAAGCCAGGTGGTTGGACGATTCTCTCAATATTTCAAGCTTTGATCCAGATTATGCAGAAAACATTACCTCCAATGACGTTTAGATCATCCAGACCTACTTCTGTGCCATTCAGAATTCCCAAACAAGCGTTTCCCTTGGCCTGCAAAAGATTTTGCCATTATAATCGCATAAGAGATTGATCTTGAAAGCAAAAGGTGGAGAAAACGATCGAGGGGTGGGCTTACTGATACGATAAGAAAAGCTTCCGGTGAGAATTCAAGCTGAGTTTTAGATTTTCCGTCATTCGTGAAGCTCAATGCGAAGTTCTTGAAGTATTTCTTGACATCCCGTATGCTTTTGAAAGGTTTCCGTCCTTTCCAGCAAAGTGGAAGCGTCGGATCATCCAGTGCTTGTCTCAATGCCTTCGTTGATAATTCCCTCTTCATCTGAAACTCAGATTAAGTAAATTTTTTGGTGAAATGGTTCTTTAACATGAAATCATAAACTTGTTGACCCAACGATCACGAGTTAGAAACTCACTGCTCCCATTCTATTGATAAAAATCAAGCACAAAGTAGTGTAGGTCTGTATAAATTTCAAGCCTATAGAGCTTTCATTTGAAGTAGCGTGTTAGAGAATAATATAAATCATATTTAAAAATAGAATGAGGATAGTGAGATTCGAACTCGTGACAAGGTTCTGATACCATGTTTAAAAATCATCTCAACTAAAACCTTTAAACTATTAGGTGAGACTCCAAAATATAATTTATATTATTCTCTAACAGTTTACGGATTTACCATAAAAAAGTAACAAAACTATGCTGAAACTAACCAAATCGATCAGAACTGGATAAATAACTAGAGAGTCATGTGTGAGTTGCAGCGTCAGACAACAATTCCGTCCATCAGGCTTAACTTGTGCCCCAAGGACGAGATACCCAAGACACCATAGTGACCGTGCAGGTTTGACCATTCGATCATACGATGAACATCATGAAATGAATGCTAAATTGCTTCACAGATTCAGTTCCAAATGGACCAGCTCTCACCTTTGCAGGACATGTTCATGTATTTACAGAAGCCATTTTGATTTCAGTTACAGAAAAAAAAAAATTAGGGTTCTTGATGTGTGCCCAGTGACCACCACATTTTAGTAGTTTCTTTAGGTAGAATTAGTGTAGCACATTGTTGTATTCTTGCATGTCACCCAGGACAATCTTTGTCTAGGGTTCGCAAAATGGAAAATCCTAGGGATGGATCAGTGTCAGAAATTTTTTTTAATATATATTATGAATATATTCTTGGACGTAAATTGCTGTCTGCGGTAACATAATTATTTTTTAAATATCTTAAAAAATCAAAGTTGTCCTCAAATAGTTTATACCGTTAAAAATGAGATAAAATTATATAGTTCTTACTTCGGTTTAAATTTATGTATATTTTGAATTTTTTTATCTAAATATCAGCTGAAACGTTCGATTTTTTCCTATCTGGCTAAATAATTTTTCAATAATAAATAATTTTTAATATTAATTATATATTTTAATTTAATGTTAGATTGAGATAAAATTTTATGAGAAGTTTCTTGATATTCTTGTAGTCATAATTTTATTCAGAAAAATTATTTTATTGTATTTAAAATTAAATTGCATAATTCTAAATAATTTTATTTTTGATTTAAACTAATTTTTTTTAATTAATATATTTAATTTTATATATACACACAAACAATACAACTCCAAAATGGTGCGTCAAAACACCCTAAAATTGAAATATTTTATTTCAATTGAAAGAACAAAAACCAACCAAAACAATATTAACAAAATTTGATCTTTAATCTTTTAAAAACAAAGAAAAGAATAAAAATGAAGAAAAAAAAAAGGAGAATGCAAGTTAATGTGATAGTGATGGGTTTGGGGGGATGAACATGGAGAATAAGCCGGAAAAAAAATAAAAATTCATGTGGCCTTTGACGGAAAAATTCAACGTTTATTTCACATGGAAAATATAATTCACACGAACTTGAAAGGTTTGAAAATTGTGGCCAAACAAGAACAACCATAGTTGATCTTGCCTCACCGCAAGTCTGCCTCGTGGGGTTGGTGCATCTGTAATCTCAACTGTCCATGTTGACATTTTAGTCAACTTTAACCCAGAAGAAATTCCATCTTTTTATTATCCACAAACCAATTATGAATTCCTAGAAAAACTTCACAGAAAAAAAAAATGTAGAATTTTCCTCAGCTGCTCGGCAGCGTGGTTATTGTTGTTTTTAATAATGTTTTTATTTAAAAATATATCAAAATAATTTATTTTTTGATAAAAAACAAGCACAAGATGATGTGGGTATGTGCAAGTTTCAAGCTCAAAGAGCTTTTACTTGTGGAGCGTGTTAGAGAATAATATAAATTATATTATAAGACCTCACGTTTAGGTGAGATGATTCTTAACATAATTCACCCTTCCACACACATAAATATACATACACATACATACATACATATAACGAACACGTGTCATCACATGATGAAACTTTTGGATTTAGGAAGCCTGTCGCAATTTCCAGGTGCCCATCCAATCAGCTGCTTCTCATTGTCATAAATCACCACTCTGTCTTGCATTGATATGTCTAAGAAAACCACAAGAAAGTAGATTGTAAGGAGTTTCAAGCCAGGTGGTTGGACGATTCTCTCAATATTTCAAGCTTTGATCCAGATTATGCAGAAAACATTACCTCCAATGACGTTTAGATCATCCAGACCTACTTCTGTGCCATTCAGAATTCCCAAACAAGCGTTTCCCTTGGCCTGCAAAAGATTTTGCCGGCATTCATCGAAACACAGAGGCTCATTATAATCGCATAAGAGATTGATCTTGAAAGCAAAAGGTGGAGAAAACGATCGAGGGGTGGGCTTACTGATACGATAAGAAAAGCTTCCGGTGAGAATTCAAGCTGAGTTTTAGATTTTCCGTCATTCGTGAAGCTCAATGCGAAGTTCTTGAAGTATTTCTTGACATCCCGTATGCTTTTGAAAGGTTTCCGTCCTTTCCAGCAAAGTGGAAGCGTCGGATCATCCAGTGCTTGTCTCAATGCCTTCGTTGATAATTCCCTCTTCATCTAAACTCAGATTAAGTAAATTTTTTGGTGAAATGGTTCTTTAACATGAAATCATAAACTTGTTGACCCAACGATCACGAGTTAGAAACTCACTGCTCCCATTCTATTGATAAAAATCAAGCACAAAGTAGTGTAGGTCTGTATAAATTTCAAGCCTATAGAGCTTTCATTTGAAGTAGCGTGTTAGAGAATAATATAAATCATATTCTGAGACTTTACTTTTCAGTTTAAGTTTTTAGATGAGATGGTTTCTTAACAGGTTTGTCGGAAATAATCTGAGCTTCAAGCCAAAATGAGTGAATATTTAGTTTCAAGCATCTGAAGCATATTAAGATGATGTTGGGGTGGGAAATCAAACTGCAAATTAAGGAAACAAATATATTGCAAAATTAAGGAATCTTTTTCTCGTAGAGGTGAAGGATTTCCAGTTCATCGAGCAATGATTTCAGGTACTGAGAAATGTATTTCAAAACCAAGGTGATGATTGATTGACATACTCTGCTCAAGCTATATCAAACCCTTAATTTCTCTCTATGTTTGGCATAGTTTATGAGAATTTTTCCGACTTACCAGAGAAATTAGACCTTCATACACCTGAGAATTAACGTAAGTATAAGAGGCCCCACTGTCAAAAGTCACGAGCAGGTTTTTGAACCCAGTAGTTTTTCCATCAAATGTCAACTCAGCGAGTCCAGGTGAGTAGTGTTTCCTGCCATGCACAGCGAGGATTTGCCATTAGAACATGAAGATATGAACTATAAAAAGCTAAACTTTGAGAAGATGAGAGGAGGTTCTAGTTACGCATTGGGTGACATTGGCGTCCACGCAACACGAGATGAATCGTAAATTTCATCGCCGAAGAAGAGGAATCCTCCGCCGCGAGCACTTAAACAATGTCCAATCACATTTCTCACCAAACCCGCACTACTAAGCTGTGAAACGATGCTAGATTTTCCCCGGCCAAGACCAAGAACTCCGTCGATGGGATGATAAGATCCACCTAAAACCTGATCATATCCGCATCTGTTTGAGGAGAAAACGAACAGAGAGAGCAAATGATTCAGGTCATGAATGGAGTCTCTCAAAATTTAAATAAAGAAAGCAAGGAAAAGATAACCACCCCAGGGCCAGAAGAGGGCTCTGGCGCTTTTCACTTGTAAAGTTGAGATTGAAGGCATCCCTGAGAAGGACGCCAAGGGATGATCCGCCATCAGCATACTCAACCTCATAGTCACACTGCACTGGGCTTTCACCTCTTTGGTCGCCATCGGCGTGCAAGGATTGGCAAATGGGGTCCTTCCAAGCCACTAGATTGTTACTGGGTTTGTAATATGGATGAGGTGCCTGTAAATGAAAAGCAATCACGTTACTCAGTTATTGATTGAAAGGATTTAAAATCAAGCATAGAATATGAAAACCACTTGAATCCCATGAAAGTTTTTTCAATAACCATCTCATCTTTAGATTCAACTTTCAGGTTCTAAAATATGATTTATATTATTCTCTGATACATTTAAAACTTGTATACGCCAACACTACCATGTGCTTGATTTTTATCAAATAGAATGGGGATAATGAGATTCGAACTCATGAACGTTGGGTGAACAAGGCTCTGATACCATGTTAAAAAACTATTTCAGCTAAAACCTTAAAACTATTAGGTGAGACTCTAAAATGTAATTTATATTATTCTCTAACATTTAACGGATTTACCATAAAAAAGGTAACAAAACTATGCTGAAACTAACCAGAACTGGATAAATAGCTAGAGAGTCATGTGTGAGTTGCAGCGTCAGACAACAATTCCGTCCATCAGGCTTAACTTGTGCCCCAAGGACGAGATACCTAAGACACCATAGTGACCGTGCAGGTTTGACCATTCGATCATACGATGAACATCATGAAATGAATGCTAAATTGATATTTTTTTCATAAATTGTTGATAGATTGGCTCGACAAAACAGAGGAAACCTGTCATAATGAGTTTTACCTCTCTGCATCGGACACAGGGAGCATCACATTGGAGCCATGTGAGATCACTTCCAGTATCTACATCGAGAAAGTAAGGTTTTGATGGCTGGCCAATGCTGAGGGTCACATTATAGAACCTGCAGAATGGAACTCTGTGATTTTAGTAACAGACGATTAAGTTCAAGGAGGCCAAAAACAAAGCCTTGTTGAATAGCTATCCATGAAGGCTATGAAATTTCAATTAATAAAACTACAAAGAATCATAGCTAAATCCTAAAGAATCATACTTGGCAAAGAAACAGCAAAAAAGTCAACCCTTTTCAGCTGTGCACTTACCCAGTAGGATAGACATTCCCATGAAGTGGTAAGACAATGGACGATGGAGCTCTATTGATCATCATTGATGAACCCATTGTTTCACCTGACGTCACAGCTTTTCTCCATCTTTGCTGCCTGTCGTCGCTAGCAGCTGATGACCCTAAGATCAAAACCAGCACCACCACCCCCACCACCCAAAAACCCACCTTTTCTTTTCCCATCTCTCTCCTTTTTGACAGTCACTGAGCGGTTGTTTCTGAAGATTGATTAACGCGCCAAAACTTATTTGACAAGTATCCGAGAGAAATCAAAGACTTGGCCAATTTTACTTGTATCGATTGATTTGTGAGAAGCCCATCTGAGTCCAAAGTTGTTTTTATTGACATGGGACTTCTGCTTGACGATTAAGGATTCATAGGTATTGCTTTGTCCTTGAAATTCTTACTTAATTACCAGTTAACAAATAGAGATTTCTTCAAATGTGATGTTTTGTTATTCTTTTCCTCCTGTGAGATAGGAGGATCATGTTGGTGGATTTAGAACTAATTCTTTTTTCAGAATAAATGTAAAGGCAACTAAAAGAATTTGCAGCAAGTTAAGGTATAAAAATTGCCTTTTCATCCAAGCACAGACACGGTTGGGTATAATCAATGGCAAGGCATATTCAGATAATCTGTTCTAGCTGAGTTATTATGGCAATTTCATGGAAACTTCCATGAGAGGGACATTAGAAACAAAGCCAAAGCAATAAAATGGAATGGAGTAGTCTTCACCTCCATGGTTGTCTGTCTTCCATCTTCCAAGCTCTAGGATTGAGTCATGGAGAGACTTCTCTTTTGTTTCATGAGCAAACTGTTTTATTCAGTCCCTGTAGTTTTATTAAAATAAATAATATATCCTTGTTGTTTTAAACATTCAATATCGAATCCCTATTGTATTTATATACTTGTTTTTAATTTCATCCTTTCATTATTAAGGCTTTAATGATATTTTAGTTTTCTTTTTCCTTTCTAAAATGTCTTTATTTTTAGTCAGATTTTATGCTTTTAAAAGGGTATACTGGATATCAAAAGCGAATTAATAGTCAACCCTACCCAACTGATTAGCTTAGAAATTTCAAAACTAAAAGGACTAACTTTAATGTATTTTCAAATCAACTTGCGACCAAGTCTCCTTCTAAATGATTTTAAAGAAAATTTATTAATTTCACAGTATTATCATCCATTCATAAAAATTAAAATAAATTTTCTCAATGTGTTGGGTTCGAGTTTTAAACCTAAAAATTTAAGGATTGAAACAATCCTCGAACTAACTCCCAAGACCTCTCTAATCATTTTAATCAAAATCATGAGTTTACTTGTAAATTTGTATGATTTTACGAGTTAACATGTATTTACGTGCAAAATCGGATTAAAAAATCGAAATCATTAAAATTGGACTTGACTCATGCGAAATCGGTAAAATCAATAAAATCAGTCTGATTTTGCGAATTTATCAGATTTTGATATGAATTAAGTCAATATTGAATTTGACCTTAAAATATTTGTTGACCATTTTTGTGAGATTGATCATATCTTTCAAATTATATATTGGACATAGCTGAAATTTTATAAGGAAATATTAGACACATGAAAATATATTGTGGTAAATTTTCAAGTTAAACAGATTTCAGAAACATATTATTTCAGAGAGTCAAAGTTATTAGATAAATCTTGTCAAATCTGTCAAAGTAGACCTTGATGTATTGTTTTGGACGCATTCATAGTTATAGGTGGAACTTTGTCATGATTGTAGTTGGCAGAAAAATTAGACATCTCAATATTTAATATCTCAACATGTTGTGATAAATATGTTGCTCTTTTTTCTGTAATTTTCAACGTGAACATCTAAGCTCCATATTGCAAAGTTAGGCAGCTAATCACTAAATCACAACTTTTTTTCTTTCGTTCTTTCCCCCCCTCTTTTATCGCTCAGTTGATCTTGTCACTCGTACTCAACATGTCTTCAATAACATTATGGTCTGATCTTCCATAGCAATTCTGTTGATCTCTTACAATGTTATTTCAGTCGTTCGTGGAGGAGACAATTTCAGCTGCAACGCATTCCATCATTGTTTATTTCATTTGGTGAAGCAAAATTAGGCCTTAAAGGTCCAGATGTCTTAACCCTTTCTCTTGTGATTGGAGGGAAAATGATAATAATTTCTGGACAAGAAATTCGACACAAAGGAGGAAGCAGGGCCTGTTCGAAACAGAAGTTATTGCCCGCTCTCTGGCTGACTACTACAACTTAGAGTCTTGTTAATCCTCTGTCCAATGCTCAAGTTGAACTCTCAACTATGGCTGAATCTTATAATTATTGGGATGAGACACGCGTCACAACGTCAAACGAACCACTCATAGTTTTAGCCCCTGGCTTGTTTTGGACACCAGGAGATAAGCATCGGACCACCATCGACAACATCAAAAACAGGTCCAGTAGTGATTGCATTACAAAGGGGAGTCCTATGCTGCAATATTTATCTCGGCTTCTTACATATTGAATTGTGTTCCTAATACTTGTGGCGGTTAAGAAACTATCTCACCATTTTTAAATGAGATTTTATAATATAATTCATATTATTCTTTAAAACACCTCCTCAAGTAAAAGTTTTTTAAGTTTAAAACTTGCACAGACTCACACTACCTTATGCTTGATTTTTATCGAATAGAATAGAAGTGGTGAGATTTAAACTCGTGATTGTTGGGTCAATAAAACTCTGATACCATATCAAAGAACCATCTCACCTAAAAACTTAAACTTTTATATGAGATCGAAAAATATAATTTATATTATTCTCTAATAATGCCATCATTGTTATGAAGCTGATCATGGACGATTTATTTTCTAGCTTTCACTAGTAGCTACTTGGTAGTCAATTTCTAGAGATTTATTGCTTGTTCTTGGACGTTTGGAATATTGGGGCGGTGGAGAAATCTTTCGAACGGAAACGAAAGATTTTGATTTGTTCAAAATGAATTCGGATCAGAAGCAGAGGATGAAGGTGGAAAGTTCAGGTGATGAATCAGATTTCCAGGGAAGGAATGGTCAGGCAATCAGTTTTCCAACAAGCAATTCTAACGTATTCGGGAAAAGCCTTTTATCACTCTATAATAAAATATAATCGAGCATACGACTGTCGTAGGTCCCAAGAAAACATGTTCTCTTATGGCTGTTAGGTCAATTGTTGTACAGACCCCATTTCTAGCAAAACATTACACATTTCTATTTTCAGCCACCATGTTCTGTTTCATAAGGGTACGGATTGTGACTGCCAAATGGGGGAATTAGAGGTCTTCACAATATAAATTCCAGGCACAAACAGCCCGAGTTCTCACTTTTTGCTCCCACTCATGCTACCAAAATACAGAGTTTGCAAATCCATTTGGGAGATGAGAACACCATCCCTGAAAGAGACTAGTTGTGGACGCTGAATCTCGGATTGTAAAGTATTCTCAAAACATTTTTAACAACAAATCAGGTAATGAAAACAATCAGATAAAAATCATGCTACTCTAATATGGTAGCTCGTGCTAACACCATTCCATGCCAAGTACTGGTTTTGTCTATTCACATGAATTACAGAATACATGATCTACAAGGTCATGAATGACGACATCATAATGTTGTTCTTAAATGCCGCTGCTACTCAAATTTTGCCATTTGGTGAACAAAAAAAATC
Organism: Salix exigua; assembly: GCA_032356905.1. Taxonomy (NCBI): domain Eukaryota; kingdom Viridiplantae; phylum Streptophyta; class Magnoliopsida; order Malpighiales; family Salicaceae; genus Salix; species Salix exigua. Next base: position 1,881,588 of record CM063594.1, on the reverse strand, counting down.
CTGAAAGAGAGAAGTTTCCATACATTTGATGAGCTCCAGGGAACTATGTGGTATGAGCATCATGTGTCCGTGATGCCCAAATACCAAACACAAGAAACCAGAAGACAAATAAGATAGCCCAGTAGCGAGCAGGTCCATATTTGATTCTGGTCAGCACAATCTGCAAGTTGTAAGAGCATGAACATCAGACCAGATAGCTTATGTATCAGAATCTTACACTTTTTTTCTTGCAATAGTTGCCAAGAAAAATAAGAGATGGATAGAGCCAAGATTTTATTGAGGGAATTAGAGCACAAGCAAATTAGGTAAGCTTTTCTCCTTGAATATTCACACTCAAGTCATGCCATGCAAATCACATGCATGAATCAGCATCTTCACCATTATTTACCCTTTCCATACACCGAGCATTTATGCAGCGTTGGCATTCAATTACTGCCAAAAGCACGCTACAAGACCTAAAACGGTTTGCTATTGCTCAAAAAAGAAAGCCTAATTCCTTGCAGCCACAGAAGTCCAAAGAACTAAATTTCAAGCTCATGTTTCGTCCTAAACCATCACAAAGAAGGTAGAACAAAATTACAGCCTCACAATAGGCATAAAGCTGCTGGAATTCTCAATATTTATTATTGAACAGAAACTGACAATTTTTTTTATCTCTGTTAGACAACTAGCATTTCCATGCCTATCTGGATTTGGAATTCTAAAAACGCCCTTCAGTGCCTTGACTCTAAAGTACACAGCAAAAGCCACAAGTTATGACTTGTGACCTTTAAAGAATATGCCATTAACAAGAAACCAAGACCAGATTTTACTTTTCAGAACATATGGTAATTACCCAAAATTATAAAAACACAGGAGCAGCAACTACTAGACCCAAATAAAGATATATTAGGACCATAAAAGACTGATTTTCCAACATAGCTCTATATAAAATGATCAGTCTAGGCTGCAACTTCAAATTCAGAAATCTGAATTTACTTTCCTTGAATCATTTCTGTCTGCACCACTTCATCAAACAATTTCAGATTTCATTCAGCCAAGTGTATCAACACACTCTCTCAAAACTGTTATATTGAACAGAAGACTGCCATTCTATAATCCCAGGTTTCTGTGAAACCTAAGGATCATGATTCTTACCATCTGCCAAGGTACTTAGGCTATACCACTAAGAATATGCATTCATGGATCAAGTGCAGTTATGCCAGAATCCATGGTCAGAAGAAAAAAAGGGTTACTTACAAAGCGAAAGAAGACCACGACTGTTAGAGCACAAACACCTCCAAGGAGAATATGAAGACCACTTTTGGCAGTTTTCTGAAGACAGTGTAGCTGAATAAGTAGCATAAACCGCATAATACAACTAACAAAAGTCATTAGAATTTTATTGCAACCAAAACAAACATCAAATAATTTGCAGGGGCATACACTAACAATCTAGAGCAACGAAGCAATTAGACAATAAAATAGCTCCAAAAATGCCAAGAGAGAAGAATCCTCACTACACCTAACTATCGTTTGAGTAAGAATAGAAGATCTTTTATAATTTAACAGTTTAGGGAAGGACTGAGGATGAATTTGAACTGACTTCCTCCCTTTCAAACGAGAATTGTGCTACCAATTTGGTTATCCCTTAGCCATTGGAATTTCATATGGTGCAAGTTGATGACAACAACGTTTCAAACATACATCCTTATCACAACAATTCCTATAGCAAGCTCAAGTAATTGTGATCCATTTATTGGCTCGATAAGAAAGAGAAAAACAAGCAATGAGGAATGAAGGATATCCAAATCTCTTATATTAAATGTTATCAAAGTTCCTACTGTGATGCAATTTCATCTATTTAATAGAGCACACTTTAACCCAAAGAGCTACATCAGAATTTGATCGATTTTATCTCAGCACCAACACTTGAGATTTAAAAAAAAAATTGCATAAAAGATTTTGGCATGATTTTCTGGATTTCCTTTTCATAGCATCAAAGAGAATGCACACAGCTCTTTTTCAACAGACACAAAGAGCTGGTTGGCTAAAGAAGCCGATTACTCCAACTACCAACATCCATGCCAAGCAGACAAAGCACATGCTAATTTGGAAATATTCAGCAACCAGGAGCAAAACAAAAGTAGCCAGACAATGAAACATTCAAGGATTCATCAACTCTCTATCCCTTTTACCAATAACAAGAATGTTTTTCCCATTCATCCAATCCATAAGAAGCCAGATCCTCTAACCATTGGCAGTTCTAAAGGAAGATGCTATACTGTGGGGAAGCTCAAGGGAAACAGATGTCCTTCCAAGGAAGTCTGTACCCAAAAGCACTCATATCTCAGCCTTAGTATGCTCCTAAGCCTATACTGCAACTTCTCCATCCCACCCTTCCATCTGACCCCAACCCAATAAAACAGTGTAGAAGGCTCACTATTAATCCAGTTCCCTTATTTCCCACGATGGCACTCCCCTGGAACCCTTCTTCAATTAAAGCTAGCTCACAATCCCAGCAACTACCTATGGTTACTTTGATAAATCACAAATTCTGGGGAATGCCACCATCAACACTTATTGAGTGTCATCAAACCAGTTCACAAACATTATGCCAAATAGGCAAAGCAGTTGAGAACATAACCAACCTCCCAACTTAAGAATCTATATAGGCATAGTTTCTAATGCATTTCTATACCTGTAATTGCTCTCCCCTTTGTAGTATCTGAAGGTCTTAGTAAAGTTTATAAATTAACAGTAGAAAATAACATACCCATACTAGGTTGTTGAATGAATCCTAGAATATTCCATTGTCTAGCTACTTTTGCTTTGTGTTTCCTATTCAAGGTCTTATCTAATAGCCACTCACTATTGGAAACAAAGCTTTATATATGCACAGCCAAACAACATGCAGCAATATACTAAAACATGTTCCTTTGTTTCGTTAAAATATTTATGTGCTTCACAGTGATGTCCTTGTTACTTTTACCAGTTTCCATGTTGGTACTAGAGTGGCATAGGCACTTGTGAAATTTTCTTGTTCATAGAAACAGTGGCACATAAAATCACCCAGTAACAATATATATTGAGCTAAAATACCAACATGGAAAAATCGAATAACAATTCTATGTATACATGGGTCTTAGTCTAACCAATTAGGCTGAGCTCAACATACCTTTCCAACACGGGGAGCAATAAGCCATGCTAGAGTAACAGTGAGAAGCCCTGTAGCAAGTAAAATCCCTGTAGCTTCCACAGCCCATTTAGTTGCAGGATTCTCAGCAGGGAGAACATCTTCCATGACAGTATCCAGAGTTTGTTCAGAAACAACCTGTGAAACTGCATTAGAATTATTATTGTGATTATAGTGTGGCCTAAACCACAATGAAATTTCGCTTAGCCGCTGCCTTCTAATAGCAGCAACAGCATCGGGATCTACATCTGCAATAGTATGCAACTGAGCAGGATTAGGATCTCCAGCGGCAGTCCTTTCCCTCAATGCTTCGTAATCCTTCAAAGCAACCATAACCTTTTTAAAGTCTGAAGTTCTGATATTAATAGCAACATGTCCACAGATTTCACAAATGGTGGATCCATGATTGACAAACCACTTGAGTGCACATGCATAGTGTACTAAGGCAAGATCATTTTTGCATGAGCAGCCAAGTTCAATTAAGTCTTGCTGGTGAAATAAACCCAGTTCTAAATCTGTTTCCGTATTACAAATAAAAACCTCCCCTCCAGGACTGATGAACTCAACCAACCCTGATTCCCTTCCAGTATTTTTGCTATGAAACTGACCAGCTTCAGCATCCAAGGGGACTTCTCTGCTTTCAGGTTTTGCTGCTCCATTACTTTTACGTGCTTCTTGCAATGGAGGAATAATGCCCAAATATCCCAAAGCAACATCTCCCTTTTTGTCAGATTCAGCACATTGGCACACGCGGCATGTTGCCATACCTGCATCTAGACTGCAACGTGAGCCAGCCTCTGAATCTTCACTCTCACCAGGTGAGTGATCATTATTCATGATTCCACCACTGATTGGTTGTGATATATTTTCCTTACCCATTACACTAGCTTGAGGCTTGCATTTAAAACAACTTCATAGTTTGGACTATTGCAACATTTTATATTAATTTCCTTTACTCAAGACCATAGCCAACTTCTCCATTGCAAATTTCTATTGAAGACAACGCAGACTATCAGCGCTATATTAAGTAAATGGACTGTGCTGTTTGATGAAACCCTTCCCACATGCAAAGGCATAGAGAATACCTTCCTTTCTCTTTGCCACTATGCTACCAATTCAACCATGGTGTATAACTGGAAACTGCAAAATAATTCTTATTAGAATGATTCTTCATGGCAAAATCATTGTGCATTGATGCGTGAAAAAAACAGTGAAGCACAAACAAATAAGACAAGGCACTTCGCAGTATCCAGTTGAAGAACAGAACTAGAAAATACAAAAATGGAAAGGGCATGATAGCAGTTTACGCACAGCACAAGCAATACGATGTTCTTTCACATGCCAAGCAAGAAGAAAAAAAAGACTTTTTCCACACCCTAATGCATGTGAATGGATGACGAAGCACAGTTATACATGCAAAATTTTACCATGTACTTGTTTTGGGATGCTCAAAATTAGAATTCTATAACACAAGTAAACAAGAAATAATTTTTTTCTCTTCTTGATTGTCACTCATGAGAACAATTCTTAATCTGCCACAAGCATTAGTAATGATACCAACGTAAATCTCAGGCAACTCAAGCATACAACAATCCAAGATAATGATCAATCACTGATTCAAGCAAAATAGAATCGCCAAACACATTGCTGAAAGCTTTCATTGGATTTGACCAAATAAAGAGCAGAATTGGCGAAGATAAAAATAATAAAATACATTTCCAAATTGGAAAAAATCAAAGTAGACAAGCTCAACTCAGAAATGTAAAAATAACCAAAAACCCACAAACAAAACTTAAGTATTTGACAACAATCCACGATCCTACATAGAGAAATCACAAAATCCAAGCCTGGAGCAGATTAACTAATTTAATTAAGCCATTACTCAACACATCAACAAGTGCCCCAAAAGCAAGGAACTTGAGAGAGAAAAAGTACCTTTCTTGGTTTCTGCTTGAAGGGAAGTAGGCAGTGGTGAGAGGAGAATGGTATCAGATGCGACTCCCATAAATCGATGGATCTTTGATCTACAATTTTCCAGACACTGGGAGAGAGAGTTTGTGGAGATTAAAACTTGGGACTAACTTTTTATCTCCAGTCTGTCTGCTATGCTTGGAGTGGATGTCACATCAGAATTTGTCTGTCCTCCACTTGTCTATAAGTTGTCCTTGCACTTTTTTTATTTTTCATAGTCCCTACACCAAATTATTCTCTTAGTCCCTAATTTAAAAACAATTATAAATCAGTCCTTCATATTTAAAGTTTATTATGTTAGTCCCTTAACTCTCTTTTTTCTTCAGACGACGTTAAACAATATCATCAGTTCAGTAGTAATTGAAACTAAATTCCTCTCAAATGATTTTAATAACTAACAATTGATTGCTTGATTTGTCCTTAAACTTTCACAATGTGGATTTTTCTTCAAGAATTTCAAATAATAAAAAATAATGTATTTGGGAATAAGAAAAAAATTGAAAAAAGAATACTTTACTCTCATTCTCATCATTTGCCCTTAGATTTGTAACAATTCCACAAATGAGCCCATAGAGAAGACTTGTTCAAATTTATATGTATTTGTAAGACTCTATCAATATAAACTACGAGGACTGGATTGTAAAATAGCTATCGATATAAATTACGAAGATGGGGGAAATAGTATATGAAATATTTTTTTCATTAATGTTTAATAGATAAAAAAAAATAATGGTTGAGCATTTTTATTTTTTAAGAATCTATTTATTTCTCATAAATTGTAGATTTTCCATCCGTTTCAAGTTTTTTTTAATATAATAGGTATTTCCTTATAAAAAAAATATTAATATATTATTGTCTTAAAAGTAGGCAAGTGATTAATATCTTAAGAGTCCGTTTGACTCTACATTTCAACTCATGTTTTGCCGAAATTTGATTTTTGTTATTTTAAATAAATATGTTTTGGTGTTTTTAAATCATTTTGATGTGCTGATGTCAAAAAATAAAAACATCATTTTGATGTATTTCGGCACGAAAGCACTTTGAAAAGCTACTGCAAACGTACTCCCAAACAGGTACTAATATTTGCAAGAGATTTTTATTAATACATTTAGAGAATTATTTAAGTAAATATATCTTTTAGAAAAAGTAGCATGATATTTTAGAAAAAGACATGAAAATAATCATATAGTGAAGAATAGAGATTTTAACCTCCCAAAAGATATTTTAAGTATTTATAGCACATAAGTTTTTTTTATGAAAAAAAGGAAGCAAAGTGTAGAATAACTTCAATTATAGTAAAAATAAAATTCATAGAAAATCACAAGTCATTAGAGTACTAAGATTATTCCAATCTCACAAAATAACTTCAATTATATAGCCAAAGCCAAATTAAATAAATTAACTCGCTACATCATATATTAAGTTATTTTTTAATACGAGAAAAGTTCAACTTCTAAAAATTGTATTTTTTTTTACAAGAAATACATATCCTGATATAAACTCGATACCTACTGTACATATCACAAACCTCATATCCACACCATAACCCATGGAGATAATCATATATTAACCACTATATGCTAAAAACAAGTGCTTGAGGACTTGAAGGCACCTGATGGATAATATTAAACATGGATTCAATCTGAAAATCTTATTAAACATCACTATTTATCTCGGTTATCCTGCCTCTAGAACCAAAATCAGCCTCCCCAATTCTTAATTATGTCGGCAAAACAACAAATACGGGTGTAATTCATGCATGATTATCCACTAATAACCCTTTTGCTCACTCCTCAACAACTCAGTCACCTGAACACGTCTGCCTCGATGTCATCCATGATACAAATTTCCCAGTCAGCTCGTTCTCTTCCCTGATAGTCTTCCTCAGAAACTGATCAACACGGGTGAGTTGACTAGGTGAACTCTCCTCAAATATATTTGCGACGAATCCAGCCTGCTCAATACGAGACATATGGTTATACCCTTATGTCAACTTGAATCTAACATAACCCGGTGGGATATAGTTTTTTTTTTTTGTGCATATATATATATATATAAATAGTTTATAATAAACCCAGAAAATTAAAAAAATTAACTCATGAATACACTTGTAGACTATGTTGATAGTACTCGCAAAAGCAAAACTTTAATTTTTTTTATTAATCTATAAGAAATATCCTCATGATTTTCCTTTTTACAGGAATCTTATTATTCATACTCTTTGATGTCGGTATAAGTATTGAAATTGCAAGTGGGTCTTGGCCTAGCGGTTGAAGAAATTTGTTTTCTTTTTTGTACTTAGAGTTCAAGTCTCACCATGCACGTCTGTCATCCCCACGATATCTTACATGCTCACTGGATTTACAGAATGTCCAATGAATCATGGGATTAATTGTGATGTATGTAAGTTGATTCGAACACCCTGATTATAAAAAAATATTGAAATTGCTCAAAACAAAGAAAAAGAAAGACTTGGAACATTTATTTCCTCCAACAGTGAAAGGAAAAACAATTGATGTATCTGAAAAAATAATCTGTTGCTATAATTGTTTTTTGAAATGGAGTATATATTTTTTATTTGTGTAGCATTAGTGGCGAAAAAGAGATATAAATGCTAAAAAAATCAGTTTATAAAAAAATATTAAGAAATTGAAATATTGTATTTGCTAGTTACACGTTACAAAGCCGTTTCCACAAAAAAGATAAAGCTGCTCTCCCCCCAGCTCCCACCCCCGCAGTTCCTCTCCCCTTCTCTCTGTGATGGCATTAGCTGCTTCAGCCCTTACACCTCTCAATCGTAAGTTTTCTTTCTCTTCTACTCAACCATTTCTCTTTTCCTTATTTTCCAATTCATTGCTTTTTCTGCAAATCCATACGCTCACTAAATTTTCTACATTTTATGCCTGCAAAGGGATCTCAAATGCAAATAGATGGAGCCAGGTATCATCTCGAGCTTCACATAGCTTCAATGTCTCTTTATTATTTGAAAAGAAAGGAATTGGATTTCGAAATAGAATTGCTGCTGCTGCTTCTTCTACTCCTAGTCCAGTCATTGAAGATATATCTCAAAAAGAAATTCCTCAGAGAATTTATACATGGCCTGATAATAAGGTCAAAGTTTCAATCTTTCCTATCAATCTTTTTTCGATATGCGAACTCAATTAGTTTTTTTTTATTTACTAATTTTTAATGTTTGGTCATTGGGTATGCGAGATGTGTAGTATAAATCTCTCGAATTTTCCTTAGTGGTGAAAAGACCTTCTCCATATTGTAAAGTTTGTTGCTTTTTTAACACAGTGGCCGTACCAATAGTGCTTTTTTTTTCTTTCACGGGTGTATCTGCATTTGATAGTTTGTGTAGAATTGTGTAATCTTCTTGATTTAATTTTTGTTAAATTTAAGCAAGTGGGTCTTCAAAGATTCTTATATTAATTCTACTTGCTCTAAACTGGAGTTCATCTAAAGTCAAAGCTTGAATTCTGATATCCTAGCAGTAATTTCGGCATGTTTTTCTTTTTGTTAACAAAAAATGCATTTATATATATATTCTCAATCGTAAAATCAGTTCAATGTCTTAATATAAAGTCAAGAGCTTTGATGGAATTGAACTCGCAAATTTAGTAGCCATGAGAATATCTATTTTATTCGAGTATGATAATGCTTCCACACGCACACATGCTTGGATGGTGTGTAAACAGTATGTGTCCATTTGACTTTTGCAAATCTGAAACTATCTTACAAGTTTTAGTTTTGAGAGATGACGTGTTTTAAATAACAAATTGTAGTTTTGATTACAGAAGCCAAGGGTGTGTATACTAGGTGGTGGATTTGGAGGCTTATATACTGCTTTAAGACTAGAATCACTTATTTGGGCTGACGACAAGAAGCCTCAGGTAAGATTAAGACTACAATTTGTTACACAGGCAGTGATTTTTTTATTTTTTATCATTTAAATGGTTCTGATTTTTTTTATTGCTGCAATGATCTCTGACTATATTTTACAGTAGAGAAGGGAAAACTTAAGAACATTTTAAGTATATTCATTACTTGGTGCTATTATTAACAGCTTTGATGTTTGTACATTCTGGGCTTAGGTTCTTCTCGTCGACCAGTCTGAACGTTTTGTTTTCAAACCAATGTTGTATGAGCTTCTATCTGGAGGTATGTTGTTCATTGTGTATTGCTAGTGATGATTCCTTATAAATGTCATTATTAAAGTGAATGGGTGATTAAATCTGACGCAGAGGTGGATGCATGGGAAATCGCTCCCCGATTCTCAGAATTGCTTGCAAACACTGGCATACAGTTTTTCCAAGATAGAGTAAAGATGTTACATCCTGCTGATCACTTGGGCATGAATGGGTCAACAGGATCTTGTTCTGGAGGAACCGTGGTGCTTGAAAGTGGCCTTCTTATTGAATATGATTGGTATTGCTTCAATCATCCTCTTTGCCATATTTTGGTGTATATTCAAGCTTCCTTTTTCTTTTATCTTTTTTTTATATAAAAAAAAACTCAAGAAAATGGGCTCTTTCTCAGCTCTGGTATTGTGGAGAAACTTATTTGTTCTAGAAATAAATGTAGAATAAAAAAGGATCAGCAATAATGTGCTAATGTTCTTATACATACTAAAAAAATGAAATGCAATGTCCATTGGCACCTTAGGATCTTTGTTGACGTTATATGGTGCTGTTGATCAGTTTCAAAGTAAATTGACTCTTGCTTATGTTTTAAGTAAATCTCAAATTCCTTGCTGATTTTACTTTCTTTTGTCCTGGGCAGCCAGGTTGGTTCTTGCTTTGGGGTCTGAAGCTAAACTTGATACTGCACCAGGTGCTGCAGAATTTGCATTTCCTTTCTCCACTCTTGAGGATGCCTGTGTAAGAGTTTGGCTGTTTGACTTCATGCATTGAAAAATAGGGAAGACATTTATATTCACTGCCCTTACTTGTTGGATCTTTGCAGAAGGTTGACAATAAGTTGAAAGAATTAGAGAGGAGGAACTTTGGCAAGGAAACTCTGATTCGTGTGGCTGTTGTCGGCTGTGGTTACTCTGGAGTTGAGTTGGCTGCTACAATATCAGAGAGACTACAAGACAGAGGTTTAGTTCAAGCCATTAATGTGAACACTACAATCTTGCCAACTGCCCCTCCTGGCAATAGGGAAACTGCACTTAAAGTAAGATATCTAGATTTTGGATAAAAAAAACTTTTACTGGTGTAATATTTAGTTACACCCTTACATGCACAAAGGGACATGGATTAGAGATACCTCCTTGACTACTCTCTCTTAATTTCAGATATAATTGTTTTGTTATTGATTAATAGGTAGTGATCAATCATTACCTTTAATTCCAAAGAAAAAAAAATGCTGAGAAAATTCCATTTTTTGGAATGCTGTTAAAGGCAGAGTTCATTTTTATTTTTCATGTCCTTGATTGCTCTAATCTATTTAGGAATCTGGAGTTTTTATCATTCTCACTGGTTCTCTAATATTTTCCTCGATTAAATTAAAAGTTTACATGCAATCAGCACTATGAAATTTACATGGCTTTTGCTATTGGAACTAGGTTCTTTCATCCAGGAAAGTCCAGCTTCTATTGGGTTATCTTGTACGCTGTATCAGGAAAGAGAGTGACTTGGAAGGTTCTGCAATGCCAACAGAGGCTGGGGTATTTCCAAAAACACTAGCAGAACATGGTTCTGAGAAATATATTTTGGAACTTCAACCTGCTGAAAGGGGATTACAGAGGCAGATTCTCGAAGCAGATCTAGTGTTATGGACTGTTGGGTCTAAACCCCCACTTCCTCAATTGGAACCCTGTGATAAGCCCCACGAGCTTCCTCTAAATGGCCGGGGACAAGCAGAGACAGATGAAACACTCCGTGTTAAGGGCCATCCACGCATATTTGCACTTGGTGACTCTTCTGCTCTTAGAGACATGAATGGAAGGATTCTTCCAGCGACTGCTCAGGTATTGTATTATTTCAATTTCTTAGATGTGCGAAGAAAATGCTCTTATCCATTTTTCAATGAGAACATTTTCACACTACCAACCCCCATTCACTGACTCCCTGTTGCACCTCTCAGGTTGCTTTCCAGCAGGCAGATTTTACTGGCTGGAATTTGTGGGCAGCGATTAATGACCGGCCTTTGTTGCCATTTAGGTTTGAAATCTGCTCCAATTTTAGTTTTAGGCTCTCTTGTGCACCTCATCTAATTCCTCATTTCCCCAGCATGCTGGAAAAAGCTTAAGTTCCAACTGTCTCCTGGATAACATACGCCAGATTACTTTGTGTATGGTTGTCAGCTGCATAAATCTGCTTTCTGTGATTATATTCTGTCACATGGAATGTCTTCAATTATCTTACTTCTAACAGAAATATCATTTACATGAAGTTGCATCATTTGGATTTGATTGCCAGGTTTCAGAATCTAGGTGAAATGATGACTCTGGGAAGAAATGACGCTGCTCTTTCACCGAGTTTCATCGAAGGACTAACCTTAGAGGGTCCTGTTGGCCATGCTGGTAATAATCTATTCAATGCCGCAGACATCTCTGTTCTCCTTTGTTTTTATCCTAACTTATCGGCGCAAATTTCCCATGGTTGCAGCAAGGAAAATAGCCTATTTGCTTAGATTACCAACAGATGAGCACCGTCTTAAAGTGGGAATTAGCTGGCTTACAAAGTCAGCTGTTGATTCAGTTGCATCATTACAGAGCACCCTTAGTAAGGTTCTCTCAGGCTCGTAGACTAATCACATCTTTTTCGAAAGCAAGTAAGCTTGAAAACCCTCATGGTTGCTCAGAGCATGTTTTTACTTATTCCATACAATACTCAAATGCGAGATATCCTTGTAACGATGATCTTAATTTGCATCCTTGCTTTTTGTTTCAAATTGTGGGAAGAATGAAGTGTTGACGATTATCAAATTAGACTTGAAAAGAGAAGGAAGCCATTATAATGGCAGCAGACTGTTCTCTTTCAGTCATTGGTATTGTAGTTATCTGTATCCACATTCCACCCAGATAAATAAAGTTAGTGCCTCATTCTTCTGCTCCCCTCCATTTTTGTTCATCCATCCCTTTCACTTTTTTTATCCAAACATGTCGTGTAGTCCTCACCATCCCCCGTCCTTCCTACTTCCCACATCTTGGTTTGTTTTCATATATGTGAAAATTCCGAATGGTCGGTTTCATCAACAAGATCTTTGCTTCCATTTTATGATCCAAAATAAGTGGAGGCCAGGAATCAATGTTAAACTGGTGCATTCTTTGTATCAAAGCCTAATCCTAAAATCAAGCTCAAACTAAAGTGATGGCGTCACATAAATCAAGAAAATAGTAGTAGTCTCGTGATGAGTGTGTCCATCCCCTTCCCCTCTTCAATGAAGCAATAAATTGTCGACACACAATGCTGATCACACTGGAAATATTTTATTTCCCTGTCGCTAACATAGTCATCGGATAATTAACATTTATGAGACTAAAAATGACACAGGAAATAGTGGGCCTTGTACACTTCAAAGGGACATGAGGCCTCCTGCATGTTAGGGGCGACGAGTTCATTTACTAATCATCCTATTCAACACTCGTCACTCATGAGCATGATAGTTCTTTCCCCCCACTTTTAATTAAATAGACGTCTAGTCATTTGTTGAACGTCTTGTAAGTGTTGAATTGAAAACCAACGCCATAAAAGGTTTGGAAAGTAGGTAGTGGTTAATAACAAGGTTGTTTTTTTAATTAGAATCAAATGTTTTGGTTTCAGTGTATTTTAACGTATTGTTCGGAGTTTGTACTGTTTATGTATATATAATTAGATATATTAATTAAAAAAAAGTTCAAATCCAAAAATAAAATTATTAACATGTAAAATTATGAGAATATCATCATCAATCTCGCAAGGTCATTACATTCTCTGTTGCTCTGAAATTTTAACATGATATATATATATGTCAAGAGACTTCTCGTAAAATTAAATCTCAATCTAACAGACGGATTAAGAGATATGATTGATATTGTAAAATTATTCATTATTTAAAAAAATACTATTTGGCCGAAATGACACAGACAAAATGATTCTGACGTGTTTCAGTAGGAATTCGGCCTAAAAATCCAGAATGGAGCTAAATTTAACCCAAAATAAAAACAATTTCTTGTTTTTTAACTAATATGAAATATTTCAACCGTTTCTGCTGAAAAAACGAGATGAACCGGAATGGCCGAAACAAAACGAGATTGACATCTTGAAAGTGAAATCTGCTTCAATGGAGACTGCTAACCAACTGAAAGTGGCTCTCGTATATTGCTGTCTGAGCCAAATAGAACATACATGATCCGAAAATATCATTTCCCCCACCATAAATTAGTGACGTATAGCTTCATTTATCGTTTAACGAACCATAAACAAGGAGTGTTAAATGCAAATATCAATTTATTGCAGTCTATGGAAGAAAAAAACTTTCTGTCAATGGCCATAATCGAAGCCTGAAAACCAAGTGTGGAAGATTTGCAGTTGAAACAAATTAAATGCCCCCTCCCCAATGATTGGCAGGAAGATGCTTGGCTTAATTAGGGTTCTTGGTAGGAAGATGTTTGGCTTAATTAGGGTTCTTGGTGTAAGTTGTAACCACCATGGAAACCCATCAAATTCTGGACTATTTCTATTTCCCCGGAGTAAAAAAAACCCCTCTTCTGCACCGGAAACTTGTGATTGGGATTTTACCAAGCATCCCATTTCTTATCTGTATGAACAATCCAATGCTGTCCCATCAAACAATATTATCTTGACTCTTCACAGGATTCATCGTTGTGTGAACGCACACACCTGTCAAGCTATTCTTGAGTAAGCAAGTCGAGGCGACGCATATGGGAGTGGAGGAGTCCGGTGGCTCAAACTTCTATCTCACTTTAAATAGAGGTGGGCTGGTAAGTAGCCGTCCCAGCTTAACCAAGGTCTCGAGTTCGAGCCTTGGATATACAGTTATTTTAAAACTTGTTTGGGAGAGCTTTATTGCTCGTAAGAGTCCTACCCGGCTCGAAATCCGGATTAGTCGGCAGTGACCGGATTACCGGATGTTTTATACCAAAAAATAATAATAATAATAAAATCGGTTGGGACCATAATGCACCGAGTCCTGTAAGAGATTTACAAGTTGAGAATTAAAGGGGGGGATTTGTTGTAAAATTTATATTAAAAGATATTATAAGTTATTTTTAAAATCTATCATATATAAGATTTGTTATCCCATATTGAAAAATTAAGACTTTCATCAACAATTTATATAATAAAACTTAAGATAAGAAAACAGAGTGAGCTCACACATATAAGGATGAGTCGAGTAAGGGGAAAATCTCAAATTCGCTCCTTTGCGCGCTTTACACTTTTTTTGTTTGTTATTTTATTAAAATAATTTTTGATGACCCTCTGAATGAAAATCATAATGTTTGTTTTATATAAATATTATGGTGTGTGTATCATGTTGTATTAAAAAGAATATTCTATAACATATAATATATTAGCTTAGGTTCGGTCCATTCTTGGTTTGACTTTGATAATATTCATATTGTATTTATTATCATCTAAAATATTTAAATTCATTAAAATCACCTAGTCAATATTTATCGATTTTGAAATTATTTTTTTATTATTAGAGATAATATACTGATTGTATGAGCTATGGTATAGATGAAGTTTTGGAGTTATTCATTTAATGATATGTAGAATAATAATAATAATAATAAATAAGAAAGGGATTGGTTAAGGGTTGGTCCATTAATGTGGGAGAGTAAAGTACTTCAGCTTTAAAAGCTACAACTTAATTATAACGGATGACTCATGGGTGACTCATTATTATTATTATTATTATTATTATTATTATTATTATTATTATTATTATTATTCATAAAAAATGAAAAAAACTAAGTTAAATCCATAAAATATGAAGTTAATCTATATAATATTACATAGAAACCTACATAAATTCTTTATATATGTAAATAGGAAGATCCAGCCTCTTTGATACCGAGGCAAGTTTCGTCCCAGACTCTAACCTGCGGCTCGGTCAGGCATTGGAATGGAGAGACCTTAATATAATATAATATAATATAATATAATATAATATAATATAATATAATATAATATAATATAATATAATATATCCACTTGTCTTTTATTTTGTTTTGGAAAATCCCCTTCCCAACCACCCATCATATAATATACATATTTTGTTTTGGAAAATCCCTTTCCCAACCACCCATCATATAATATCCATCACGAGGCGTGCTTAGGGCCTGTTTGGCTGCAAAAACAAAATCAATTAAACCTAATTTTGTCACCCTTGATGTCAAGTAGTCAAAATTGAGATTTTGACACGAATCGAAAATGATTCCGAAAAATCAGATCGTAAAATCGTACCCAAATTTTTTCGTACAAAAATCATAAAATCACAGCTAAAATCGTATAAGAAACAAAATCGTAAAATCATATGTAAAATATTTCTGAATACAAAATAGCATAATTATGAACATTATTTTATCTTATTTTAAATAAAATTCAATTATTTTATATATAGTTTAATTATACAATTAATAGGAGTAAATTATATAATTAAATAATTGCTTTTGAAAAACCCACCAGCAATAAAATTATTATTTTTAATTATATTTAAATTTAAAAATTTCAATGATTTTATATATAGTTTAATTATACAATTAATAGGAGTAAATTATATAATTAAATAATTGCTTTTGAAAAACCCACCAACAATAAAATTATTATTTTTAATTATATTTAAATTTAAAAAATAAATTTAAATATAATTAAAAGACCCACAGTATTCAAGATTTGAAATTTAAACTATTTATTTTATGTTTTTCAAGTAATTGTATATTTTTTTTATGGTTGTTGTATTTGAAATTAATTAATGTTATTTATTATCTTAAATTAATAGGATTTTTTTAAAATTATTATTATGCTAATTATTATTATTATTATTATTATTATTATAACCCTTCCTCCCCCATATGGCTACTTTATTATTATTATTATTATTATAATAACTAATATTAACAACCCCCCCCCATAACCCTAAAACGCTAAATCCTTAATTCTCTATTTCTCTTCTCCTACGCCGCCGCTCATCTACTCATCCTTTGTCTACCTCCTCATTCTCTTCCTCCTCGTCTCCTCATCCAGATGATGTGGAGGACAACAAGGGCTAGATGTGTAGGTGGTGGGTAAGTGTATTTTTGGGTAAGATTTTGGGTGTGAGAGTTGATGATTTGAGTTTTTTTGCTGAGAAGAGAAGAGAAGATTTTGATTTGAGTTGCTACAAATATAATTTGTAAATGAAAGAATAAAAATTTGAAAATGAAAGCCCCGAAATCCGAATATCTTAAAATCATAAAATCGGACCGATCCGGTCCGATTTTACGAGTCAACCCGATTTTGACTGGGTTTGACGGAGTTTGACCAATTTCGATTTTTCTTTATGGTCCAACCAGGTTTGCTGAGCCAACTCGCAAACTCGTACGAGTTTGCAAGTTGACTCACGAGTTTGACTACCATGCTTGATGTGCTTTTGGAAAGAAAATTAAAGATTTATTATTAATATTAGTCATCTAAACTATTTGGAAACAGGAAAAAAAAACTTATTTGTAAATAAAAATAAAAAAATCTTCTTTGGAATGCAAAAATACTTCTAGTAATAATATTATGTGTTTATCGCTTACCCATGTCATCATTCTTCTGTGCCTTCATCCTGGCTAGAAGACTGTTTAGGAGTGTGGTTATGGTAGCTTTTGAAAGTGTTTTTCATGCCGAAATGTATCGAAATGATATATTTTTTTATTTTTTAAAAATTATTTTTGACATCAACACATCAAAATGATCTAAAAATATCAAATCATCAATTTTTAAAATGAAAAAAAAATACCAAATTATCGGTTTGGCCGCAATGCCAAACGAGCTCTAGGTCTTTAATAAAAAAAATCAATTCAAGTTGAACTGCATTACGGTCAAATGGAGTTCAATTTGTCTAATAAAATTTTGATGTTTACTTGACGTGATGCATGCTGGCTCAGGGGTTGTGCAGGTCAACACTTAAATGGTATTTAATGACTATATATATAGTCAATATATTTTTGGAGGCAAGTAAATTCAAATCATATTTTTGGGAGCATAGCTGAGAAAATAAAATTTTAATTGTTATATACTCTTACAAAGAATATCTATCGATTTTAAACTCGAGATTTGTTATATAAATAATAAATTATATATAAAAAATAATCTTTTTTAAATAAAATATATCAAATTAATAATTTAATATTGCATTTTAAAAAATAAATTACATCGGGAAAACAATCAGAAACAACAAAACTCTATTCTGAGTCCAGATGGTCAACGAATACACCAAATCTCTGACGTTCCCACCAACAAGCAGTTGAGACGTATGGAAGGGGCCAGGGCATTATTTATTTATTTATAACTTAGTGTCTGTTTAGATTATAATTGAATTTATTTTTTATTTTTTTAAATTATTTTTGATATCATCACATAAAAATAATTTAAAAATATTATTTTTTAATTAAAAATACAAAATTTTAAGTTGACATTTATAATGGAAGAGCTGAATTTTTTTCTCTTTGATTTTGTAGCTCCAATAAAAAAAGAGCCAAAATTATTTTTTTCTATATATTTATAAAAAATTCCAAAACATTAAAATATGTTATTTAAAGAATTTTTATTTCATTAGTTAAGTTTTTCTCAGTATTTTTTTTTCAAAAAAAAGTATTAATATTAAAATTATTTTTATTGAAGTTTGTATAAAAAACTATATTTATACTATTTAAAAAATCCTATCAATAATTTGATTTTACAAAATATTATTTGCTATTGAAAATGGTCTCAAGGGGGAATCGATATACCCCACAAAAACATTTAAGAAAAAAAAAGAAAATAAATTTACAAGTTTTTAATTATTTTATTCCTTTTCTTCTTATATAACGGCTCGTTAAAGGCTACCGTTAATGTCAATCACAAGTTGATCTAACGGTTGAAATAATTTCCGAAACTGTCAAATAATTTCCGTAACACTGATAAGAGCCTGAAAATCCTCGACGTAAAACACTTCGAAGTTATAGTCTTGCTAGCATCGTGTTCGAGCTCGAGTATGTTTTAATCCGGCTAAACTTGAATCAACACCGGGAAACATGGAAGTTTAACCGGAACTCGAGTTCTTTCGAGTCCGATATCTAAACTGGGTTTTTTCCCCCTTCTAAAATGATATCATTTTAGTTTCTCGAAATTGATTTACACTCGATTTCTTTCGAATCATGTTAAACTCGAGTTCGTCGGAGCCCGATACCGAGTCAGCTGTTTGATCATGCAAGGAGTAAAGGAAAGGATACGTGGGTTAGTATATTATTATCTTGATATGAATGTTAGGCAAGAAACATTAGAGGAGCTTGGCGGTCATATTTAAGAGGAACAGAAGAAGACAAAGGCATTAAGCTAAGAATAAAAAGATGGAAACGGAAAGAACAATTCAAGTGGGAGTTACAAATCGCAAGTAAACAAAAGTTGCTAAAATTCATCAACTTCTTTGATTTTCTCGACACAGCGTCAACATCATACCTTACCTGAAATCGACTCTCTCTATCTCTCTCTTCTGTGATCTACAGATTTCATGCCATACCTGTCTATAAAGGGAGCAGCTCAGTATTAGTTTTCAATCAAGTTACAGCTACAGCATCTTCCTTGTCATCTCCGCCTTTTTCTATCTCAACTTTTGTCTGTATGTACCTTTTTGAGGTGGTGGTTTCTTTCTTTTCATTCTAACTTCTCTCGGTATTCAGTACTGCTTCATTCCCTGAAACCTACCGGCTTTCACATGGGGTTGTTCAGAGACAAGGGTGTGGTTTACAAGCCTGCTGAGAACGTTAATCTTGGCCCTGATAGTGATGAGTCCTATCTAAAAGCCAATGTAAAAGGTTTCCATCTTCATTTCCATCTTCAATCATGTTCTTCCTTGTGATTGCTACGATTCATCTTTCTGTTTTCTGCTAACACGGAAATTTGTAGACGCAGTTTTAATGTTTTTACTCTCTCAGTATCGAGATTCGTTGACTGCTATATCATTTTGTAGGCAGAGAGTTTTGAATCAACTGAATATAGTAACCAAGTGACTCGTGTTTGTGTGTCCTTTGTTGTAAGATTCTGGCTGTTAATTTGCTGTTCTGGTCTGGTACAGAGATTAATCGCTCTGTTTTGACAGAAATTCTGGCAAGACAGGTTGCTTGAACACAACTTTCTGAAGTACTTTTGCTTGTTTGACTATACAATGCTTGGAATCTAAGTCTGGAATCAGTGATGGTGAAATCACATGCTCTTAATTAATTTCTAGACTAGTTTCACTATGCTTCCTGTCCTTTCTTCACCATTTAATCAAAAGCAGAAACACGCTATATTGAATTCTTAATTAGCACATATATGCCTTGTGCATATATGTCTTTGTCAACCCATAGACTTGTGTTTGAGTTTATTTTCATGCTGTTGATGAATAGTGTTTAAATTATATGCTAAAGTTTGAGTTTGTTTCATAAGCTCCTCGCATGGCTGGATTTCTTGCCAAAATTTTCGTCTGGTTTCTCGAGTCGCGAATTTTCGGAGCATTGCTTCTGTACATCTTGAAGAAAAACAATCTAATTCACAAGGTATGTCTTTTCGTTTCTTCGTCTTCTTACGTTGTAACTCAGTTCCTAATACCTTTTTCATCATCCTATGAATGGTCAATCATGCAACTACTGATCTGTTACATTTCCTGTCTAGTTAAGTGCCAGCATCTCCTTTCCCTTTTGCGTGGAACCTCTACTAATCAGTGATTATAATCAAAACCATTCAAGAAACATCATTAGCATCTCTACTTTGGTCCCTTCCAAGTATTAAGATGGTTATGCAGCTTTGTCAACTTTCTTCTTTCTGAATTCTCATCTTTTAAGACTAAAACTATACAAGGGCCAAAAATTTGTAAGTGAGGTCCTGTGCAAGAATTTACAAGTGAGGTCCATATTTGTAACCCCATTTGGGACCTCACTTACAAACTTGAGATTCATTGAAATTTATGTGACAACATTTTTTGTTCTTTTAATATATATATATATATATATATATATATATATATATAATCTTTTTTGACAAATTAACCAAACATTTCTGGTAAATTCAGAATAACCAAATCTTTTTGCTACAACGCTGAATTAGATTTTCTTTTGGTAGTAAGATTAGAGAGAGGCACAAAGTATAAACTAGGAGTGCTCCTAGCTGATTTTAGCCACTACATTTGATATGAAAGTAAGCTCCTTCAATGGCAATAATCTCCATATGTCTGTTCTGGTATGGACAGGACCACTCTACAATCTTGCCATAGGATTTTTTTAATGGTGCTATTTATTGTTGACGGCACCGTTGGTAGCTGAAAGCCCACTTGACCAAAGGATGAAGTGCATATTGTTATTTTCTACGTTTTATTATTCTTTTGGGATTATTGAGTATAAAAGTTGTTTTTTTTTCCACGAAGAATGCTGACTCTTCCACAACCAAGTTCTTAAAATACCTAGTCTTGCCTACCTGCCTACTTGCAGAGCTGAAGATTGTTTTATTGTGACCCTTCTAAATATCTCAACAGAATTTCTCATAATCACATAGTGGCATTATCAAATCAACGAAGTTGACCAGACTTGCACTCCAAGAATGTGTCTTGATTAACATTAGCAAACTCATTTACTTATCTCAAAGCCTCCATCCAAGATTGATTCATCTTAAATTCCACCACTGAAACTAAACTAACAATTGTAACAATCATGGTGGGGGAAGCTGCGGCATTGCTGGTGATAGTGATGTTGACGAGAGCTCAGAAAAAGATAAAAAGATTATAAAGTTGCAACCCATTTGCTCAGAAAAATCACGGAAAATTGTTGAATATACTGATTCACTGGACTATCAGAAGTGGTGTATTACTAGAGAATGACAAATGAAGCATGGGATGATACAGTCTGGGAAGTAAGGTATGAACTCATGAACCATAATTCGAGATCCATGCCACTTTGGTTTCAAAACAAAGTCAAAGCCAAAATGCCAGTACCAGAAAGAAGCCTCAGCCATTCAATTTTTCAGCAGCTGATGTTCATGAAATTATAGGAAAGAATACTCGATTTTCTAATTATTATGTGTTTCAAATATGCTTGAGCTAGAAAATAGCAAAACAAATATGGGTTCTGAAACATTTAAAATATCAGTTTTTTAATCATGACATTGGAGAGCTTGTTAGTCCTAGTTCACAAATCTTTCAATCTGGTCAAATGTATATTAGGTCACATTTTAAGGCCTCATTTTGACATCATAGAAAGAACAAACCTTTATTACACCATTTCTTTATGATATTCTATGTCAAAGACTCATGAATGCCTGCAACTCTTTCAGCTTGTTTCAAATGCAGTGCTGGAGGAATCACCTGTCTTTGTCCCTTTGCATCCATTTGAAGGTAGTTTCAATACCTTTAAGTTTTCAACTCTTCTACTATCTCTGGTACTATTCACAGTCTGAAATTGGTTATAGTTACAAAAAAGTTAGCATCAAGTATGTCTAGAAGAGAAAATTCTTATCTTTCAGGATTTAAAACAATTATAACATGATCAACTATTTATATTGCTTTCATTGGAGTTCCATGAGAAAGATTTTGATTTCAGTTCATCACTGCAGAGCTCAATGAAAAGGAAGTCAAACACATAAATTCTGATCTTTCACCATCTGAACAAGTTCAGCAGGCAATCGGCTGTCTGCCTCTACCTTCAGAGAAGATTGTTAATGGATTGAAGCCATATTTCTGTCGCTGGACAATAATGGATTATTCTAAAGCATATACCTCTGGAGAAATAACTCCATACATGGTACATCATTTCTTATGCATTTCTTTCATGAGATATTCTTTTCCTTTGTTGTTTGAAGTTATTTAAGCTGTAACTTGCACAGACATTTGAAACCTCAAAGTCTAATTCCATGATTCAAAGGCTTTCTTTCAGTTTCTTTTCTTATTGCCGTCAAGTTTCTCGTGTAAAAATTCTCAATGCAGTTTCCCATGAATGCTTGACGTTATTCCACTTAGCGCAGGTTGCAGAAAGATTAGTAGCTGCAATCCGTGAATCTTCCAGTCCTCCATTGGACATGGCATTCTTTATTAATTACGATGCTGAAGATATTTTAAGGCAGGCTAAAGAATCAACTCTTCGGTATGAAAGAGGTAGGCTTCGCTGAAACTCATGAGCAAATATTACAAATGAATATATATATTGCAAGTTTGATAATCCTCCTTCCATCAAGAGTGCACTATTTGTTTCGTGAAAAGTAGTGGGTCTGAGTTTATTGGTTGTCTCATTCTTCTAATCTCCTTAACCTTGTTATTTTATTCTAGCCCACTATTTTGTAGTTGCTTTGAACATGCTACAAAACTCACACTTGTTCTGTAACACCCCAGGGGAGCCAATGTCAGCTCTAGATGGAGTTCCAATTGCAATCAAGGATGAAATAGATTGCAGCCCTTATCCAACAACAGGTAACTCATTGTTAGAGAATAATATAAATCATATTCTGGGACCTTACCTAATAACATGGTATTAGAGTCTTGTTGACCCAACGGTCACGAGTTCGAATCTCAACACCCTCATTATATTTGATAAAAATTAAGTACAAGATAATGTGGACTTGCATGCAAGTGTCAAGCCCAAAAGATTTTCACTTGAAAGGGTGTGTTAGAGAATAATATAAATTATATTCTGGAGGTTAAGCTTTCAGGTAAAATGGTTGTTTGCTGATGATATATGTCACGTTGATTTTTCTAGGCGGCACCAAGTGGTTGCACAAATTTAGACCTTGCAAAGGTGATGCCTGCTGCATTATGCGTCTTAGATCATGTGGTGCAATAATTATTGGAAAAACCAATATGCATGAGCTTGGCGCTGGAACAAGTGGAATAAATCCTCACTATGGGTACAAAAACTCAGCTATTCTCCTCTTATAAACTTGATAATATCCTACTAGAAATATTGGAGGTCGCAGCAAAAAATACAGTACAATCTCTTCTTTTTTCTTGTAAATTCAAATATATTTTATTGTTCTCTGTTTAACTTATGAAAGGTTGAAGGAAAAATGATGGTATCTCCATAACCATGAATGTTACAGGGCTACTAGGAATCCATACGATCCTGGCAGGATAACTGGAGGTTCTTCTAGTGGATCAGCTGCGGTGGTTGCTGCAGGACTTTGCCCTGTTGCCCTTGGTGTTGATGGGGGAGGTACTTTAAATTCATCCTTAACTGGAAAAAGTACATGAGTATTTATTTTCTTATTTGGACCCATAATTTAAGAAAAACTCAAAATTCTTGTTCTACTTTCTCTAGAAATTTTATCTTTAATTGAACAAATAAATATTTGTTTTCTGCGGCTTGCCAAGATCATATATACAGACTTCTATAACAAATTAATACATTTATGTATGAAGGAAGGCTCTGCCATTTATCCAGAAAATTCTGCAAAATTGTGACATATATCACCATGTATCATGTCAATAATATCTAAATATATACACCTTTCATCATAATGTAATTAGGATCCGTGAGAATGCCTGCAGCTCTTTGTGGTGTTGTTGGTTTCAAGCCAACGTTCGGGCGTGTACCTCACTCTGGGTGAGAGCTTATTTCTATCTTGATTTTATTTCAGAAATATATGTTTTTCTCAATGCAGATGAATTCTCAGCATTGTGAAGAAACTTTTTTCCATTTTTTCAGTGTTCTTCCTCTGAACTGGACAGTGGGGATGGTAGGAGTGTTGGCAGGCACAATAGAGGATGCATTTCTCGTGTCAGTGCCATCTCTTTATTTGAAGATTTTTTTCTGAGTTACAATTATATGCTTCGATGCCTTTTTTATAAATTTTAATAGAGATCATTATTTTTCCAGTTATGCAGCAATAAATGGCCCAGTTCCATCCCATGAAACCTCTGCTATACCACCAGTAAGAACCTGCTCCGCAACTTTCTTTCAAGTTTAAAATCCTACCCTCTGAGAACTCTTTGGAAATGGCCTTGTAAACTATTTCAGAGTAACATCTGATAAAACACAAATCTTTCCTTCTTTGTTTCTGAAAATATCTAACAGCCAAAGGTGTATTTCCCAATACTACAATCAACAAATTCTGTGTCAAACATCACATTGGCAAGATCCAGGGAGGTTAGTAAATTCTCAACCTTAGATTCACATATATTCTTGTTTCAAGTGCGCTATAATCATGCCGAAAAATCCATTTATCTGTACTAGATCATTCTTCTGATTCTTTCCTTTGATTATTGAACCACGAAATGGATCCATTAGTGGTTTAATGATTGCAGTGATGATATAAGAACATGCTGTTCCCAAGCATTGTACAAGCTTTATGAGAAGTATGGTTGGAAGGTATAGATAATATATCATCCTGTGCAAATTTCTCTCAAATGATGAAGTTTTCTGCATGTTTCTTTGAAGAAATTTAGGCCTTCTGATGTTTTATATGGACTTTTGCATGCAAGACTGTAGATGTTACTATACCAGACATAGAAGCGATGCGCCTCGCTCATTATCTAACAATCGGATCTGAGTGCACTGCTGCGCTTAGTCCTTATCTAGAAAACTTGTAAGTTGTCTCTGGCTACCACATTTTCATCTTTCTTTTCTATAAAATATTGTAAATCATGGATGGCGATTTTATGTGCTCTTGAAAAAGGGATATTGAGGAGTCAGGATGGGATGTGAGGGTAGCACTTTCTGTATATGGTGCTTTCAGTGGTGAAGAGTATATAAAGGCTCAGAAACTGAGGTAAATTACAGGCTACATTTCTTCTTCTTTTTTTAATTTCAAGACATGGTGACAGTTGAAATTAAATTGAATTTGCTTTCCAGCTCATATTTAAACCTCAATTAGCCATTCACTTATCACCAGCATTTCTAATCCTCTTATTAAATACATAGCCTGTTGGTGATGTTTACTTATTAGTTAACAGCCAGTCACTTATCATTTAGAGTCCTACATGATTCTTAATCTAGTTGTTTGCATTTGATGACTATATTTAATGATTCAAGATCCTATGCATTTGCAGGAACCGCCAGATGAAAGTTCACAGGAAAATATTTACAAAAGCAGATGTCATTGTTACACCAACAGTAGGGTATTGATTTCTCCTTTTATTGGTCCTGTCCAAATGTTTCTGATGAATCCTCTCCCATTCAGAGGGATCAAATTGCACTCTATTGTTGCTATCCTATATTGTAGACAATACATTGCCTAATATTCATCTATTTTATACCACAGAGTAACTGCATATCCAATTCTGAATGATGCTCTCCAGACTGGTGAGTGTTGAATTGCATGGACTCAAGGCTGCTGCATGGTGAAATGCATGTTGCATGCTGCAGACAGTGAAGGCCACAGCTGTGAAGATTGAAGATTGAAGATTATGTCTTTAATTTTTTGAATTAGCTGAGTATTGAATTAGCTTAGCATTAGGTTGTTTTATCTTATCTTAAAATAAAGATCATGTTGATCAATTAGCTGGTTAGGATTGAGTCAATTAGCTAATTAGGATTGAGTCCAATTTTTGAATTCTAGTTAATCATGTACAAGAAGAAGTTGTATTCAACTATACCTCTTGTAATTTCTTTCTTAATAAATAAAGAAAAGGGATGGCAGTAACCTGGAGCTGATTCTGCCCCTAACTAAAATAGAATTCCAGTTTTTATGTTCTTCCCGTGTTCTTCATTTTCTGGAAATTCCAGATTTGAATCTGAACAGTGTTTGTTCTTGAGTTCATGACAGTTGACTTTTGTTGACTTTTCATGTTTTAATTCTACAATTGGTATCAGAGCATATAGGATCTTAGGTGGGATTGTGTGAAACACGAGTGGAAGGTGAGATTAAACAAAAAGGGGAAATCAAAAGTCAGTTTTTTGGTGAGTTTTTCTTGAGAGGTGAAAAATGGATTCTGCTGCCAATTTTTCTGCAAAAGCTCCTTCATTTGCAGGAGTAAATTATGGCACTTGGTCTGTGAGAATGGAGACCTACTTGAAGGCATTTGATTTGTGGGAGTTTGTTGAAAATAACAAACAACCTACACCTCTCAATAATAATCCTACCGTAGCTCAAATGAAGTTCTTCAATGAAGAAAGAGCTAAAGGATTTAAGGCACTTACTTGCATACACAATGCAGTAAGTGAGGAGATTTTTTCAAGAATTATGGCATGTAAAACTGCTAAAGAAGCTTGGGACAAGCTTAAGGCTGAATTCCAAGGAGATGAGAAATCAAGAAAAATGCAAGTTTTGAACTTGAGAAGGCAATTTGAAGGGCTGAAGATGAAGGAATCTGATTCCATCATTGATTTCTCTTCTCAAATATCTAAACTTGTGAATCAAGTGAGATTATTGGGGGAAGATTTTCCAGATTCCAGAATTGTGGAGAAAGTGCTGGTAAGCCTACCCGAGAGGTTTGAACATAAAATATGTTCATTGGAAGACTCAAAGGATTTCTCTGAAATGAGTTTCCAAGAGCTTGTAAATGCGTTACAAGCAGTGGAACAAAGACAATCTTACAGAAATGAAGGAACAAGTGAGAATGCACTTGTTGCTTACAAGGGAAAACAACATGCCAACAATTTCCCGAGAAACAAGCAAATTGGAAGGAAAGAAAAAGGCAAAGAATGGAGATCAAATCAGAATTCAAGCAGCTGGCAACCCAACAATTTGACAGTGAAGGAGAGAAAAGAATATCCTGCATGCAAGTATTGCAAAAAAACCAATCATTCTGAAGATTGGTGTTGGTTCAAAAAGGTGCAATGCAGAAATTGCAATCAATTTGGACACTACCAAAAGTATTGCAAAACCAAGAAAGAAGAGGTAAAACAAGCTCAAGAAGAAGAGAGCTTGACAGAAAAGGATGAGCATTTGTTTGTTGCATCAATGCAAAATTCACTAAGGAAAACAGAGGAGACAAATTCAATCTGGCTCATTGACAGTGGTTGTTCAAACCACATGACAGCTGACCTCTCAATTTTTTGTAGCTTGGATAAAAGCTATAAATCAAGGGTGAAAATAGGTAATGGAGACTTTGTGAAGGTTGAAGGAAAAGGAGCAATAGCAGTAGAGACAAGGGCAGGTACAAAAACTCTACTTGATGTCTTGTATGTGCCTCATATTAATCAGAATTTGGTGAGTGTGGGTCAATTGTTGGAGTCTGGCTATTCTCTATTCTTTGATAATGGAATGTGTGTTATTAGAGATAAAATGGGGACATTTTTGTTATGTGCAAAAATGGCAAATAGATGCTTCAATGCAGATTTGAAAGAAATATGTTGGACTGCCAACATGTGCAAGAATGATGAATCAATTCTTTGGCACAAAAGGATGGGTCACTATAATTATGTTGCATTGAACAAAATGGCTAAGTTGCAGATGGCACGTGGACTGCCAAGAATACATGATCAAGGTAATTTCTGTGAGGCTTGTCAATTGGGAAAGCAAACCAAAATTGCTTTCTCAAATTCTGTTTTTAGAGCCAATGCAAAGTTGCAGCTCATACACACAGATGTGTGTGGGCCAATGCAAGTTGATTCCTTGAATGGATCAAAATATTTCTTGCTATTTGTGGATGATTATAGTAGGTATTGTTGGGTTTACTTCTTAAAAAACAAGGCTGATGTTTTCTCTAAGTTTCTGTTGTTCAAGGCAGAGGTGGAACTTGAAACTGGACTGAAAATGAAGATGATAAGGTCTGATAATGGTGGAGAATTTACCTCCCAACAACTGGAGAATTACTTGATGAAAGAAGGGATTAAACACCAGTTGACCGTGCCTTACACACCTCAACAAAATGGGGTAAGTGAAAGGAAAAACAGAACCTTGATGGAAATGGCAAGGTGTTTGATGTATGAGAAGAAAATGCCCTTGAAGTTTTGGGCTGAAGCTGTAAACACAGCATCATACATACAAAATCGTGTGTCTTCAAGAGTTTTGGATGATAAAACTCCTTATGAAATCTGGTATGATGTTAAACCCAATGTTGAGCACTTAAAAGTCTTTGGATGCATATGTTATGTGTTGATACATGATGTTAATCGAAAAAAACTAGACAAGAAGGCTGATGTAGGTGTGTTGATTGGCTATAGTTCAAAGTCTAAAGCTTATAGAATCTTTGATGTTATGGCTAACAAAGTTTCAGTTGCAAGAAATGTTAAGTTTGTAGAAGATGCATCATGGAATTGGGAGAGTTTGGCAGTCAACTGGGCTGATCAAGGTCAACATGATGAACCAGAGTTTCATGATGAACTTGAGAATGATGAAAACATTGATGAGCAACCAGTTAGGGGGACAAGGTCCTTAACTGACATTTATAGCAGATGTTCAATAGCTGAGGCAGAACCTGTGGAGATTGAAGAGGCTTTGAAATCACAAGTGTGGGTGAAAGCAATGAAGGAGGAGCTTGACATGATCGAAAAAAACCAGACCTGGATGCTTGTTGACAGGCCTGCAAACAAGAAGACAATTGGAGTTAAATGGATATTCAAGACAAAGATGAATGCTGATGGAAGTATCAACAAACACAAGGCAAGATTGGTTGTAAAAGGCTATGCTCAAGAGGCTGGGATTGATTATACAGACACCTTTGCACCTGTTTCTAGGCATGAAACAATGAAACTTTTGCTTGCACTTGCTGCACAAAAGGGCTGGTATGTGTTCCAATTAGATGTGAAATCTGCTTTTTTGAATGGTGTGTTAGATGAGGAAATTTTTATTGAACAACCAGCAGGTTTTGATAATCAAAACCCAAACCAAGTGTATTTATTGAAGAAAGCTCTCTATGGTCTTAAACAAGCTCCTAGAGCTTGGTATAGTAGGCTTGATAATCACTTACTGAGTTTGGGATTCAAGAGAAGCATCAATGAGGTAACATTATATGTAAAACATGTTGATGATCATGTGCTAATGGTCTCTGTGTATGTAGATGACCTTCTAATTACGGGTGATAAAGGGCAGCTGATTGAAGAGTTCAAAACAAGCATGAAGGAGACATTTGAAATGAATGAGCTTGGGTTGATTTCTTATTTCTTAGGCATGGAAATAAGTCAATCTAAACAAGGAATTTTCCTATGCCAAAAGACCTTTGTGCAGAAGATACTAACCAATTTTGCAATGGCAAGTTGCAAACAAGTTTCTACCCCTATGATTTTGGGACTGAAACTTGTTAAAGATGATGGAGCACCAAAGACAGATGGGAAGGTGTATAGAAGCTTGATTGGGAGCTTATTATACTTAACCATCTCTCGGCCTGACATACTTTTTGCTGTTAATTATTTGTCTAGGTTCATGCAGGAACCAAGCCAAACACATTTCATGGCAGCCAAGAGAATCCTGAGGTACTTGCAGGGAACAAAAAATCTGGGCATACATTTTGCCAAAAACAGTGAGAACAAGCTTGTTGGTTTCACTGATAGTGATTGGGGAGGTAGTGATGAATGCATGATGAGTACTTCAGGGTATTGTTTTGCATTAGGAGTGAATGTTTTTAGCTGGATTTCGAAGAAACAATCAGTGGTGGCACATTCCACAGCAGAGGCAGAGTATGTGGCAGCATATGTGGCAGCCAAGCAATTGGTTTGGTTGAGAAAAATGTTAAAAGATCTTGATTGTGTTCAATCAAATCCCACTGAGTTGTTATGTGATAATATGTCAGCCATAGCTATTTCAAAGAATGCTGTGTTTCATGACAAAACAAAGCATATGAAGATCAAATTTCATGCTCTAAGACAATTTCAGTTGGAAGGTGAATTAGAGATGAAATATTGTAATACAAATGATCAATTAGCTGACTTGTTTACTAAACCATTAGCTAAAGGAAGGTTTGAAGAGCTAAGGGAAAAGATTGGAATGTGCAGCCTTGAATCCAAGGAGGAGTGTTGAATTGCATGGACTCAAGGCTGCTGCATGGTGAAATGCATGTTGCATGCTGCAGACAGTGAAGGCCACAGCTGTGAAGATTGAAGATTGAAGATTATGTCTTTAATTTTTTGAATTAGCTGAGTATTGAATTAGCTTAGCATTAGGTTGTTTTATCTTATCTTAAAATAAAGATCATGTTGATCAATTAGCTGGTTAGGATTGAGTCAATTAGCTAATTAGGATTGAGTCCAATTTTTGAATTCTAGTTAATCATGTACAAGAAGAAGTTGTATTCAACTATACCTCTTGTAATTTCTTTCTTAATAAATAAAGAAAAGGGATGGCAGTAACCTGGAGCTGATTCTGCCCCTAACTAAAATAGAATTCCAGTTTTTATGTTCTTCCCGTGTTCTTCATTTTCTGGAAATTCCAGATTTGAATCTGAACAGTGTTTGTTCTTGAGTTCATGACAGTTGACTTTTGTTGACTTTTCATGTTTTAATTCTACAGTGAGCTGGACTACATAAATGGAGGTAAGAAGTTCATGAAATAACAAGATTTTAACAAAAAAAATGTTTGGACCCTGAAATGGCATCACTATAAAATTTCACCAGTCAAATAAAAACACAATTTCGTAATCTTGTTGACCCCCTTTTATTTTTGCAGCTGCGCTAGTTCGGTTTCAGATAGCAGGAAATTTTCTGGGATTACCTGCAGTTACTGTTCCGGTAATGCTCTCCAATGCTAGCTCCAGCTAGTTATTTTATTTGGCTATTTTTCTTCTATTAACCTGAAATACGTAACACAGGTTGGATATGACAAAAAAGGGTTGCCTATAGGCCTTCAATTTATTGGAAGGCCTTGGTCTGAGCCAACATTAATCCATATAGCATATGCTATGCAGGTATATTATCAATTTATCATGTTTTGAGATTTAGATTTCTATAATGTTCCTCTCATTTTCTTTCATTTTGACTCTTAAGATACATTTAAAAATGTTGCAAACTTGATATTCCATGTGTTCATATCTAGCCATGTGCATTTAAGATTACAATTTGACTAGTTGTTTCAAGGAAGAATCATCTTTGCAAAGCTCCCGGGCGGATTGTCTAATGATTTGAGAATCTTTTTACACAATGTTCATGGTATTTATACATAAGGGCTGATCCGTGAAGTACTTTTTTGTTTTCAGTCTCTGTGCATCCCAGAGTGCAGAAAACCACAGGCTTTCTATGATTTGCTCAAGAAGGATTAACTGAAACAGGAAGCTTCAAAAGATCGAAGACGGCCCTGCAATTGTCAAACTATTTCTACTACCAGTTGTTTCTTCTTGCTCTTAATGAAAATGTGGAAAAGTTTTGCATGTAGTGCCTGGTTATCCTTGGCATTTCGTCACTACTATGTAATGAATTTCCACTGTCAACATGTATTTTATATTTGATAAAAAAGAAAAAGTTGCTTGCATTTTGGTTATATTTGTATGTATATAAAAGTAATAATAATATAAATCATATTCTGGGACCTTATCTAACAGCTTAAGCTTTTAAATGATATGGTTTCTTAACATGGTATCAAAGCATGGTTGACCTAACGATCATGAGTTCGAATCTCACCATCTCATTTTATTTGATAAAATCAAGCACAAGGTAGTATAGATCCGTGTAAGATTCAAGCCTAAAAAGCTTTTATTTGAGGAGATATTTAAGAGAATAATATAAATCATATTTTGAAATTTTACTTAACAGTTTAAGCATTTAGATGAGATGGTTACTTAACGCATCAAATTTAATATTTTCAGACTCTAGCAGGCTTTATTGTCCAATTTCAAAACTTCGAAGCCATCTCTCAACAGGATCTTTGTCAAACTTTATCAGCCATATATATTTTTTCCGCTCTTGTCGACTCAGACTCTAGCCCTACTTGTTCAGGACCCCAACCTACTGCCACAGATTCATTACTCACGCATCTTGGCTTGTTCTTCTTCCCTCGGTTATTCATCAACCTCATTGTCTAAAGTCATTTTTCGTCCCCGAATATTAAATAAAACAGCCTTTCTGTCAATTTCAACCCAGTTGCTCCAAAAAACTCTGACACGTGAGATCCAACTGTGTGTTTTGGGTGGAGTGATTATGGTGCTGATAGCAGAGGAGGAGAGATGATGGTGTTGATAGTGGAGTGGTGGCAGCAGTGGCAAAAGCGAAGGCAATGGTGGGGTGGGTTTCTTAGGACACAGGACAACAAGGACCACAAGGTGATGATAGAAATCGACGTAGCTGGAATATAGTGTAAGTGAAAACTTTCACAGGAGTGCCATGAATTGGATAAGGTGAGAGAGAATAAATATTAAGCAAAATTATATCCATTTAATTATTTTTGCCACTATCAACAAATACTAAAATCTTATCCTACCACTTTGAATTCCAAAATCTCTATTCTATAAGCATAAGAGAGTCCCAATTCTTTTGTGAAATGTTTTATAAGCCAAAAATATTTTCAAAAGGCAAAGGCAAAAGCCAAGATTTTTATTAGACAGTTTGATAGTCAATCAGAAATTCCAATTGATTTATGAAAAAATGTTGCAGCCACTTCCCCGCTGCAGAAGCAGAAAGCTGTCAAGAAAAGCAAATTGAAATTCTGAAAAGCGCACACAGGAAAATACTGATTGATGTGTATAGTTATATATTTTTTTATGGATAATCTGTTTGTGAATGATGTGATATTTATAATTTATATAAATACAACTGCAAATTCAAATGAAGGAACCTACATTCTTTATGACAAGAATGAATGCTTTACAATGGGAAAACTAATACCTAGTTGTTTCCTTAAATTTCACTCATCATATGCTAATTTTCATTGCGAACCCTACTATGACCTCTGGGGGGGATCTTTCCAAATCCATTTCTGTTCTTTTCAGAAACAAGGGTCGAGTTTAATGATAATGGTGACTCCCTATTACTGCCTTTCTTTGATCTTAAAGCACCTCTACTGACTTGGAAGGCTTCAGAATCTCTACCTGAAGATTGATTTCTAGGATCTGGTCTCTGTTGTTCACCATCAGCATGATCCTTTAATCCTTCACTACTGGCATCTGAGGATTTCTCAGAATCAAATAAGAGGTCTTCGAATGTTGCGAGAGATTTCAACTGAAGACCAAGAGATGAGATCGTTTTCTGGCATTCTGCAAGTTTGCTTGCAGCAACAGCTAGCTCTTTTTCCTGCGATAAAAAAAAAAAAAACAAGATGTGAATACCATTTACCAAAGCAATTGTGTTTATAAATTACTACTATTCTTAAAACCCAACTGTTTTGTAACATATCATGTCACGAGTAGCATGCATCCAGAAATAGAAGAACTTCAGGTATCTCATGTCATTCATAACTGTGATGCCACCTGGTTTTATGAGTTCAAAAATGATTCTGACAAAGGATATCATTGAAAAATATGCAAGAAATTTTGAAGGTAGCTTTGATACCTTTTTTCTTTTCTTGTAAAGGTAAAACTTCTGCTCTTAATATTTTATTTAAAAGAACAATAATGCAACAAGGACCATTTGCTTTTGTTTAAGTTTCGCAATATGAAAGTTAATCTGAAATGGACAGAGAGTATAAGATATTAGCCAAGATGGAAAATGCAAGTGGATCAATATGTATGGAAGATTTAACCATGTAAGTTAAATTAAATGCAGCATTTATGAACTTGGAGTGGGAATAGTTATTGAGCTTCTAGTAAGTCTTAAGATACTGACCTGTGTAATCTTCAACTCTACATTAAAGCCGGCAACACGCCTGCACTCCTCCTCGTGCTGGAGCTCAGCTTCACATTTCATTTTTGAGAGTTCGTCCTCCAACTGCTGTCTCTTTGCAGCATTTTCAGCTGACGAAGCACGCTCTTTCTCAACCTCTGAATCTAATGAAACAACTTTAGAAAGCAAGGTTTTGATCTCAGCTTCAGCAATTCTGAGCTGAGATTTTGTCTCTTCACTCTTTGCTTCAATGTCCTTTATCTCTTCCTCTCTAGCTTGTCTTGATTCATTTACAAGAGCTAACTGAGCTTGCAGGTCGCCTATCTTTGTATCTGCTTCCTGCAGCTGACTGCTTAATGTCTCGAGCTGCCTCTGGCATTCAGTGAAAGCCATTTCTGATTTATTTTTTTCTTCTTCCATCATATCCAACTTCTCCTCCAGATCAGCAGTTCTGTTAATCATGGATTCGAGTTCTTCTTTCCATCGGTTTCCACTACCATAGCCTTTATCTGATACAGGTTCTGCCTCAAGGTAAGAACTTCCACTTAATGTATCTGGAAAAGCAGCAAGTCTTTCCATTTCCAAAAAGTCATCCATGAGATCGATTTCTACAGAGGGAACCGTGTGGTTTCTTCCAATAGGTTTCCGATTCTTATATTGATCAAGTTCTGTAACATGAGCACAGGCCCATGAGTCAGACCAGCTTGGGTCACGTTCTTTCATTTCCAAGTCACTCTTCTTGCATGAATGACTTTCAACTGCTAGTAGCCTCTCCCAAATATCAGACTGACTGTCAGTGATAGACTCACCACCAATTGAAGAGGCAGTTAAAGATTTATACTCATTAGCAGCTGATGCTTTACGAACCATGGCTTTCAACTTCAGACACTCAGCTTCGAGCTTAGCAAGCTTCTTTATGCTTTCCAGGTGTAGTTTGCTTGCTGTTTCAGCAGCTTGGGTGCTCAAGTCCCTCTCCAAAATCCTAATCTCTATCTCCTCAGCTCGAGAAAGCAGCTCGCGCTTAAGGGACATGTTTTCTTTCTCTACAGAATCAAACCTTTTCCATAAATCCGAATTAGCTGAAGAAGTAGCTTCATCTCTTGCATTTTGAAGCTGGGCCTGGAGTTCTGCAAGCTGGGCCTCGAGCTCAGACTTTGTTGATTCCCATTCACTAATTTTCTTGGTGACAGCTTCACTGATCCTTTCATCTCGATCTTCTCTTGATTGTCTTAGCTGCCTCACACATTCCTTAAGTGCTGCATCCAGATGACCAACTCTATCTTCAAGTCCAGAGTTCTTCTTAGTAGCAGCCTCGAACTGTTGCTTTAAAGCTGACAGTTCATCTTCAGCTTTCTCCCACCCTAGAATTTGAGGCAGAAAAAACAAATAATAGCTGATAAACCAGATATGGAAGGCAGGTTGTAGATCACATCCCTAATTAAAATAAGAAATAGGATGATGTTAGAAAAGGACGTTTATGGACAATCTTTAAAAAATGCCATCAGATCCCTTTTTTGTTCTTTTTTTATTATTATTTCCTTTTTCTATGGTTGGTTGCACAACGGAGAAGCCCTCCTTCAACCTTAATCCCTTTCTGCTCTCGTACCTATATCATGGGAGGGATTCAACAGGTATCTTAGAAAAAACTAACCTGACAAACTGGGCTAGCCCTTGTGTGTTGTTATTATTATTATTATTACAAGAAGTCCGTACTGTTTAATTTAGAAGAAACCAAACACTAGCTCACCTTTCAACAGAAATTGAGTGTAGAAGGCAATGAGAGAAATACCTGAGACTGCTTCTTCTGCAACTTTGGCATGCTGCTTTACCAAATCTTCTTTGGCACTAATGTTCAGGAGAGCGGCAGATAGTTTCTCTGTCAAAGTCCTCACATTGTCACTAAGGTCTTCATCGTTGAGTACAGCTTTAGATGTAACTTCTGGTGATTGAGGATCATGAATTGGATATATCTTTGCCAAGAAGAAGGGGAAAAAATCAGAATTCCTTAATGATGAGGAAGAGCAACAGACTATGATACCCCTACAAGTGAAGAGCCATGACTGGAGGAAATTGAAGAAGATGCTGATGAAGCCTCGTGAAAGAGATGGTATTTGTTGGAACAGCAAAGATTTTGAGGAATTGGATTCATTATTCAATCTCTATCTAATGGTAATATTGAGGAGAAATGATCTCAAGCCTAGGCCATAGATTCATTTGAGTGGATTAAGAAAAGCTCGTTTATATCTAAAGTCGCTCCAGCCAGCCTCAACAAACAAAGCCGTAGATAAAAATGCTAATAATTTTTGCAGTAATTTTCTGTCAAGGAAAATCCAAACAAGAACTGCAAGCAAGCAACACCTTATGTGCCTAATAAGACAATACAAAATAAGAAAGGATTATACTTGAATGTACGGGAAAAACTATCCTAGGATGAGACCAGCAGGATTCATTTGGGAAATTTCTTTGAGTGCGTTTTTGCAAACTCTAAAAGATGAGCGAAAGGATATGATTTGAGACCTCATCTGAAGAGTGGTTGGCCATGACAAATATCGCATAAACAGAGATTCCAAGTGTGGCAAAATACATTCCAATATCCAAAGTTCATTCCACTTAATGTTTTTTAAAATCTTTTTTTGAAAAAAATAAGGTTTAGGAGTAATGCAATATGCATAAAACTCAAAACCCAAAATTGAACCAACCTGATCATCAGAGAATCTTTCAGAACGAGAAGATATGGACCCTGAACTGTCTGTTTCCCCATTACTCTTCTCTGACGACTTCCTTCTCCATAACCAGCTCCTCCTGTCCATCTCCAGTCCCACCAAAGTATCACCATTCCCTCACACAAAATTCCATTCTTTTCATTGTAATGCTACAAACACAAACACCCAGCATCATTAAACAAAAACCCAACAGCCTTAAATCCTACAAATTGACCACCAAACCAAGTGTTTGCTTTGAAATATCAGAGCTTCAAGAATACCAAACAATGTAAGCAAGCAAGCTAGCAAGCAGACAAAAAGAGTCAAATCCAACTGTTACAAACAAATAAAAATGAGTAGTCTTTTTGGTAAAGATCTTAACTTTGCTTAGAATTCACTCTCCGTAACAAATCTAGAAACAATGACTTAACTTTTTGAAGAAGAATCATGATCATCAAAAGATGGATATATTTGATAACCCTTTTAAAGTTTGGCTCTTTATCTATTAACAATTACTTGGGACATAAGATTTTGAACAGCTCATTAACTGGGCACCTACCAAATCCCCCCAATTTCACGCCATGAAATGAGTGTCACAAAAATAAAGAAGAAAGTCATGGATAGAATCATGGATAGAAAGAGACGGAGAGGACCACATGAGAAAAGGCCAATACTGCCTGATAGCCAATAATAACCCCATTTTTCTTCAACAAAATTATCTAACTAAACTAAAAAAAAAAAGAAGCAAAGACCCGCCTTCAAACATCACATGCAAAAACAAGAAATAATTGCTAAGGCAATAATACTCATCTCAAATTATCTCAAAAATCAAAAAGCTAGAATCTTTAAAATAAGTTTTCTGTAAAAGAGAGAGAGAGAGAGAGAGACTTACCTTTAGCTCTGAGACTTGTGGAAAATAGAAAGACCAATCAAATATTGATCGACGAAAAAGAGTTGAATAGCAAAGAAGCAAGCACAAACAAACCGTGCAGAGAAATCTGACGAATGTCAGTATAAAACGCCGGTGTTTAAATAGGGAGATTTTCTCTTTTTATTTTTATTTTTTGAGAATCTTTTCCTGGTATTTTTTTTCTATTTTATTTGTTCAATTAATGAGTTGTGATTCAAAATGGTGTACGGCCAACTGGACGTGAAGAGAACTATAGATATAGGCTTATATCAGCTTTTTATAGCAAGAAATAAAGAAGAAGAAGGTGATATTATCGTGTGTTTTGTTTTTTTATTGACTTTTTTGGCTTGATTATTCAAATAAAAATGGAGTTATTCCCGCCCATTGATGATGGGAATTGAGCACCCACCAATGTTTTTTCAAATATTCCTTGCCATTTGTCAACATTGATCGACTGTGTGCTGCTTCCATGTCTTTCTCTTGTTTTCTTCTTTCCATGCTTCCTTGAACACCAAAACCTAAAAACAAATATATTACCATTTTAGTTTTTATAGTATTTTATTTTCAAGATAGCAACTTTATTATTTTATTTCCTTCTATTATTTTTTTTAAAAAAAGCTATTGTTTCTAGCATTTATTATTTTATTTTTTTTAATACTAACACGTTACTAAGCTCATAATTTTCTTTAGGTTATTTGAAGTCTATGGTTTGGTTCGTATATTTTTTATTACTATTTATAAGTAAGATTTATTTAAAAAAATGCAGCAAAGATGTATTCACTATCAATCACAAACCTAAGCAGTTTAGCACTATGTTTTAAAGTGTTTTTGGAAAATAATTATTTTTCTTATTTTAAATTTAAAAAAATGATGTTTTTGGATTATTTTTATATGTTAATATTAAAATAAGAAAATTAATTATTTTTAAGTCTGTTTTTTTATATTTTTTAAAAAATATATAAGAATACATTTTTATATTTTGAGTCTGTTTCTTTATAAATTTTTAAAAAAATACTTAATGTTTTATGTTGTTTTAATGTGTTAAAGTTAAAAATACATTTTAAGAATTTTACAAAAAAATATTTTAATATTTTTTATTCATAGAAGGCATTTTTAATTTATTCAACCGGGTTCATGGTTATTTCCTGGCCTCAACTTCAAAATCCTACCAATAAAAACAACTTGGACAGAAGTGATTTTGAAGCATCCATGATTTAAATGAGAGGGTACCTTCCTCTTAACTAGGCGAGATCCCTACGGCCTATGAAGCATGGCCCCCACCTACTAATAATAATTCAGTTTAAAGTATTTCTTAATGTAGTATTTTATTATTAATATATTAAAATCATAAAGAGTATCTAAAAATATTTTATTTAGTTATAGTAGATTTTTCAATTCTAAGAAAGTGGAAATAGGTTCTAAAATGATAGATTATGTATTTATTGGATATTCTTTGAATAATTCCACCTGTAGATTTTTAGTTTTAAATTATAAAATTTATGGAATTGAAATAAAATAAATAGCATGTATATAAACTACATAAACTAATTATTTTACAGTGATGTAAATGCAAATTAATTAACGTGTTAAGCAAAAGAGAAATCAACAAGAGTTGGTCGGGGGTTTATTTATACGTGATAATAAAGATTGAGGACTGATTTATAGTTTTCTTTTGCTCATCTTGTCCACGTAACGTCTACCCATTCGTTTATGATTATGAGAAATCATTTATTCTGTTTTCACGCAGATTTCTAAATGAAATATGGTGTAGCCACCGAAAGCAACCGATTCTCTTTATACAATAATATTAAAGGTATATTTGCCACTTATATCAAAAATAATTTATAAAAATATAAAAATTATTTTAATATATTTTTAAATAAACAAAACAGTCAGACGTAAATTATTGCTGATTTAGGGGCATGTTCTCCACATGAGTACAAATTCTCAGCGGTGGGGACAAGGACATGGAATTAGAAAGACAGTGTAAGAGTTTCTTGTCTTCTCCAGGCGAGGAGGCGCGAGTGATTTTAGGGCTGGGATTTGTTTGATTCGTCTGAGCAAATCTTTATGCGCAGCCTGCAACAAGCTAGACAGCTAGAGGGAGGGAACAAATTATTGAATTGGTGTCTTTTTCGTCAATGGCGCTGCGTGCATGCATCGCCAAAGCTCCATCTATCTTTCTTCTTCAACGGTCCCACACATAAACGAAAAACAAATACTTATTTTCTAATATGTTCAGATCTGTATAATATTTTTTTATTTTATTTAATCTATTTAATATGTGTCTATTTAGATTAATTAAAAAATATTTTAACCAAAAATTTAAAATATTCTATTTTTTTAAAATTAAGGGCTTGTTTGGCATAATCGTTGTTTTTGTGGTTGAGGTGGGGAAAAAATTTCATGAAAAGCGCTTTTAGCTATTGTTCAAAGTCGAAATTGAATGTTAGGTTAAAATTGTGGTTGAGTTTGAGGTTTTATGAAAAGTAGTTCCGAATGTTTGGTTATCATGTTTTTCATATTACTGACAACTTTTAAAATTATTTTAAAGGACACACATTTATTTTTTAAAAATATTATAAATTTAATAATCATAATAATAAAATATAATTAATAATTCAAGTAAATTACACACTGTTATTCTCAATTAATTGAAAGCAACGAGTTATGGAGTAAAACAAAATGACGCATCTTTCCATTTTATCGAGGTTGATCTCTATGTACACAATTTTTAATTTTATAAAAACATGATTTTATATTTTTTTTAAACATTGGATTGAGCTTGTCCCAAACTAAATGGGCCAATACAACCAAGTGAGCCTAAAAGGGCTCAACTCTATTAGACTTGAGTCAGGTGAGAGAGCCCAACCCAATAGTTCAAAAGCAGCACAAAATGGTGTGTTTTGTCTTTCATTTTTGCATGAATTATTCAACCATGTTATTGTTCATAACATGGTCGGTTTGTGACTAGAGGGTCAACAACCGGTATCAGACGAGTAGAGGTGGCCAAAGTGGTTTCTCCTGTCATGGTGGTGTTGAAAATGACAACTGTGGTGGGCGGATGGGCATTGGAAGTTGTTAGGTTGTGTTGCCATTTGGCCTCTGCTTGCTTCGTTGTTGCTTTCCGAGTTGGAGAAGAAGGCTTAAGTGGTGAATGCAGTTGCTAGAGCTCATGGTGGAGCTCTCGTTGTTCTGACCGGGAGATGTCGCAGGAGTTGGCGAGGAGAGAGAGCTGAGGGGCTTGCTGCTATGGTTAAGGAAGAGATGGAAGATAGATAAATAGATAGATAGATAGAGAGCGTGAGAGAGAGAGAGAGAGAGATAAGGAGGAGCCGATGTTGTCTACCTTGGTGGTTGGTGTTGTCGATGGAGCTGGGGAAGACGATGGGTGACTATAAATCTTTGTTCTCCCCATCCACGTGTCTATTAATGCTCAGTGAACTTAGGATTAAACTCGGTTCCATGCATGAGTGCAACTGCAGTGAGTTTTTGAAAAGCATCTATGAGATGCTTTTTGAAACTCGTGACCAAAACATTATTTTTGGTGAGACTCACAATAAAATGTTAAACGGTGTTTATCATTTATGACTTTCCTCGTATGCATAAATTTTTAATTTGCATCGGGAATTTTTTAACAATAAAAAACAAGTCAAGAAAGCCTATTTACATAATGCTTTTGTTTTAAAAAAATATATGACCTCTAACTAAGCACAAAACAAATTACTATTGATTACTATAATGAGGTTTATGTAAACTAAAATTATTTGGATTAGTTGTATAGAAAATCTTATTACCAATTTCAAACATATACTTTTAATATAAGTGGTTAGATTTGTAGTGGCCGAATGTACTACCTGGTTGGGTGGTGTGTTTTTCATGAGCTGAAACACATAAAAATAAAAAGCAAATGTTTTAAAATATTTTTCTTAAAATAAAAATAAGTTAATTTTATATTGAAAAGTCGATGCATACATTTAATTTAATAAATCAAGAATTACATGAATCAATAAATGCAATAAAAAGTTCTTAAGGGCAACTAAAGACTAAATTGTAAAGCTACGAGATAAATATAAATTCATATAAATTCAGATAATTGAAAAAAGAGACAAAATTAGTGGGTTTTGAGAGCCCATAAACGTAGGCTGGATTGTTTAGGTAGGAGTTTTGATTGGGCTTCAGGTTTCTCATTTCCCTTTATTATGGACTTTAATCGCGAAAATTAGTTTTAATCAGGCCCACATCACTTTATTCCCCGAGGCCTTTTATTTATGAAAAAAGCTAAAAAAATAAAAATAAATCTTGCATTCCAGAAAATGTTGAGTTGGGGTTACACGTGGCGTGTACATCACGCCTCACGTCTGAGTAATGGGCTACCATTCGTTTGACAGCACCAGCCTCTCGAAATGTCAGATAACATTTTATTTGCCCCCTGTATTTGTAGAATAAACTCAACTGATCTCCTATTCATTATGTCTTTCTAATTATATCCTTGATTGAAAAGTTTGGACCGCACCATGTCAATTGATAACTGCAACTAATTTTCATTAATTTTATACATAAAAGAGGTAAATTTGAATTCTAATTCCTTTTATTTATTAATAAACGCTATCAATTAATTTGATTCACTCACATTTTCAAAGTATGACAAAATTGAAAACAAAAACGAAAAGAAGGACTGGAATGGACGTTAGTATACAAATACAGGGTGCAAAACAAAACTTGTCCCCTAAAGAATCACCTGAGGTGGGAAAAATATATTTTCAACTCTTGTTTCCCTCCTGTTCTGTCGTTGAGTCTTCAAGCTCAACCAAATCAAATTCCAAACGAAGAGGGAGAGAGGGCCAAGACCCTAAACTCCCCCCCTCTCCCTCTTGAATTTTGTTTTTGAATTTTCCTGTCACCAATTAAACAATTTTATCAAAATCCTAATTGGAAGATGAACGGTCAAATTGGTCCTCCTCCAAAGAGGACCAGTCTCACCCATAAACGAGGATCAACCACATCCAGAAAGTCATCGTCCTCAATGGCTCCTTCTCCGTCAGAGAATGGCAGCACCTCCTCCCATGGTGGAAACACCTCCAAGCCCTCCTCTCCCGACGCTCCATCGTATGTCTTATAATTAAATTAATGTTTTGTTACTATTTTGTTTTCGTTATTTTTTTATTTGGTCATTTATGTGTGAAAATGGTAATTTAATTGTACAAGTAAATTAATATTTAATTGCTAATTGGATTGATTATTTGTTTTCGTGGAGGCCTGTGAGAAGGGAAAGGACAGTGAAGAAATTGAGGTTATCGAAAGCACTAACGATTCCAGAGGGAATCACAGTGTCTGATGCTTGTAGGAGAATGGCAGCTCGTCGTGTTAATGCTGCTTTATTGACCGATGCTAATGCTTTGCTTTCCGGGATTGTTACTGACAAGGTTTTTTTTTGCTTATGTTGTTGTGCTCTGTTGTTTTTTCATTGTTATTTGTGTGGGACAGTGTTTTGATTATTTTGCTGTTTCAATTTCGCTGCTGTGGATAGGACATTTCGGCGAGAGTAATAGCGGAGGGGTTGAGGCCAGAGCAAACAACAGTATCAAAGATTATGACAAGGAATCCTATTTTTGTTAATTCGGATTCTTTAGCCATTGAAGCTCTTCAGAAGATGGTGCAGGGTTAGCTTCTCTTTTTAGTTCATGGTGTAGTTCGGTAGGTTTGAGTGATTTGACTGTTGAACTTCATTAAAAGGCCATAACTAGCTGAGGTGGGGTTTTGGGAGGTTGAATATAGATACTCCATTTTTGCTTTGAAATGGCTACTGGAATCAAAAACTTTAATGGTGGTAAAGATGTTGTTTGTTTTGTTTCTATTAGGTTGTGCGTGAAACAAAATTAGGAAAATGCATGGACCTGAAATCAGTGTGTATGAATCTTGTTACGCCAGTGTCAAGGCTTGGAAAATGAGGAAGATAGTTTTTTCATCATTATAGTTTGATCAGAGGGGGCAAGCGGCTGAATCGGGTAGGCGGGAGAAGGAATAGAGAGAGGACCCAAGCTAAAATGTCAATTCTAAGAATTTAGTCAATGGGATTCCTTTTATGGGATAATTTACAAGGTTTTGTATTGCTGTTGAGATTTCTCTATTTATCAGCTGAACTTGTCATTTAGAATATTATGTTTGCGTTATAGATTTTTGCTGAACTGGAAGTGATTTTGTAATTTAGGAGTTCAGGAGTGTAGGTTAATTGCTCGTTGAAATGAGCATGACATGTACTTGTGACGATAATCCACTTAAAAAATGGCATAGTTGTTTGTGAACTTTCAGCACTGATGCCACAAACATTGGTCACTTTTTTTCATCAATTAAGTACATTTGTTTAGCAGCATCTTAGTTGTGTTTTGGTCAACA
The DNA here is from genome assembly GCA_032356905.1 of Salix exigua. NCBI lineage: Eukaryota > Viridiplantae > Streptophyta > Magnoliopsida > Malpighiales > Salicaceae > Salix > Salix exigua. The sequence continues at coordinate 1,837,672 of CM063594.1, read as the reverse complement.
GGCAAGTTCAGGCACCTCCCTGTAGTGGAGAATGGTGAAGTTATTGCGTTGCTGGATATTACAAAATGTCTCTATGATGCTATATCTAGAATGGAGAAGGCTGCTGAGCAGGGGAGTGCCATCGCTGCTGCTGTTGAAGGTGTGGAACGTCAATGGGGAAACAATTTTACTGGTCAGTGGTTGCTACTATTTCTGTTTTTCTTATCATTGCCATTATCAACAGGATATGGAACAGCTTGTTTGATTTTGATTCATGCTTGTATATAATTCTTATTGCTTTCACTGCTCTTGTGATGTGCTCATTATAATGCACATCAAATTAAGCTTCATGGAAGCAAGAAAAAAAATCAATTTGACCTTCGCTTACCACTGTGCATTTAAAATTGCTCTTTAATTAGTAAAGGTTTAAATTTTGTTCCCATGGAAGCAAGCACATGTAAAAAATAATAGTAATGAATGAATGCACAAAAAATAGATATTTGTTATAGATAACCATCTTTCTTCTGCTGGAAATGCCTGTACCATAATGTAGTTTCTTTGTTGAAGTTTTAAAATTATTTATTTATCTTTAAAAAAATTTAATTTATTTTTTCTTACTGTTTCCACTATATGTCATCTTCCATTTCAGCTCCACATGCATTCATAGAAACTCTGAGGGAGCGAATGTTCAAGCCCTCCTTGTCAACAATTATTGGTGAACAAACAAGGTAACCTTTTTATCTTAAAAATTTTCTTGTTCCGAGTACAGTTTTTTTTAAAAGATATTGTAGAGGTATGGTTGTGTTACCGATTCTTGTAGCCTTACATACTTCCAGGGTTGCAGTTGCTTCACCATCGGATCCTGTCAATGTTGCTGCGAACAAAATGCGGGAGTTGCGGGTTAATTCAGTTATTGTTGTGACGAGGAACAAAATTCAGGGGATACTCACGTACTTCTCTTTCTTGCCAGGCTTTGCCATATTACAACTTGTTCTTGGAACTCTTGCTGCAAATGATGTCTTTAAAATGAGATCCAGCGTTTCTTTTTCTTTTCTTTCTTTCTTTTTATGTCTATCATGCATGTTCTTAGTTTCTATGCTTCTCTGCTGCAGTTCAAAGGATATTCTCATGCGAGTTGTGGCACATAATCTTTCTCCTGAGTTGACTCTTGTGGAAAAGGTTTGTTGCAAGAGCCATATATATTTTTACTTATTTGGCACTTTGCTATATTTTTTTAACTCTTAATTTTTGCTAGAGGGTTAATTTTGTTACATCATTTACGCTGTAATCCTGCTAGTTGCTACAATTGTCATGGATGAGTAAAAGAACAATGTGTGGGAGATGATTCATTTACTATTTCTCAACCTATTCAGCAGTGTAGAATGTTCCGACCCTTTTAACATTTTATAAAGATGGTAGCTAGTTAAGCTTTGCCTCATGTTTCATCTTGTCCCGGGAATGAAAGCAAGCATCGCAAGGGTTAGTATTGTTTATGAGGAATCCTTGATACTGATTTCTTATGCATGATTTATGATGTATAAAGTGAGGAGATCCCCTTGATACTAATCAGAAATCAAATTATTGGCTCACCTGTATAGTTTTATCTATGAGAAGTAGCTCATTGTTCATAATTTAGATTATGTCTTTGGACAGGTAATGTTTTTTTGTTGCTTTACTAAGTTTGCATCAATGACTGACTTCTGCACTGTTAAAAATTGATATTATATTGCTATATTTGAAGATATCTATAATGTTGCATACTTAGATTACTCGTTGATATTTTTTTTTTCTTAACGTTTTCTCTTTCTCTCTTATTCATTGTGGCCGTTCTCATTTCTTCAGCTATTTTGCTAGATTCCTTCCCTTTCTATGTGGGGTAACTTTTTTTTTGGCCTAACATTTGCCTTGTATTGAATGCCCAATCCTAAATTTCATATTGAATGCACAATCCTATATTTAATATTTTCATATAGAATCATTTGGTGTTTCTTTGCTATGGTAATAAAAGCTTGTCTTAATTTGAGAGTGGCGATGCCTTGCATTATCTCACTGATATTTTTATTAATGCTTCAGGTGATGACACCAAACCCTGAATGTGTGACAGTGGAAACAACAGTCCTTGATGCATTACATCTAATGCATGATGGGAAGTTCTTACATCTTCCTGTCTTGGACAAAGGTGAGTGTAACTCACTTTAATTCTCATAACCGTTTCTTTCTTTGTTTTTTCTTTACAAGTTATCCAATTATCATCTTTTTTGCAGATGGGTCTGCTGTTGCGTGTGTAGATGTTCTTCAGATAACTCACGCAGCAATTTCCATGGTAACCTTCATTTCTTATACAGCTTGTTGAAATGATATGCATTTTTCAGTGGGGATGAATCAGTTTTGAGATTTTAAGACATGTTCAAAATTATACCTGGTAGAAATATTTGTCAGCCATAGATAAAACAAATTTTCGGTCCATGAAATGCTTTTTCTTTATTTCCATCTGAAGTACTAGTTCAGTAGAGAAACTTGAGTAGGTGAAAAAAACATTAAACCAACTATCAAGCACTAGGCTGTGGAATGTAGTTGACAACCATGTCTTAGTGACCATGCCACTGTTTTGTTGGTTAGCTTAGCTCTTTGTCGAGCATCTTGATTGTTTGTTTATTAAGAGTATGGCCACAGTGTAACATTGTGAAGTGTGTTTACATTAATACAGCCACTTACTAATTTCTTCTCCTAAACATGCATTTTTAATCTTATGGACATTCAAGCAAGAACCTTTTGCATTTCTACCCTTGAACCTTCATCAGTCCTGATTTTTGTTTTTTGTTCATTTCACTTGTCACTGTATGGTTGAACATCTGCAAGTGTCTCTGAGTGTGTGTTGGGGACTGCACCACTGTAATCCCTAACATGACCTGGGTTGAACCGGTTCTGCCGCTTGCATTGTTCAAAATGAAATTGTTTACTGGATAAAGCCATTTACATGCTATTACTGCTAAATGAATTTTATAAATAAGATAAATTTGCTTATGTAGAGATGCTAACGAAGCAGAGATTAGTCTTTCTGCCATTTTTCTTGTGTTATATTATATTTTCATTCTGTCAAACACTTAACTGGCCAATTTGAAACTTTACAAGGTTGAAAGTAGCTCTGGAGCTGTTAATGATGCGGCCAACACAATGATGCAAAAGTTCTGGGATGCTGCTCTTACTTTGGAATCACCAGATGATTATGACATCCAAAGGTCTTCCTAATGCTGTCAAACTTTGACCTTACCCTGGTACCTTGTTGGTTCTGTTACTAAACCTATAGGGTGTTGATTTCAGTGAAATGTCTGCACTAATGGCATCAGACGGGGCAGAACTTGGAAGGTACCCATCACTTGGTCTTGGAAATTCATTTGCCTTCAAAATTGAGGATCTAAAGGGCCACATACATCGACTCAATTGTTGTAAGTGGTCATTGCTGACTGTTTTTGAGAATGCCTCATTTCTGAACAAAATGAATTTTGTATTTTACCATTGTACACAAACTATAGGCACAGTGTGAAATGATTCTTTGATATATACTAAGAAATTGTGGACAGAAGCTTAAATTAAAATAATCAAATAATTCTACCTCTTTTATATTATTATTATTATTATTATTATTATAGAAGGGATAAAACAACAAGTTTACTTCATTTGTTGAGCTTCTTTGTTATCCAATCAAACTCAAAAGTAAAGTTTTATATTGCCTATACTTTTTTTCCAGGCACTGAGAATTTAGATGGGCTTCTTTCCACTGTCTTGCAAAGGATTGGTGCTGATAATGAGCAAGATCGACCCCAACTTTTGGTAAGATGGGCTTATAATTAAACAAATGCAATTTGTGATCTCTATTAATATTTATCTTCTTGACTTATGTAGCATTCAATTTCTTTTTTTACAGTATGAAGATGATGAAGGTGATAAAGTTTTGCTTGCTACTGACGGTGACCTCATTGGTGCTGTCAGCCATGCTAGATCAGTGGGACTGAAGGTAATACTTTGATATTATTATATGTGGATTTGTGTATAAATTTTAGTCGAACAATTCATTTGCAAGTTTTTTTTCCAGAGTAGCACAGCTGTGACCAGGCTTTTTTTTGGCTGCCGCTGTAGTGCCAAACACCCATTTTGCTGTAGATTACAACAACAGAAAACAAACAAACAACAACAAAAGCCTAGTTAAATAGAGAGCACAAATTGCATTTGTATAATGATATATTCTTAATTTGTAATTTTGTGTGCACTAAATCTCTCTTGATCTCAGGTTTTAAGGTTGCATCTTGACTGTTATGACCCAAGCAATCAAACAACATCACCGTTGGGTACAACTACTACTGCCACCCAGAGAATTGGATTGGTGTCTTTCCGCTCTGGTATCTTCTTAGCTGGTGTCGTTTTAGCAGGCTTTGCTGCTGTTGCTTATTTGAAGCGCTCAAAAATGTGAAATTTTATTGAGTCCAAATGATGAACACGCTTGAGATTTTGAAGTTGGTCCACTGGGGGTTCTACCAGCATTTGAAGATATTTGTTGGCCAGAGCTTAAAGGAAAATTGAAGTTTAACCCTAATTGTTCATTCAGAAGAGGTGTAACTAAATGCTGGGAACACCGAAGCACTAACATGATTGGGTAGGTGTACATTACCATTCTATCCTGATGAAAATGCCAAGTTTACTGCAATTTTTCCACAGGAACCTCTACTGCTAAAAGCTAGATCTTGTATGGAGTTGCAGGCACGATGTCACTATTTATTTTTGTTACCTACAGCTACAAGCATTGTTTTATAAATTTCCAGTTACCTAACCAAAATAAAATAAAATAATAATAATAAATAAATAAAAAGAAGGGAACTTTTTCAGTTTTTGTACAAAATTTATTGTCTGGGTTTTGCATGGCAACTGCAGCCTATAAGCTATTTCCACTGGGTCCTTGTGTTGCAGTTGGACCCTGATTGCCATTCATGAACTGCTTTTATTTTCTGAAAAATGAACAAAAAATTATAATGGGACTGATTGGCTATGCTCGTGCAGCAGTATTGCTATCATTCCCACTCTTAACAGCGATCATGATTTGGAATTCCTGGTATCTTGAGAATGTTAAGAAATTCAAACTGGGAATAAAATTTCTTGTTTTTCCCTTCCTGATGCATTGCATAAAGGATCTGAGCTGTAACAAGTCTGCCCTTCTGTTGGAATTTGGGCCATAATGAAACAGGATCATCATTGTCCGCCATCATATAGCCTGAGATCTTGACGTTTGAATTAAGACATGTACACTAATTTTGAGGTATTATTTGCTTATCTGGATTTATAAAATACACTTTTGGTAGATATGTTTTCTGAATCTAAAAAAAGAGTCATCGATTACTTGGACTGTTTCATTTTCCGGTGTGTTAGAATGTCTCTCTCTTGAAGATAGTCTTTAAACTGGAGATTTGTCAAGAGAATAGGGTGTGTTCTGTTGACTATTGTGGCGAGGATTCTCCTTCTTGAAGCAAAAGTCTGGATGTATTCTATTCTGACCCACGACTCAGCTCTTGCTGTTCATAATCTTCATATCCAATCTGCAAATTCGGCCGTTGCTTCATCTGTTGAGGTTGAAGATGTTGCTAATACTCGCATGTTCTGAGTCAACGTGAAAGATTCACAGATACTTCCATAGAATCTTCTCTTCCACAACATTTTGGAGTAAAATTAAGACTCTTAAAACTTTGAGGTTGAAGAAAACGTTTTCCATCCATTCCCATAGTTTCCGTCTCTGGCATTATCCAAAAACTACGTTAATTATAACTTACTCCCTCTAAATTATTAAAACTAACTAATTAGTCCTTGTTTCTAGCACTATATACTTAATCCTTTCACTTTTAAAACCATTCATAACATAATCCTTTTCATCAGTTTCATGATCTTTTCTAATTTAATATCTTTTTTATTTTTAAAAATATAAAAAAGGAAGTGGGTAATATATGACATTTTTTTGAAACAAAATACCACTGAAATACATAGTAATAAAATTAATCCTCTTGTTTCCATAATATCATAACTTAGTATTTCTAGTTTTAGAAATCATAATTTAATCCCTTAATTTTTGTGATTATTAATTAGTTTTTTTTGTAAGTAGAAGGACATCTATCCCTTGAATTTATTTCAATATAACTAAAATTATATTTTGAAAAGAAGAATAACTAAATTGGTGACTACTCAGCACTTCACAAATGATGATGATAAATAACATAGGGACTAAGTTACAGCAGGATATAAAAATAAATAAATATATGATATGCTTCTTCTTAAACCTGAGTGACTAACTAATAACTTTACTAAAATTACAAGGACTAATTAAATAATTTTCCTAGTAATATGGCCTCGAGTAAAAAACGAAAAGACGTTAAAAGAATCAAACCGGACCAGTCCAAGTAACCGCCAAGAACACTGAAAATTCCAAAAGAAAAGGAAAGAAGCAGTAGAAAGAGCGAAACCATTTCAAAGCCGCCCTGGTCTCAAATGTAAGCCCTCTTCCTCCTCCTCCCACTTCTTACTTCCTTGTTTGCATGTCAGAGTCGTAATCATAAGCATTCCATTTTTTTTGGGGGGTGCATAGTGATCCTTTTTTCTTACATTGATTACTAGAATCCAATAATGTTGGTGTCTATACATTCCCTTTTTCTTGAAATCTACTTATTATGATGTTATTTGGTTTCTTCGATGTATATATGAACATTGTGTCTGTCTTTTTCTTTGATTCTCATGGTTTCTTGTTTGGAGTTGATGGCGGTGCTCGTCAATGTTATTATCACTGCCCTGTTTTTTTTTTTTTTTTGCGTTTAGGTAATTAAAGGGAATCCTTTTTGCAACATTTATGTGTATCTGATCTAATATGAACATTCAAGGAACCAATTGCTGGTATTTTCAATATGTGGAGATAATTAATAATATTTTGCAAGGATTTGAACCCTTGATGCGCTCACTGGAGAATCATGAATTTTAGGATCATTTTTAGGAATCAATCAGGATAGGTACTGCCTTATCCACTCCCTTTTTAATAGATGATATCGAATTGCTTCCTGGCCCATAAAATAAAATTTATGAACTGCCGATGTGACAAATACACAAAGTAGCAGACTCTCTCACTCTAAAATCAAACTCTCTTTAATCGTCTTTCTGGGAGAATAACTTATGGGAAGTTCATATGCATGTCGAAGTTCTTTTTTTTCTCCTGGCAAGTACTGTGTGCTGGATTTTATTCGAATGCTGCTTTTGCAGACTGTTAATGTAAACAGGATGGAACTTGAAGATGCGCATTCTGATCTCTGTTCCTTGAGAAAATTATATGGACTCCTCCAAGGAAGTCCAGATGGTGTGAAAATGGCAGGCTTTGTGAGTTTTCTCTAAACAACCTTACTGTGTTTTCGTTTCTGCTACTGATTGTTGTTTATGTGGGAATTCCCTATTTCTGTTTGTCCAATATTGTTGTGAAGGGATCATCAATTCCTTTTATTGATTGTGGATTTCATTACTGTTGTACTGTGAAATTCTATTTAAGCCATTCTTGGATGCCGATCAAGATTTATGTCACTGCTGCCTTTTCTTCTGTCCCTCATACTCCATGTAACCTGTTTTTCTTGAGGTGCTTCATATTTTTTTCTCCAGTGGTTGTATTGTCAATATTTAGTCTGATATTTCTTTCCAATGGTTGGTGAAGAGAATGAATGAAGTGATAAATATTAGTTTGTGTTCTTACTAATGTCTGTTTTTGAGCAGTTGGACGAGAGAGCAAAAGTGCTTTTGAAGAGTCTGCTAGATGCTGCTACAGAGAAGGCCTTATTGGCTTATTCAAAGGTATATTTTGTCAATTTTGTGCTTGAGTTACACAGCTTTGGTGATACGGAGAAAATATGACATCAATTATGCTTTCCAAGGCTACATGAAATGTTAAGAAGATATATGGATTGAAGTTTCTTGCAACTAAGTTTAGTTTTCTGATATGTAAATACAACAGTTTTCAAAATCAAACCTTAGCTAGGATGGGTAACGGGATGACTATTTGATCTTGTGGTACTAATCCTTGCAAGGGAGAGAGACTGTTCTTGAGTTTGAGTACTTCCTGTTGCAAATTTGGTATGAAAAAATGACATCCAGGTAATTCCAATAGTTTCCATCTGACTTTGTTTGATGTTTTGAAATCACAGATCATAGTGGACGCGCAATTAGGTGTGTCTAACACACCCTGCTCTTCTCGATCAGTGCAGCCCAAGGCCATGCCATATTTAGAACCTCCAGTTTCACCTGATGTAGAAAACGCTTCTCCAAGTACCATTCAAAGTTCAAATGCTCAGACAAATTTATGTGTAAACAACGCATGGAAAAACGAGCAGTCACTTATTAAGCCAACACCTCAGGATTCAGGGTCGGAGCATTCCAAATTCAGTGTCTCGTTGAACAAACCTGAAGGTAGGAAAAAGTGCTGTCGAGTTTGTAAGCAAACCAGCATGAAGCAGCAGAACTCGGCCAAGAATCTGAACAAAGATGGTAATGAAAGCGATCAGCGCCACGATGAGGCTTATTGGATTGATGGGAATTCAAAAGGGTCGCATGAGCTCAGATTGAAGGGTCTCAAATCAGCAGTGACTTCCTGTGAAGAGCCAAAACAGAGAAGAAATTCTGAAATTGAATGTCAACCAAGCGTTGCAAGTTCCGCTTCTTGGGCCTCAAGTTCGGTGGGTTCTAAGTTTGTGAAAATAGGATCTGAATTTGTATCTGGAAAAATTGATAAGCATCGAGAGGATCCAGAAAGTAATTCCTTTCATGAAGTTGCAAATGCAATGAAATATAGTGACTCTGTGATGCCCTCCTCATCGCTGCAGCTTTATCGTGAGAATGCAGATTCACTTGAAGCTAACAATGCAGCTTTTGATCACAATTTTCCCATGGCGGATAATTCAATAGGAACTAAAATGCAGTCGGTACAAAAGGATGGTTCAGTTGCAGTAGGTGAAATGAGTTTTGCCAAGAGACAAAATGGGGACGGTTCAGTTGCCATGAGAGAAACAAACTGTGCAGAGAGACAGAATGTGAGGGAAATTGTTGAGAGAATTGAGTCACTCAATCGAAGTCAGAAGAACTATCAAACATGTCAGTATGTTTGCGGGTTACAGGTTCCCCCGAGTCAGGATGATGTGGCCAAGAAGTCCTCGATGCATAGTATGAAGGTACGGCAAGACACTCCATTAAGGAATCCGATGGCTCGGATGGAGGAAAAATCCACGACATCTGTACCATCAATACCACTTTCTGCAGGGTCAATCGTGGCATCTCACAAAAGACATCTGCCTCGTCAAACATTTATAAGGCCAACACTGCTAGATTATGATGATTATCACAAGAAAATCACCTCAAAGAGATCTTACGTGGACTCAGAAGAAGAGTTAGATGAGACAACCAGCTCAAGTTCAAACGGTCGATCGCTGGAAATGTCCGAGGAGGCAGCTAGCTCTAGTTCTAGCCCTCACTTACCAGAATTGTCAGATGCCACAGCCAGCTCAAGCTCCAATCCTCGCTCACTAATAGAGTCATGCCAGACTGCCAGCTCCAGCTCTAGTCCTCACTCTTCCTACAGCTGGACAAGTCAGCAGCAGACAACAGGCAGCGGCAGCTGCAGCAGCAGCAGCAGAGGTAGCGATGAGGATCCTGAAGATTACTATGATCGTGGGGATCATCCACCTAGAGTAAAGGGACCAAGTAAGAGGTACAGATCACCAAGCTATAATAAGAAAGCAATTGGACGACTTAGGGGGCTAAAAAACAAGCTGGGGCTCATTTTCCATCACCACCACCACCACCACCACCACCATCATGACGACAATGATGGTGAGAAGGCCCCCGCCAGATCCATGTGGAAGAACTTGCACAAGATGCTCCAAAAAAAAGACATGAAGCATCATGACAAGGCCTATCAGAAAAAAGCAGTTGAGAAGTTCGGAAAATCTGTAGTCTCGAGTAAGAAGAAGCAGAAGGCTGGACATTTCCGTGCATTGGTTAAAGGGTTGATGAAGCATTCTAAACATTCGAAGAAATCAAAGCCCTCCAAAGACGGGATCGGACGACAGTTAGGACGTATCCAAAATGGCCATGATAATAAGCATTGGTGGAAAATGTTTCAGCGCCATCGAAGAGGAGTCAGGCTGCCCAACAGAGGGCGTGTTAAACTAGGAATTCCCAGAAAGAACAAGAAACCCCGGCTAAAAACCCTGAAATAAGATTACATAGCATTTTGTACATGAAGTATCTCTTGGATTCTCAATTTTGAGTCGATAATCTAATTCCGCCCTCCACCCATACACATAAATTCATACTTAACCGCAAAGGGTCGTGGCCAGTGGCTGAAGAGCGTCCTCCCACTTTCAAACTCAAATTGACTCACAGTGAGTAGGGTGAGAGTACTCCTCTCATTTCTCCAGTCCTTCCTGTAGTATGCCTATCATCCTCGGTGCTTTACATGCTCATTTGGGCTTGTTGGGTGTTCAAGTGAGTCCGGGGATTAGTTGAGGTGCGCGTAAGCTGGCCCGGACACCCCGATCATTTAAAAAAAAAATTCATACTCGGAGGACATTGAGTAAAATTAGTGAAAATTACAATAATTTTTCAAAGGTACCATAATTATAAATCATCAAAACTTCGAAGATATTACAAAAACACCTTTTAATCTAAAGAACAGTTGATTTTAAATGGAATGGTTTTAAGAATATTAAGATATTTTAGATACAATTGTAATCAGGGGATCACATCACGTGCACAAACATTAGGTAGGTGTTCAACGCCTCAAAATAAATTATTTGTGTATTTCTATAATTCTATAAGGGATTTCTTTTAATTGAAATTTAGTGTAAATTAATGAAAAGAAAAGAAATAATGCATTGTTGAATGAGTAGAGTTGAAAGATTATTTCCTGATTAATGAAAATAATGCCTTGTTGAATGGAAATAAGGTCATGTTAAATGGGCGAGTGAATATATATTCTGGTTAATGGAACAAACACTTAGTTAAGATGATATACATTAAAATATTGTTGACAAGTTGTTCCATGAATACATAAAAAAATATAATATAAATTAAATGATTTTATTTTAATTTCTTATTGTAAAAACAAAATTTCACCTTTTTTTATTATTATAATATGCACATGTCATATGAATATGTAGTTAGATACCTCGTACACTCGAGCTAGGTAAGAGATGCACAAGTAGAATTTTTTTTTTTTAGATTAATTATGAATTTGAGGTTTTGTAATCTCAATGTATGAAAAAATTTCAATATTTAAATTATCTTTGCTTGAAAATGTAATTAGGGATCTTGTTCACTTTAAGTTAATATGTAGTTTTGTGATATGTCAAACCATACATATCCATTTTGATTAAGAAGATTGTGTGTTATGAACTTTTTAATTTTAGAATTTTGTTTATGGAATAATATAAACTAGAAATTAATGTTTTGATTAGTATTTTTAAGTCGATAACTAAATATTAAAAAAAATTAAAAAGAAATCAATTTAAAATTAGACAAGAAACTATCCAAGCCAGCCTAAATTAATTTGTGAAACTCATAAACCGAATAATAAGACTAATATAATTTTATAAAAAGTAAATAAAAAAATAAAAACCATAATTTTTAATCAAACTAATATTGAGGGATGAAATTATTAAAAAAAACAATTAAAAAAGACCTATAGCCCACATACACTAAAAAGCTATAATTGAAAAAAGAAAAGAAAAAGAAAATAATGGAAAAGAAACTATTACAGTGTAAAAGCAGCATCTCAGTTTTTATTATTGATGATAATTAATAATAGCCTATAGCCCACATACACTAAAAAGCTATGAAGTAAATGGGGAGTTTTGTAAGCAAGTCTAAATAGCCAGTATATTTTTCTTCTTACCCCATCCTAAAACAACTAGAAATAGAGCAACACATCCTCCACATGCACCAATCACAACCTCCAAGAATTGTATTGGTTTACCATCAAAGATTGCTGTGTGAATGTTCATTCCAAACAGTCCTACGACCACAATGCCTGCATTGATTATCATGTTTGAGGCACCCAGCATCACTCCCATCTGTAGAAGCTGATTCTGCTTGTCATCCAACATTATGTTGATGAAGTCCTCTGTGTCGTCCACATAGTCGCGCATCTAGAAAAGGAAGAAAATGATTTTAGATGCAGTTAATTTTTGTAAATTCTTTTTTATGTAATTAAACGTGACAGAAATGTTGAGAGAAAGACATGAGGCATGGCTTCATACATGGGATAGTTTCTGCAAGGTGCCGTCTATCTGCGCAAAATACGCCTCTAAAAGCATCTCCAACTCCTCAATATTTGGCTTAGAGCTGGTGTAGATTTCAGAGTCGTCTCTAGATTTGGAGTCATCAACACTGTGGGGTAGGTGAAGTGTGAGTTAGAAAAAGAAATTGCAAACCATTAGACTCATTAACTCGATGACAAAGATACAAATTACCACATAAATTTTATGATTACCAACACTAACAGAGTCTACTTTCCACAAGAAGAAGATAACTACTGCAGAAACAAATGGAAGAGATATTTGAGTGAAAGTATTGGAGTAGTAACTTGCCAAACATTTGACAATACTCTCCACGACATGGCATTAAGATCTGATGGTTACTGAACCAGTTTTGCACATAAAAATTTACTTCATTTTATCCCTCAAAAGTTTTTAAAAAATGCACGCAGTTCATGATTCAGATTTCTCAATGATGAGGAGATCAACAAATAATAGATGCCATATTCATCTCGTTTACTTAATTATGCATATGTTTTATGCAAATTTTCATTTTCAGATACGCATAAAAAATGATAGAATTAGAACCTTTCATCATCTACTTCTTGTTCACCATCATATACTTCCTCTATTGAAGATGTTTGATCTGCTGCATAAGCAAAAAGTTTTTCTGTCAAATACATTTCAGCCATATCATTGTCGTCATCCAGCAGATGCTCAAGTTCATCTCTCACCTGCAACAATAAGTTTGTAAAATTACTTGAAACGACTGAGGATGTATGTATTATATAACCAAATACTTTACAGGTTTATGCATGCATATATATCATGTATGTACAGACATACTAATATGACATGTCCTGTTACATTAGCTTCTACCTCCAAGGGAAAGAAAAGATCCAATGTCATCTTTCTCATGATTCAAAGCAAAGTTAACTCCAAATGATGATATGCTGACTCCGATTTGATTACTAATGCCTACGTACAAATTAGAGAGATTGAATCATGAAAGCTTAATTAATATTGTATTTGAGATGCTGCAGCTGGGTATAAAAATGTCAATAGACTTGGTAAATAACAGATAAATCAAACGAAAGCATTTTAAAATTGGCCAACAATATTACTGATACAACTTGGAGATCATATAAACTGATAAAAAAACAGAAAACAATTGAAGGAGTTTACCTGATATATAGCCAATTAATATGCACAGACCATAGTTCATGTATTAACATGTTTAGTTCTTTAATATCAGAAGCTCAATTAAAAACTAGTATTAAGTATTACTCTTTTAAACTTTGAAACTTCAACTGCCAAGAAATTCACCACCTACCAGATTTGCTTTGCTTATGTGACCTTTGAATTTAAATAAATATTGAGTTTGTTAACCCAATAGTTAGCCTAGAAATCAAAGGTAAAAAATAAGAAATAGAAAGGCTCACATCACTTAGTTTCCTATTGCATTTAATTATCATTCCTTTTTCTTGAACAAAACTATAGATTGCAGTTTCAAAATCCAAACAATAGAAGTCACCTAGACACAGAGTGATCTTCGTAAATGGATCATGCAGAGCAAATAAAAAGATTTTAAAGCCTGTAAATGTCAGAAATTGCAGAAAATAGAAAATACAGGAGAGAAAGGAAACAGTCAAAGGGAATATCATATACACATAATAGAAGGACAGCATCCATTGGAATTCACAAATTTATTCTAGCACATGTCACATAATTCCAAATAAAAACATGTATTTGATGGCTACAACTATCCAACAGCATGTTATCTACCTTCTGCACTCGTCCAGATATTGCAACTAGACGACTTTTTATTTGTCTAACACGCTCAAGATTGAGTGTGCTGATATTAGAAGTCAGTTCATCCAAAGCAGGATATGCCTCTTCTTCCAATGTCTGAGTCTGGAAAGAGAGAGAGAAAAAAATGGTACTTCAATTGAGCGTGCAAATTCACCTTTGATTTATTTACATAAAAAATGCAGGCAAAAACTGTTAACCTGCTCCTGTCACAAGTTCAGATGATGAAACTCTATTGCTGCGGTTCCTAAGATAAACCACATACCTCAGATTCAAGGCACCTGCAGGAAGATTCAAGACAAGCTTCAATTGCTCTGAACTCAAACGGAAGCACCTTGGGACCAGCAGCTACTAGATCATTCATTGTTGAATTTGCATTCTCACCCGTTATTTCCTTACTCTTCACATCTCCAGAATTATAAGCTGGGGATGTCATGTCAGCTGAGTCCCCCGAGCCATTACCATCATGAGCCACTGCCTTTGGACAGAAAACAATGCTGTGTTTATAAGGTTGCTTTTCAAATTCGCCAAAAAGAATCAGTCAGTTGTGGTTAAGAAGAATGTTTTCATTTTCTTCGATCCCACTATGTTACAAGCTACTCTGATCAGAAACATAATCTCAACAATATTATTTTCATAGATTGTATCACCTCCAGAGAATGTAGCTCTAAATAATAATCATTTTGTAGAAGAATCTGAAGTGATTCTTTGCATGCTAACTATTATCTCCGGACACAGGTAAAAGGGAATTTCAAAGACTGTATTGATGGACTCAGAGCATTACAATATGAAGGCCATTTCCATTCCAAGTTATGAAAACATTAATAAAAATTGGCCACTCTAAATTCTCAAATTCCCATCACCAAAACCAAACTGATAAGACATGCATCTATAACAAATAAAAATCATAGTTAATAACATCATTTAGTACTATAGAAAGCCACCCGTGTGTAGTTTAAGTAATTTTTTTACAAATGAGCAAAATACAGACACTATTACAAAGCAAGGACACACCTGCTTTGGAGGCGTAGCAGTAGCATTACCATAAGCAATCCGATGTTGAAGATCCTCAACAAACTGAACAATCAAAGGATTATTAGAATTAATCATAAGCACTTCTGTTGCTGTAATAATAGCCCTAATATGCTCCAAGTTCACAACAATAGCCCTTTCTCTTCCCAAAATCGACGATGGATATGATAGAACCGGATCCAATGCTCTCAAATCACGTGCAGGCAACCCAGTCCTCTTCATTATCGAATGCTTCCCTACTTCCTCTACAAACGATTGGCCTGATTTTGATATCACCAGCCATGCCTTCACCCCTATCATCCCTTTCTTTAATTTCGTAGTCATGGTGGCCGCTGCTGGAGCTTAACCTATGTTTGGTTGCTGAGAAAGTTGAGAGAGAGAGAGAGAGAGAGAGAGAGAACAAGGAAAGAAAGAATGAGATTTGAGACAGAGATTCCGACTAGCCAACTAGGAAATGTCATAGACACATACCAGAAAGAGCAACATTTGACTTGTACAGCCAATAAAAAAGAGACACCTCATCAATATATTCTAACAAACCCATCATTATATTCCACCATTACCACTTGTATCATACTTCACCGAATAAGTAAAAACACTTTTTTAGAAAAGCATTGATGCTAGTATGATTAAAAAAAATTAAAAGAAATGGACGGACATTCAACGTTACTTCATAAAACCTAAGTGGTTTTGTTAAATGTGGAATTCTAAAACAGAAAGGACCAATCTTTAATTACAAGGGAGTTGCTAAGAAGTCCTAATCAATTGGACCATTCATTCCAAATTGATTAAATACAGATCAGCACAGGCTAATTTTATCTGGGAATTTTTTTATCAAACAAACCTGTCTTGATTTATTCTGGCCATCAGTTATAAATGATATGATCCACCATATCAACCAACCGGATTCATGTCTTTTATACCTTGTTTCCGGCAGCCTAGAAATAAATTCCACTTCCTCTACTGAGCCCCTCTCTCTCTTCTTCCACTTCTTCTTTCTGTCTTCTCTTTCCTCTTTTTGGAGCTTCCCGTCTCCTTAATTTGTCTGTGCTAGCTGGGTTGTCAAGGTGTTCTTCCATTTGCGGCATTCGATTGATGAAGAAGAAGAGCACGAGACTCCTGTGCTTGGAAGGTCTCTCTCTTTTTAAAGTGATTTGGTGAGGTGGGCTGGTTTCAAAATTGAAGCTTTGCAAGTAATCATGAAAAGTGTGAGACTCAGATTACAGAGAAAAGAGGGGTTTGAGTCTGACGAGAGGCTTAATTTGTGTCCACAAGGACCAACCACTACTTCTTAGGAGTTCTTGTCGTAAAAGTCATTGTGTGGTTAACAAGAGGCATGCTTTCTGTGTTCTCTACTTCTTTTTCCGATTTGAAGATTATCGTGAATGTCTCTTATCAAAAGTCTTATTCAAAGAAGTATTTACGAGGGTGTTTAGCATTATACTTCAAAAAAGAATTAAAAAAATTGTTTTTATTTTTTACTTTAAATTAAAAAAAATTGGTAGTTTTAAATCATTTTATTAAAAATAATTTTATAAAATATAAAAATATCATTTTAATTAATTTCTAAATAAAAAACATTTTAAAAAACAATTACAATCATACTCTCAAAAAAACACTTAATATGATACATATAGGCGGGCTAATAATATTTTCTTTTAAAAAAAAATTCAAAACTATCATTGGAATATCATAATTGAATTGAATTCAATCTCATTTTTTATTTGATAAAATTTTATATTTGAAATAATTTTAAGTAATAAGACTTGAATTTTAAGTAGAATTTAGTTTTTAAAAATAATACAAATATAAATCAAACACTGACACTTCTTATTTAATAAAATAAACAGAAACAATTAATGTTAAAAACTAGCTTTTATAATATATATATTCACCCTTTTTTTTCAAGATATTCGGAGGAATAAGATGAAGGTGGTTAGAATAAAAATTATGTATTTTTTAAATATGTAAATTTAATTTATTTATTAATTAAATATTATAATTAAATACAGTTATAATATAGAATTAGTTATTTCCTTTTTTAATATATATTTACCTTTTTTTCCAAGATATTCGAAGGAATAAGATGAAGTGGTACGAATAATATTGAAAACAGAATAAATTAAATTATGTATTTTCTAAATTAAAAAACTTGTACGTGATTAAGTTGTTCTTGCCTTTGAAGATTAGATATGGCTGTAGTTATTGATAGAAAAATGTATTTGGTTAAAAGTGGTTGTTAACTTGGAGTTAGCAATAAGATTGCAACAAAAGATATCAAATATCATTAGTTTTTATTTTTGTGATAAAATGTTACTTAATAAACTCACAATTAAAAACATATGTTATAATTAAAATAAAATTTAATTAACAAAATAATTTATTATCATAAAATAACTCCATCCATCAAATTCCCCACGATGTTTTTCTTTTCTTTTCACAAAGTGTGACAAATAAGCCTAAATAACTTAATATTGCAGTAATATATAATATCATTGGAGTTGTTTTTTAAAATATTTTTAATTTTAGAAATTATTCTTAACTTCAATTCATCAAAATAATTTTAAAAATAAAAAATAAATCTGTTTTTTTTGTAAAAAAAAAACACCATATAGCAAGTAGCAACGAAACAAACAGAATCTAAGAGATATACTGTACGGGAGGAGAGAGGTGAACAAGTTTAGAGAGCCAATATTTTTTTTCTCTTACCCCACCCTAAAAGAACTAGAAATAAAGCAATGCAACCTCCACAAGTACCAATCACAGTCTCCCAAAATTGTATTGGTTTCCCATCAAACAGTGAAACATGAATGTTCATTCCAAAGAATCCCACAACCGCAATGCCTGCATTCAGTATCATGTTTGTAGCGCTGAGGATCACTCCCATCTGTAGCAGCTGATTTTGCTTGTCATCTAACATTATGTTGATGAAGTCCTCTGTGTCATCCACGTATTCACTCATCTGAAAATACAGGAAAAATATAAAATGACTTCGATGCAGTCAAGTTTTCTTTAAGAGCTTTTTTTTTATGCGAGTAAACTCTACCCCGAAAAACATACTTTGTAAATTCAGGTGAGTAACAAGTCAAATATTCTAGGTTATTACAAGAAATGCATGTTCGACTCAAACTCGAAACCTCGTAGATCATAAGTTCTTTGATATCACAAGCTCTTTGATATCACGCCTAACTTTAGGGACTTAAGAGCTTCTCTGTTATCCCACAATGCCATAGGTAATTAAGATTGACCAGATATCACGAGAAATAAGTGCACGTGGTATAGGCACATACACCGGAAAGTTTCTGTAAGATGCCATCTATTTGTGCAAAATATGCTTCCAAAAGCATTTCCAGCTCTTCGATGTCTACGTTGGTGTTGATTTCAGAGTAGTCTCCAGCCTTAGGATCATAAACACTGCAGGTGGGTTTTGTAGAGTAAATTATACAGCATAAGACAAGTTAAGATCACAAATTATACTCACAGCCATTGTCGATTCTATAATAACTCAACTCTCAATAGAGTTCAATCAACTTATATTCACATCTCTAACTAAAAGTGTTGCATAAAATTAAGTTTAAGGGGTTAGCAGAAAAGATGATGATTGCCAAGTAACTGAGAATGCAGAGAAAAGACCGCAGAAAGAGTTAGCACTATAGTTTATGAACAACAATAACGCCCGTTTCAATTGAGGAGCATTAGTTTGGATTAATAACTGACAAGGAGGATCTAGCAATGTAGTTTGTAATTGTTGAACGATAAAACTAATGTTCATAAATTGAGATCTAAAAGCATGATATGCCATCCATGCTGACTAGTGCAGTCCATAGGTGGCTAACCAAGGTTTCGTGCAAAATATAGAGATTTTGAACAAATATCACAGTTGTGGGATTAGGAAGAACCTCTCATCATCTGCTTCACTCTCACCATCATTTACTTCCTCTATGATAGAAATTTGATCCACTGCAGGAGCAGCAGCAACTTTTTCTGTCAAATACATTTCCGCCATGTCATTGTCATCATCCAGCAGATTTTCAAGTTCATCCCTCACCTACAATATAAAGCTCATAAATTTTCAAAGCAGGGTAAGAAAGTCGAGCCTATGAAAATGATTGTCTATTCAGGTACTTAGGGGGTACATCAGAGACATGTGACCATGCATGCATGGAAATATTAATCCGATGTGTCCTGGAAATTATGATGGAGACTCGTTTATCTAGTTTAACCAAATAGTATTCTCCTTAGTTATTTTATTATTGTCACATAGTTATCTAGAAAAATATTTTAGTTTCCCACTTTAATTTGCTACGTATTTTGTATTGGATTCTATTAGGTTTTGGTGCCTATAGACAATATTTTTGGGTTACTGGAGTTTGTTTCCTCACACAGCATGCTTGTGAAAAAGACTTTCTACAAAGCCTACTTGGAGAAATATTTTCCTACTAGACAGCAATTATAAGGAGAAACTGTGATATGCAGAATGTGCTGGCATTTTTCAACGTGCTGCAAAATCAGATCATGCATACAAGTGGATCTCTTAAATCCAAAATTTATGTCTTTCTACAAAAACTTACAGTGGAATATAGGCGAACTAAAACCTAAGCTGGTTATAGATACAGAAAAGGCTTCATTGACCAGTTAAATCATTATCTTCATGTTCTGTAATATGTGCACTTCAAATTTGAAGCTGTAAGAAAAACCCTGCAACAAGCATTTGGATCTTAATTGTGAAAAAGTTGAGATTTTAACAGCCAATAAATTTCCAACCTAACTGATTTGCATTGCTCACCTTTTTAATTTTGATTAATATTTTTAAAAATGAATTTTTGAATTTGTCAGACGCAATGGTTTGCCTAGAATAGAAAGAAAGAAAGAAAACCCACTCCGCTCAATTTTTTGAAGATTAAATTATTAACAATGCCTTTTCTTGAACAAAACCATTTAACTCATTTCCAAAATCCAAACAATAGAATTTCCTAGAGACAGAACGACACTCACAGATGCATAATGAAGAACACAAAAAATGTTTCTTTTTTATAGCCTGTATAAAACAAAAATGAGCAGAAACCAATTCGCAGCGGAGAAAGAATACGCTTACAGGAAGATTTTATGCACAGGATAGAAAGATGACATCCAATAAAATGCTTCTAGTTTCACAAGCTTATGTTAGCATACTTCACATAATGGCAAGGAGAAAGAGATATTTTGATAGCTACAACTATCCAAGAGCATGGTATCTACCTTTTGAACACGACCGGATAATGCAACAAGACGACTTTTGATCTGTCGAACACGTTCAAGATTGAGTGTGCTAATTTTAGAAGTCAGCTCATCCAAAGCAGGATATGCCTCTTCCTCCAATGTCCGAGTCTTGTAAAAAAAAAAAAGATGCCACCTCAATTTAAAAGCATGTAGAAAGGAGTTAATGAGTTGAGCAAGCTAAGAATGGAATCAACTTAAGGCCAGAATGGAAAGATAGGAAATGATCTTCGCTAATAGACACCACAATTTATTTTTGGCAATTCTTATTGTCGATGGCCTTAGCTTGGATAGTTCAAGTAAAAGCAAAATTTGCTAAGAAGGAATTCATGCAGCAAAGATTTATCTTGAAATTCAGTGCCTTTTCTCACACGTCCATTTAGTCAGAAATCCTTTATTAAATATTGTTCTTACACCTGCAGATGCAATTAATCAATGAAGAATCACCTAAATTGAGATACAAAAAATATAAATTAGCAACGCTTAACTGCAAAAATTAAGACTAGATCGTATACATTTAACAGATGATGAAATCCCTAATATGAAGAGTTGGAGTTAAAATGCTCCATATCCTCGTATAAAGCTTATCAGAATTCAAAAGGATCAATAAACAATCTAATTGAAACAATGATGATTTATTTATATCTGAAACACAAGCAATATATAATGGTTAAACTACTTGTTTAACAAATCAGATGATTAAATACTAATGCTGACTAATAATAGATAACCATGTACCTCAGATTCAAGGCACCTGCAAGCAGATTCAAGGCAAGCTTCAAGTGCTTTGAACTCAAAAGGAAGCGCCTTGGGACCTGCAGCTACTGAAACATTTATTGTTGAACCATCACCCTCTATTTCCTGACTTTTCATATTTACAAAATTACAAGTTGGACCTCTCCTCTTGCTTAAGTTTTGTTCTGAAGAATGATGGGTGTTCAATGAGGGTGAATCCCATGTAACCTCAGCTGCGTCCTTCATTTCTCTACCACTATGATCCTTTGCCTTCAAACAGAAAACAATGAACTCTGTTAGTTTAGAAGGTTGCTTTGTGTTACCTAAAACAGAAGAGGTGATTTGCGTAAAGAGCATGAGTTTCATTTTATTGAAATCTCCTGTTCGAAAATTACTTGGGAGTACTTGAAAATATATTTTCAAAGAATAACTCGAGTAATTAATTTATTAATATATATATATATATATATATATATTAGCAGGGGAAAACAGTATAAATAGTTCATGAATAGAAGAATTAGAAGTAGTTTTTTCAAGCCTACTGTTAGCTATAACTTGCAATGTTGGCGCTAACAAATACTAAATATGATGCAAGCCAAGAAGTCTAAATCAATGTCCATGGTGAAACTGAAAAGCACCATACTAGAAGACAATTTGACAAACCTCTCGTTACAGTGTTAGAAAGAACAGAACATTTGAAACAGGATTCCCTTCGACCCTAATTATGATTTCAACAAATCATATGAGAAGGAGCACACTTTTAAGAGAAGACATTTCCATCATCAGCTATGCTACCACCGGGTGGAAGAATACAAAAGAATAGTTTCTCCCTTAAAGCTAAATTACCCAAATTGGCCACCCTAAACCCTCAAATTCTATACCATTGCAATTTACAGAGAAACAACAAGGATAGATGAATCATCAACCAAAAAAGAAAGAGACACCATGGTACCTTACATAAAGTTCCTACCCCTGACATTCAACTGGGATTCACATTCGATTTTATAAAGTGGATCCACATGAGTTTGAGAGGAGATAGATTATTCAAGCAACATCAAATAATTAGATAAATATTTTTTTTATGAATACTAACGACTTAGTTTGGTGGATTAATCTTGAAAAATTGAGATCCATAGTTTGATCCAAACCAGTTTTCTTATTTAATTGGATAAAATAGTATCTTCCATAGAATCACTATTTCATTGGATGGGATATTTCATAAAATGATTTTATGAAGAATCTTCAGGTAAAATTATCATCATCATCCACTTCCGGGAAGAAAAAAAAAGGAATTGGACACCATATCATCATGGAAACAAAAAAAGAAGATAAAAACAAAGACCTTTAATACACGCACCTGGTGTGGAGAAGTGATATTATTGTTACCAAAAACAATACGATGCTGAAGATCCTGAACAAACTGAACTACCAGAGGATTATTATAATTAATCAAAAACACTTCCTTCGCGGTAATAATAGCCCTGATGTGCTCCAAACTCACAACAACAGCCCTCTCTCGTCCCAAAATCGACGACGGATAGGATAGAAGCGGATCCAATGCTCTCAGATCTCGTGCAGGCAATCCAGTCCTCTTCATTATCGAGTGTTTCCCTATTTCCTCGATAGAAGACTGGCCTGATTCTGATATCACTAGCCATGCCTTTACCACTGACATTCCTTTCTTAGATTTTGCAGCCATGGATGATGATGATGAATGATTATTGTTCATAAGCAATTAGTAATTTAGGGTTTTTTTAATTTTATTTTAAACGGAACCTGGAAGATTTTTAAAAGGAAAACGAAAGCTGTTTGTTAGGATTTTTTCCCCTTAAAACTTAAAAGCGTCTTGGCGCCAGATCAGGGAAGGGGTGATGACGTGGCTAACGGAATTTCGAACTGGATCTGTGAGATATCACGGTGTGGAGTTTGGACTGACAGATGTTTAGAGATTTTAAGGGCTTTCCTTTTTCACATATTGTGGGCCTTCACAGATGTTTACTCATGAAAAAAATATCATAAAATAAAGCTGGTAATGCTTTAAATTTACAAGAGAAAAATATTTTTTATCATTTTATAATAGTCTTTAAATAATATTAGAGCTTTTTGTTATGATGTTAAAATTTGTTTTTTTAATTGTTATATATGAGTTTAATACGCAAAATGTTTTTAAGATTTTTCTCATGAATATTAATTTAAATAAAATATTTATTTTTATGGTTATTATTCATATATATTTTTCTAAAATTTATTATTATAAATATTCTTAACACATTCACATTGAATATATTTGCCATGTCAAGCTAACAATCTTTAGTTTTTATTCAATAAATCACAATGCTAATAAAAAAAGGATACATTTTTAAAAAATAAAAAATAAATTAGTATGAAAAAATCTAGACTAAAAGATGTTTTTCATAAAATTTGAATTATGATTTTTCTCATATATACATATATATAGTAATTTTCATATAATTAATTAATTTGTTTATAAAAAAATGCCTTGCACTGCAATTTCAGTATGCACATCGATCTTATGCTTTTACAAGGACCATCAACTTTTAAAAAATATTTAATTAGTGCTAACTATTTTTTTCTTCTGCAATTTATCAGTTGATTTATTTTTTAATTTATTTTATTAAAAACAAACATTGTTTTTCCAATTCCCAGTTGAATTTTTTATAATACTGAAAAATACATTCATAATATCGACACTTTTATGTTAAAAATTAATGTAAAATTCTAACCATAGCATAACTTGAATAAATAAATATAAATGAAATATATTATGGGCTAAATATGGATGATTTCAACCGTTAACCCTTTTATGATATAAAAAAAACATTTTATAATTAGCTTATATATCATTTTTTTTCATATTGGATTAAAGATCTTAATTGAAGAATTAAAGAAAGCATGTATCTTTGTAATTACTAATTTAGGTAAATCTAGTCATTAATGAAGAGATTTTTGGTGACTCATCCAACAAGAATCCCATTCACATTCTCTCTCTCGTCACGTCCAATAATATACGGAATCTTTGCCAGCCATGGTTGTATTGATCACGAGTTCATAAGCAAACTTGAAATCTTACCGATTATGATGATGATCATTGTAATCTTATCATCCGGTAAGAAGAAGAAGATTGAAGTTCACTTTATCGCATTTCATAAGCAAAACATTTACTAAATATCGTTATTTTAAAGATGACATTATCAAACCATGTTATTCCACCAAACCATTTTGCTATCATATCAATTTGAAAAGAAAAGAAAAAACTAATTTTATATTTTTTAAAACATCAAGTTTAACCCCTATATTTTTGTCAATTTGATAAACAACCTCCCGTCAAATATTTAATCAAATTTACGTTTATATTAATAACATTTAATCAATTCCATCTGAAAAGTTGGATTGAAAGCAATATATAAAGAGGTTGATTGTTTTCGTATTTCAAAAGCTCTTTTGAAAAAAATTAAAAAATAATTTTTTTTATTTGCTTCAAATAAATTTATAGGTTTTCATATCATATTGATATGCTAATATTAAAAATAATTTTAAAAAATAAATAAAATTTATCCTCATATATTTTCAAGCAAAAATACATTTTAAAAAACAATTGATATGACAAAACCAAATAAACTCAGAGTCTTAATAATCGGCATACAAATTAGTCCATCCGAGTTAAAAATTGATAAATTATCGGGGTAAATTAGATGGGATTTGCTTTTAAGGACTGAATTTATAAATTGACAAAATATAAGGCCTCAACTGGGGTTTTTTCATGTAAAATTCAACAAAACCCACAAATAAGGAGAATCACGTACTTTGTCAGTGTCCACAACGTTTCCACACAGCGAGGCAACCCGCGCTTGTTACGCATTAAAAAACCCGCCCGCCAATTCCTGGTTTCGCTCTCTCAACAACGTTTGTGTATATATAAAAAAACCCTACACCTTTACTTCTTCAAAATCTCTTTTCTTCGCTCTCAAGAAACCTGGTACTCTCTTTCTCAAATCGGAATCAAGATCACGATAGATCTCCGATATCGTTTTCTAGGGGTTTTAACGTCTCCTCCACATTAATTACCAGGTCTCATTCTTTTTTTGTATATCTCCCTTTTAAATTTAAATTATTCGATCTGATTCACTAATTATGGTTAAATATTCTCAATTTATCTTAGTTTGCTCAATTCTTGCATGTTTTGATGATTATTGGCCTATTGATTTTTTAAAATGTTATTCTTTTGAAAGGAAATTGGAAGAAGTCAAAATCCGTTTGGTGAGGATTGGTATTTTGAATTGATTGATGGTGATGTGAGATTAGGATTTTGGAAATGGTTGCGTTGGGAATTTCGCTTGTACGTGTTCTTGCAAGCTCCAATGATGATTATGGTGGATCTTTTATTGCCTGGTTAATTGCTGCTGCTTTAGGTTTTGTAACTATTGTTTATGTATTGATTAAATGGCATAAAAGAGCATCTCAGAAATGGGTTAAAGCTGCCGCTAAAGCGAAGAAGCAGGTGTGGAAAAAGTTAAATGTTCCGCGTTCTAGTCATTTATGGATTGAAGATGTAGCTTATGGTCAAAAACAGCCGTCTACATGTTGTGTTTGTTTGACTTCGTTGGTTCTGCCTTACAATGGCAGTAATGCCTTGTCGTGTAGTGATTTGGTGCACCGTTGTGTTGTTTGTGGTGCTGCAGCTCATTTTTATTGTTCAGAGTTTGCAGTAAAGGATTGTAAGTGTATTGCACAAGCAGGGTCTTGTCATGTGCGGCATCATTGGTCGGAGAGATGGTTTAATATGGATGAGACTCCTGAGATGAATGCCTTTTGTTCTTATTGCGATGAACCTTGTGGTGTTCCTTTTATTGATGCTTCTCCGACATGGCATTGTTTGTGGTGTCAGAGGCTCATTCATGTGAAATGTCATTCTAAGTTGTCCAAGGAATCTGGTAATGTTTGTGATTTGGGTCCACTTAGGAGGTCTATTCTTTCACCGCTCTGTGTGAAGGAGGTTGATGGAGGAAACAACTTAAGTTTGATCACGGGGGAAATTATAGCCTCTAATGCTCGTAGGCAGATGAGAAGCAAGCAGCGAAGCAGGGGAAAACAAGGAAACATTCGGTCTGTTAATGGCAAATTGCAGGATGCAACAACTGCCAATAGAAGCCTGGATTTTGTGTTGAATGGTTTTGCTGGACTGAGGAGATGCAGGAGTGAGACTAATATTCACTGCTTGAAGAAGAATGGCAGGATTAAGGGCACACTTAATGGGCTAATGCATAATAAAGGTGAAACTGCTATCTGTCAACAAGTTAAGAAATATGCTTTGGTTGATTTGGCTCAAGATGCAAGGCCCCTTTTGGTTTTTATTAATTCTAAGAGTGGAGGTCAACTTGGGCCTTATCTTCGAAGGACACTAAACATGCTCTTGAATCCAGTTCAGGTGATGCTTTAGCTTTTTAATAGTTATCACAAGAAAAGTAGATATTTAACTCCTTGAAATCTATTTTCACAATCTGTTGTTGTCATGTTCCAACATTTTTTATTTATTTGTAAGCATGATTGCTCTCTAAGTGCTATATTTCAGACTTCATCCGATTGATTAACTGCTGATGAATGTTTTTTATGATAGAAAAAGTGGCCTTTCTTTCATCTGGGGTTACTTCGATATAGTGGTTGTTAGCTATAATACCAGCTTCTAATTTACATTGCCTGTAGCTTGTAGGTTATATTATGGCTGAATTTCATAATCCTTCACTGCAGGTATTTGAACTAAGTGGTTTCCAGGGTCCTGAGATTGGTTTGGAGTTATTTAGCAAGGTGCGGTATTTTAGAGTTTTGGTCTGTGGTGGAGATGGAACTGTTTCATGGGTTCTTGATGCTATTGAGAGGCACAACTTTGAATCTCCACCACCCGTTGCTATTCTTCCCCTTGGCACAGGAAATGATTTGTCAAGGGTTTTGCAATGGGGAAGAGGCTTCTCAATGTTTGATGGACTAGGTGGCTTAAGCACACTTTTGCAAGATATCGACCATGCTGCAGTTACAATGCTAGATCGCTGGAAAGTAAATATCAGAAAAGATAATTCAGAAGGGTATATGGAAAAGGAGCAATCCAAATTCATGATGAACTATTTAGGTAGATATCTGGAGTTGTTACTCATGATTTTTTTTTCTCCTATCTGTTTCATGAATTGCTTCATCAATCTATTAACCACTGACAATTTTGCTTTTGCAGGCATTGGATGTGATGCTAAGCTTGCATATGAATTTCACGTAACACGTCAGGAAAATCCTGAAAAGTTTAGTAGCCAGGTAGCTATATTTTTTCACTGGTGTTGTCATGCATGTTGTTAATCAATCATCTGTTTTCCTGATACTTAGCTCGAAAGAGCTCTAGTTTTCCATAGCATGCACTGTGCTGGACAGTAATGTAGCAGCAAGCTTTTTAAAATCCATGGGATACTGGCTCTTCAGTACAGTTTTTAAAACCTCCCTGTTTCTGAGTGGGAAAGAAGGTTCAATGCTAGAATCTTTTTTTTTATTGAATCCTTTGTTCTCATCCAGTTTTTTGTTTTCTTGTCCTTTATACCATCTCAAATGTTCTTAGTTGACCACTTTTGTTTTCCTTGAAATGCTAGTGGATGCTTGCTTGCTATAGGATATCGAGGTTTTTTTCTCTCTTTAAACCTGGTCTGTGAAGTTTGTTGAGTATTTCGGCTGAAAATGCTGCTGTATGTTGTCATGAAGCTGGAAAACTTCAATAAATTTCATAATCAGGTTGTTATATCCTTAACGTCAGACATTGTTGCTAGACAATGCTGACTTCATTGTGAGACTAAAGAATAAATAAACTGTTGTGCCTTTTCTATGACGAAACCCCCTTAGGCTGAAGTTCAAGATACATAAGTGCATAGGGGTGCTGCAGCTTTCATTCCCTTTCTAGAGTAATTTCAATTATATATTTCAGAGAAGTTCCTTAGATCTTGTGATCTATGTTTCTCTGGGAACTTGAGTAATTAAAATGTAACGTGCAGTTTGTGAATAAACTGCGATATGCCAGAGAAGGTGCCAGGGATATGATGGACAGAGCTTGTGCTGACTTACCGTGGCAGGTTTGGCTTGAAGTTGATGGGAAAGACATACAGATTCCAAAGGTAATTGATTAGATATTATCTTAGTCAGTGCTGTCAAAGGTGAAAGGTGCTAAAAGGCACCAAGCCTGTATTATATTATATAAATCTAAACTATATATATATATATCTTCCCAACTCAGATTAGATCATTAGAAAATCAAAAGAAAATATAAAATACAAAAAGTCATATAAAGTTATATTTTCACCTTTAAAACAAAATAAGATAATTTAAAGTAGTAAATAGCCAAATAGATTAAAAAGAAAAATTAAATATTAGTTAAAAAAGGGGGATAAATAGGTCAAAACATTAATCATTTTTTTAAAAAAAAAGAAAAAGAAAAATCCAACATAAAAAGAACTTCAAGTAGGAGCTAGCCTTGATGCCTTGCATCCACTGGCAAGGTGCCACTTCATTGAAATCCAACGCTTGAGCTAGTAAGGAGTTGGGGCCTAACCTCACCTAGCCTGGAGCGCCTAGGCCAGCACCTCAGTGTCTCTTGACAACATTAATATTAGTATTTGGGTTGTTTTCTTCTTCTTTTTTAATTGCATTTAAAACATATTTCATTCTTTCGTATTTTCAATTCTGTGTTCTTTCATCCTTCTCTTCCCTCCAGGATTGTGAGGGTTTAATTGTGCTGAACATTGGCAGCTATATGGGGGGTGTTGATCTTTGGCAAAATGACTATGAGCATGATGATGATTTCAATTTTCAATCCATGCAAGATAAAATGCTGGAAGTAGTAAGTGTCCGTGGAGCATGGCATCTTGGCAAACTTCAGGTTTGTTATTTT
The DNA here is from genome assembly GCA_032356905.1 of Salix exigua. Lineage (NCBI taxonomy): Eukaryota > Viridiplantae > Streptophyta > Magnoliopsida > Malpighiales > Salicaceae > Salix > Salix exigua. The sequence goes on along the minus strand of CM063594.1, from coordinate 1,808,614 downwards.
TTGAAAATAGATTCCCTCATATCATTCACTCTTTGTATGAGAGATAGTTGTAAGCGTTTGTGTATCTCTTCATCTAAGAAAACTTCAGATTTCCGAGCTTCTAAAAATATGTTCCTCATCATTTACTTTGCGTGTGCGTGTGCTATGAAAACAGGCCTATAGTTCAATTATAGAGTTCCCTTGTTGCAATCCGCTTTTAATAATTTTTCTTAGGTCCTATGTTAGAGTGGGTTCTCAAGCATCTGAATGGGTGGGGGGGGTGGAAGGGAGCTTGTTTCTCATTGTGGGATTTTATTACCGTCATTCAAATGCATGTCTGTCACTATGGTATCCAAGTGGATTGAGCAGATGATGGGAAATTGTTTTCTCTCGGCCAAAAAAGGCAATGTTTAGTAAATAAGCTATCCACAGAACCTTTCTGTTCACATTTCCTCATTTGTACAGCATATTCAATTTCTAGCTTTCAGAACATGGATGGTGGTGGCATCTCTTGGGATCTAAATGATAGAGAAATACAGGACATTGTAATTTCTGTCAGATTCTAAATTTGTCATTTCTCTTTTACCAAGATGGTTGGATGTGCACTTTTAGAGTAATCTGGGGGATGTTCCATGCAACTGTTTCACACATCTTCTCTGATCTATATTATATCCTCTCCCTCTGGTCAACTGTATCTAGAAAGCCGCATAAGGTTTTCAATAACCAATCGACCTAGTTTAGTTGAGAAGGGAAGGAGGCCTCACAGGGCATTGTCACGTTGAGGTTTGTTCCACATGCATTAATTTGGGAAGATGCATGGCCATGCTTCTATAATAGTGTTTCAAGGCTTGGGATTTGTGGTATAGGCATTTTGCATCTTACTGAGAACATGGGGTAGTTCTGATTAACATGGTATGGTTCGATCTCCATGACATTTGTAGGATTTGAGAGCCAAAAGATTTTTAAAATCTTTGGGAAGTATTATATATTCTCGTGTGTTGTAGCATTTAATTTTTTGCCTAATGCTCATTCTACTGTTCAGGTTGGACTTTCACAAGCTATGAGGCTAGCACAAGGAAAGTTAATCAGGATACATGCTTCAAGTTCTTTTCCAGTTCAGATAGATGGGGAACCATTCATCCATCAACCTGGTTGCTTAGAAATAATACATGATGGGCAGGTATTACATGTCTTGTCTCTTATAATGCACTTGATGCTCAGGAGGCTTGGCTGATGGCATCCTGCTTTTCCATTGCACGCCTAATCTCATAGTTCACGCGTTCACATTTTTACTTGAATTAATTTTAAATAAAACCAGCACAGCACTCCATCATTTGAACCTCCAGATAATGAGAGGTCAATAAAGGAGAAACTTGATCCATCTCTAGTAACTGCTGAGATGCAGCTGTGGAAGAAATGTTTCTTTCTTTGTAAGATTACTGCGAAGATTTTTTTGAAATGTACTCTTTAGGATAATATTTATAAAAAGGAAATTTTCTTCTTAGACTGTTGCCAGCAGTAAACAAAAACTAATTTTATGAACTGAACAATGAACCACTGTTACATGAATCAGAGTAGGGTTATTTAGAGTAACCATGATTAAATATGAATCCAGATTTTTCTGTTACATATTATAAAATATAAAGTCATGCCCTTAATCTCACCTATAGAATCCAAAACCCACAAGAAGTAAAGGTAAAAGGGAAACAACAGCTAGAAAGAAAAGTGGAGCCCAACTCATGAGAATGAAGCATGTAGAGGCACTACAAGCACATAGCTTCACTTTTTTTTCAAAACTACTTAATTTGATTGAAGATGTGTGTGTTTGTATACTATCGTCTCCGGGTGAGATGGTGGAGCAACATAATTATATGATGATGATTAAAAATGATTGCATTCTCAAAATAATGTTTGTGGAGGCTATAGTTCCAATTTTATCCTTTTAATCTCTTTTTTTTCTCTCTCGTTAAATGCATCCTTATGTCTACTGATACACCAAGATCATCAATCGCTGTTTGCTGCTCTATTATTTGAGGGTCGTTAGGATTATTATATAGCATTTATTGCCATTCGAACATTAATTCGTGGTATGTTTCAGGTGTTCATGTTGAGGAGAGCCTCGGAGGAGCCCAGAGGCCATGCAGCTGCAATAATGACAGAGGTCTTGGCAGATGCTGAGTGCAAAGGAATTATAAATGCATCTCAGAAGAAATTACTTCTCCAGCAAATGGCCCTCAATCTCTCCTAGATTCCAATTTCTAAACCCCTCCCCCTCTTTTTTTGCTTCTTAATTTCTCACAGATTGCCCCCCCTCCTTTATTCATGGAGGGATTCCACTTTCACATCCTTTTTTTCTTTTTGGATCACTCATTTTGACCAATAGCGGGGCTTCCTTTTTGCCACATAATTTTTTTTTTTTTAATTTTTTTGTAGAAGCTGTAGTAAAACCCAAAGGTGAGATCGACAGCTCCCCCCCGAAACGCAAGCCGGCTGGCACAGGAGCATTGTAAATGGAAGCTACGAGAGAGATTAATAATCGATTTGTTCTTACTATGATGTGACTCCTAATAAAAACAACTCATTTCTCTTTCTGTTCTGTTGTTTTTAAAGTTAGACTCTGCATCACAGCCTTGAACAGCTAAGCTCGAACTGCCTGTATAAATACAAATGTTTCCTAATCCCCAAATCCCTTTCTTGCTTTCTAATTTTTTTTATGGAAGAAAACTTCATTTCTAAAAAATATATTTTTTTGAGTTCAATTAAGAAAATAAAATCTCAGTTATTTTAAATTTTTATAAAAAATACATGTCTTGATTTGAGTTATTTTAAATTCTTATAAAAAAATACATGTTCTGACTTGAAATCGAGATCTAAATAACAATTTTTTTGTTATCACATGACTTGCTTTCTAAATCATTATTTAAAAAATCTAAATTTAGAAATAAAGATTACAAAAAAATCTCTTTAATCAAAACTCATTACTCTTATTATTGTGTTTAGTTTCTTACATGTATATTTACAAATAATAAGTTATCAAGATCTTCATAGTAAGTTGTAATAGAAAAAACAATGAATTGATAATTTTGACATTAAAAAATTACAAGAATAATAAACTTGAAGAAAAAAGTATATGTTGTTTATTACATAATAAATTAAAATAAATATTTCAAAAATATTAACAATTTAGATTTAAATTATAGATAAAAAAAATATACCACTTTAATCAAAACTCTCTTGCCTTCTTAGTGCATTATTCACAATTTTTTTTTATTAAAAATATTTTTAAAAAATAAAAACATATCATAAACCTGCATTCAAGTTTAAATAAAAAATAATGAATTGATATTTTTTTTTATGATAACATATTAAAAATATGAAAATAATAAATGTACAAACTTTTTGATGTGCATTGAATAATAAAGATTCATATAAAATTATTCAAAAACAATTATTCATTTATCATAAAAGACATTAGCATTATTTGAAAGCAATGACATTACTGAATCAATATTTAGATATCATTTTAGTGAATTCATTTATATAAAATCTAATAATAAAACTCAAAAGAAAAAAAAATCAAACAAAAAAAAAAAGAAGAGTGAAGGGCTTGGGTTGGAAGTTTGGGTCAAAATTCCTAGCCAGCATTTAGAGCACAAGTCAAATCAAATAATTACGTTTTTGAACTCTTATCTATTTTTTCCTGCATCATTAAAGGACTAAAACGTAAGACAAATAAAACTTTGTATAAAAAAGAAAAATCCAAAAAATAGAAGAGAGATAATATAAAAACAATTAGTTTCTAATTGATAGTTTATATGTTTCTTGAACAATATACATGGGAACCTTTTTTCAATTAATAACTAAAGACATTCTTGACCTTAAAAATATATTTTTAAATAAAACTTTTTAAAATTTTAACATAAAAAGGAGTTGAATCTCCGTTCCAAACACCCTTTAATTTGGGTCAGGTAAGAGGGATCTGCTTTTGGTGTTTTCCACCGTATACTACTGTTTAATATTGTGTTTTAAAAATATTTTGAAAAAAAAATTTAAATAATTTTTTCTTGTGTTCTTGGATTATTTTCATGTGTTGAATTAAAAATATTTTTTTAAAAAAAATGATTTTTCTGAACAAAAAGTACTTATAAAAACAACTTCAACTAAATATCTGTTTGGTAGTGTGATCAGTAGCTATTCGATAGTGTGGTTGAAGTTGCTATTAAAATGATATTTTTTTTTATTTTTTTAAAATTATTTTTGACATTAAAACATGAAAAAAATTCAAATATTTTCAAAAACGTTTCTATAACGCAATACCAAACAAACAATTAATTTTCAAAATATTTTTCATTAAAAAAATATCAAAATATTGTTTTTTTTAAAAAAAATATTATTTTTACATCAAAACAACAAAATAACCTATAAACATAGTTTTTTTTAATCTAAAAAAAAATTAAAATACAACATCAAACAATAACTTCATTCATAGCGGGGCAATTATCTTCGAAAGACATCGCAGCATCCAGAATTGCAGGATGAAGAATAGAATATTAGTTATCCCAGAAGCACAATCAGAAAGCCCTTTACACATCTCGGCAAGACTCGAGGGTACAGTAGTTGTGGTTTTATGATCCTTCCTTCGAGCGCAGACAGCTAGCTAGAGATTCTCCGGGTTTCACAGCCAGGTCAATGGCTCTGAAATAGACACCAATAAATCAATCTCGGAGTCAAAACTGAAGCGTGGTCTTCCGAGAAACCTGTCAAGTAAAACTCTCGGAGCTCAAGTTTTTCTTACACCCTGGGGCTACCTACCTACCTGTAGGGGATGCACATTGTTTGTATGCTTCGTTCTGGATCTGTCAACCCAAGAACACAAGTCTGATTTTGAGAAAACTAGAGATATTGGTGAAATTGATTTAGCCACAGTGTTCGTGTACGAAACCTGTGTGAGATTTCTGTTTCAGAAGAGATAACTACACTAGCTAGGTCACGAAATCCTGTGAAAAATCACGACTCTCTCTCTCTGACTTGGCTCCGGGAGGAGGAACATGTTATTTTATCTTCAAGGTTTGTAATTTTGATTTGAAAAGAGAAAAGAAAAGGAGAATCTACTCTTACATGCAAGCCCATTTTCTAGCTTTAATTAGGTGATTAAATTAACGTAGAAAGTTCTGTGCTGTAATCTATCATTATTTCAATAACCATATATGGGCAGCTAGAGGTCGATGTCATTTTTTAAAAGCTCTCCTGTAAATATGATTATTTTTGCATGAAATTTGCTGCGATTACAACTAAAAACTCTATTTATTGTGTAACTATCTAGCAGTGATCAGTAGTACAGGTTTAGAATTCAGGAGTTTGTTCTATCTGAAATCTCATGTTTGAATCCTCTGATTATTAATATATGATATTAACTCGAGGATCATCATTAACTTTAAAATCTATTAGATTAATAAAGGTATTCACAAATTGATCAGAACACTTATATTAATTAAAAAAAACTATGTTGTGCATATTTCTCTTGTTTTTTCATTCCTGCGTCGGGTGCATGGAAAGGACGTGCTATTGCATTCTGAACCCACAATTAGTCACTCCCTTGTTAATCGATCCAATTTTAATTGCGAGAGATGATTTGATTCTAGCTTAGCTAGATTCCTTGATGAATATATATATATATATAAGTTGATTGAATACTATCATTCGCTTTTAGTTGTGTACACGAAACTGCTAGTTCTTGATACATAAATATTACAATTTGTTTTTTCTGTAGCATTATGTCCAATAAATAAACAATAAATCTCTCTCAAGTCAGAAAACAAAAACTATTTCTCATAATGTTACAGCTACTTGGGCAACAATTTACCATGCTTGCAAAGCTTGGAAGATAGTATATTCCTGGGCACAAATAGATTCACATTGCTTTCACTCACACTGTAGCACTACAGAACCCTAATAAGGTAGCTATCAGAGAGGAGCTAGCTAGCTGGTAATTGAAGTACTCGATGATAATAAATACACGATGAGGAAGCTGTCAACAGGAGAGATTGATGTTGGTTGAACACCATGTCTTTCTATCTATCCATGCCTTCTCTATCTCGTTACATTTCCCAAGACGCGTCAGAAAGTCGTCATTTACTCTCCCTCCTCTCTAATGGAAAATTGAAATTGACGCTGGCTTTTCAAAAGCCAAAATATCTGGACCCTCAATGAGAGAAGCAAGCAAGAGAGGACTTCGCCATGTTTTTAAATCTGTGAGCTAGCTAGCTAGCTAGCTTTTCCAAGGATAGTGTAATCATCTGGTTTTTTCAGCAACTCAAAAAGCCTTAATGAACTCCACCATTTCTTTTCCAGTAAAGTTTTTCTTTGTCATATAATATGCAGGTTTTTCTGGGCCATAAACAGTTAATGGCAACAAAAAAGTTGATCGCAAGGATCTATAATAACCGAGAAACTAGCTGCCTGTCTTCTCTTGTTAACTGTTAACATCTATGAATGGAATCTTTTGATTCAGTATTTCTCATGGCTCAGCCCTTAAATGCCAACTTCTTACAACAAAACAAAGCCCCCCAATAAATGCAACAGTTACGTTTCGATGCGAGGCTTCGTTCATAAGTCATAATAATAGCCCGCGTCATCTTTCTGAGCAAAAAACACATATAACAATAGTCTCATTTGTTGCTAAATGGGGAATGAAATACAACCATTTGAATGTTATATTATCACGGGCTATTTAGGTTAACTGACCATACGTATCTAGCATCCATCTCGTAACTGAAGATTTGCTTCTAATTTGATATAATCGTCTGCATGGGAATGCACACATTAATTTACCACGAAAGAGAAAACAGATGGATGTCTATCCTTGCAGGCTAGCTTCTAACGTACCCCTTACCTGAGAGGCTTAAAAAGGGAGCAGTATGAAACTGGTGGCTGCATGCCCTACTGGACACCATAGAAGAAAGTGTAGGTTTTCGCTAGGTTTCTGAAAACAATTTCAAAATCCAAAGGCTTTTCACGGCACCTGCTATCTTGTCCACGTCAAATGTAGGCATTCAAGCTAGCTAGATTCCACATCTGGAGTACTTAGAGAAAATAATTCTCTTAAATCCCTGTTATACCATGTTAAGCAAGGAATAATAGCTTGTAAACACTAAAAGGGATAAAACATATTGTTTTATTTCAATAAAAAAAAATACACACAGAAGCTTGAATAATATCAAAATTCTCTCTTGTTTTTTCTCTAATATCTCCACTTTAATTAAACTTTCTATTTATACACAAAATGAAAGTTTGATAAAATTAATGGTTGGAAAGTTGAAGCCGGCTGCGGGGGCTGTGGTTGCATTTCTGTACTTTTATAGATTTGAGTTTATCCTAAGACTAAATACTCATCCAAGGTGGGAGTAGCTGTTATATAAGCTTACCTTTGTTTTATTTAGTAGCGTACTCCTAAGCTTGCAACCTGTAGAAATTACAAACCAATGACAATAACGACATACAGATATCTATCATCAGAAGACCCAAAAAAAACAAAAACCCGTACATGGATATACCTTCATCGATCAGACTCATATATATACACACACATAATTGCAACCACAGAGAAAAGAGAACTGTAAAGAAGTTAAACAGATCGAGAGAACTTCACCAGAAATTGATATTATGGAATTGTAGTGAGCTAGTTGGGAGAATCATGAGATGGGAAGCAAAGAAGTTGTAGCAAATGTTGGTTGGAAGGAATGAAGCCTGGTCCGAGAATCATTGAGGTGCGACACACACAGACTTTGAGCTTTCTGGGCTGTCATCAGGTAATGCCATTGTATGTGTAATCATGGCCTCAATGACCTCGAGCCAGACAACATTCCTCTCAACCTAACCCTCACGAAACTGAACTCGCGCTAGCTATATCGTCTAATAAACAAAAGAAACTAAGAAAGAAAGATGTAATGAGGAACTGGTGATTTCGCACAGCATAATCAAGTTGTATGTTTGAGGGGAATGAAGCCTGGTCCGAAGCCTCAACAGCTGTTTCATGTCGGAAACTCTTTGCTTAAGCTTCGAGCCAGCCAACATTCCCCTCAACACACCATTTCTTCTATCTCCTGTATAGAAATTAACCTAACCCATATAGAGTTTTGACTTGTATATATAGTGGTGTGTGAGAGAGAGAGAGAGAGAGATTGAAACCCTATTATCAAATTTTTTTAAGAAAATGGGCTGTGTTTTTAATTTTAATGCAAGATGGCCCTTTTCTTTTGTGATCTGTGAGTAAAATATATATGGCAGCTTAATTAAGCAAAGACTACGTAGGTATCCGTGCTGCTAGGTACTACTTCCACTGTGCTGTCCTGTAATTACCAATGTAGTCAAGCAGAGTGATATATACGAGTCTCTCTCTTTTTCTTTCTCTTAATTTGTCTTTTTATTATTATCATCATTAATTTTTGCATTAAGACTAACAAATTAAATTGGAAAAGAAAGGGGGGTTTTAATTAATCATCGTTGAGATTCCTGTTTTCTTTATTAATTTACGAAAGAAAAGGTAAGACAAACCTACAGCTAAACCAGTTGCCTGCGTCCACACCCTACAAACTCCAAAAAGCATGCAACTCCAATTAATTTCTTAGATTTCCTAGGTCATCAGTCAGCATGTCTGAATTCTGATACCAGTATTGTTATTACCTCTACCTGCCGGTAAATTACCCGACCGGTGACATGCTACCACCAGTTTCTTCACAAATTATTCCCATAATCATTTTTTTTAAAATAAAAAAAGCATTAAAATACTATTAGTGCACTGTTATTATCATGGAGTCTGTGTAAAGAAGACAGAGATATGAAGACAAAATGGGGAGTCAAAATAAATAAGGCAGGACAGAAGACAAGTCTGGCTTTAATGAGATTCTATCATCATTACCTTATTATTTTTTAGGTTTACCTATCCCTACTTTCTTTCAACTCTTCCTGTACTATCCAGCACCCGCACGGCCAACCATCCTGGCTCATCATTCATTCATCCACGATTAATTATGTATGGGACCAGGTTTATTTTCTTCTTAATTTTCTTCACCATGGCACTGCATTTTCTTTTCCAGACCCATTTCGATCTACAGATCGAAACTTTTCTTGAATTCTGACAGATTTTCCCTTTGTCGTCCCCTTTAAACCACACCGCTAGCTGGATCATTTCAGGACCTCATCGATTTCTCCCTTTAAAACCCTTTCTTCAGCTGCAGCTTCCAACATTATCGCATCAAATTTCAAATTTTGTAATTTTTCCGACTAATTTTGTAACACCATATGCATCGTTATGATTCTCAATGGTTCCTTCCCACAGTAACTAATCACTCCATTGACCCCATTATTTTACTTGAGTTAAAATCATCTTGAGATGTCTTGATGCGTGCAATTTGTAAGAGTTTTGTAAGGGGGTTTTAAAATTTAAAATCTTTGATTCCATGGTTCTGGTATTAATCAAGTACAATTTTCAAAACTCAATTCGACATAAAGCTGGTGGATTAAGGTATTTTTTTTCCTTGATTAGGTTAGTGCCCACGTAGAGGAATCGCTGGAGTCGTTGACTGAGCTCTTCTTGGTCCAAATACATAATAATGAACCTGTCTCGACTGTAGTTATTGATTGGTACTATCTTTTTTTATTACCAAGAAAAAAATAATAAAAACATTTCACAGAGCTGTTATTTAGGGCAAAGCAGAGACATGAAACATTTTCTTCCTAGAAACACGTCATGGCAAAGACGGCGTTTCAAGGAATATAAAATCCCAGCCGCTCAATCTGAAGATCTAACGGATACAGATACACTACCTTGAAACCCGACATGTCGGTGTCAGCGGGAGCCTAGGGTGGGGGCCGAGGAAAAATAAAAATAGCCCGAATAACGAGGAAGACAGAGAAATTACTGCTATAAAAAAGGTAAAAGAAAAATCAGCGGTCAAAATATCCATACAGCTCGACGGGTCGGGTTCTATTATCCAGGCACCGACCGCCACGTGACAGTATTTAATGGAGAGAGAGGAGTTCTCTGTGGAGTGGGTCCCAGAAGAGGAGACAGGAGCAAGTGGATTCTGTGGGTTTTGTACTATAGGAGAGTGACGTGTAAGATTGGTATTAATTAGGGATCATGGGTGGGGACCGCTGCTCTGGGGTATTATTTTGTTTTCCAATTTCTTATGTTAAAATATTAATTGAGTTAAAACTAGTTTTTTTTTTTTTTGTAATTATCTCTTAATGATATGGATGGCGATGACGTGTGGTTGTTGATAAATTTTTAGCATGTGCATGACGTGTGCGTTAATATAAGTTTCATATTTTGAAGAAAAAAAAAAAATTTGAGTTATTTTTTTAATATTTTTAGATTATTTTGATGTATTTATATATCAAAAATAATTTTAAAAACTATTATTTTGATACATTTCTAGACAAAAAATACTTTCAAAAGCAACTTCAATCACAGTACTAAACAGACACAGACACACGTAAAAACACAACAAGAGTGAAGATTGATTTTTTTTTCTGTTACTTTACCAATATCTCTGAAAAAAAAATTATTTAAATATATTTTCAAACAAAAAATAATAATAAAAAAAACAATGGTTCCATACTTTCAATCCCCTCTAAATATAGTAAGAGGTTATATTACATCCAAAATAAATCAACAAAGCGACGGGTCACATGATACAGAAATCAGCACCATTAATCAATATTAATTTTCTCTATTAGGATTAAATTAAAATAATTATCAATCCTTAATTGCAAGGGGAAACACCAAGAAAGACGAGTATAGGCTTGTTTGGCCAAGCGAAACTGTTTGACCAATTTCAATTTGTTTTTACACTTAAAATGAATTTTTAGTGTGTTTAGATCATTTTGATGTGTTGATATCAAAATAATTTTTAAAAAATCATTTTGATATGTTTGATCGAAAATTTTTAAAAGCTACGCACCACAATTCAAACATATAAAAAAATCATTTTGATATGTTTTGGTACCAAAATTTTTAAAAGCTACGCACCACAATTACAAACATACACATATTAAATTTTGAACAATAAGCAAAATGAAAACGGTGGAGTTTTAAGGACAGGATAAATTATGCAGTCGGATAGAAATGGACCGTGTTGGAAATAAATTAATGCAGATTTTCACAGAAATAGTTATTTCCCCTTACGCACTTGCCTTTATGGTGTAATTAAGTTTCCCATCCGACAAAACTAAAGTGGGACCATCATGTATTGTTACCGTTGCCGACCTTTTGAGGAAAAGAAAACGAAAAAAGAGAAGTCTTTCAAACTATAATCTAGTTTTTCATAATATTTTGGATTATGATTGTGATGATTTTTGAAAATGATTATTGTTTAGAAATATATTAAAATAATATAATTTTTATTTTTTAAAAATTATTTTTAACATTAACACGTTAAAATGATATAAAACAGTATTTTTTAAATTTAAAATAAAAAATAAAAAATTTCAAATTTTTCATAAATACTTTCCGATCGCAATGCCAAACAGCCCCTTATATAAATAGTAAATCAAGTGAATGTATTTTTTAAAGCATTTTACTATAAGTTTCAAGTTGTAGTTTGGTGGTTAACGCATAGAAATAATGGTAGATTATGAGTTTAAAACTTAGATGTAAAAATTAAATATCAATGAGGTGGAGTCCATAACATGTATTTGTGTCTTTGATGAGTTCACTAAATTTTAATCAAAGAGTTAGGTTGAGTTTTTTTTTTCTTAAATTTTTTTTAGTATACATCTTTGTTTTTTCTTGTTGTCAATTCTATCATCTTCTGCGAGTTTTTTTTTAAATTATCATTTAATATTGGATTTATAGTAAATTTATTTTGATATTTTCTATGATATAATAAAATAAAAAATTATTTCAATTCAGTATAGTTCATAACCTAGATCATGATTTTGACAAATTAACTAAATTTCAATCAAAGAATTGGGTATGGATTTTTTTTTAATTTAAACCATTGCACCCATTTTAATGACAATATCATAAAGTTTTTAACGATCTACATGTTTTTCTTTAATATTTCAAAAAACTTGTTTCCAACCTGCAGTGAAACCATGGATGAATAAACTAGTTTCTTACCACTAGGTTTTGACATCTGCCATGAATTATTCAGAATTATTTTTTAATAATCCTCAATATATTATGTTGAATTATTTCTAAGAAATAATTTTCGTGTGTTATTAAATTAAAATGTTTGCTTCTAAAAATTTAAATATTTTCATATGGAATTTGATAACTTGTAACTAAAAGAAAGTATAATAATATTAATAACAGAATTTGAATCATAACTATCCGATGCAAATTTGTCGCTCCTAATTTATTTGGAATGAATAATTTATTGCAGATAAATTAATAATAAAAAATCCTATAATCAGCAATGAAAAATTCATAGTAGATTTGATACAATAATATCTGCAACGATTAATTCTCAACAACATATTTTTTTATTGATAAACACAATTTGATGATGATCTCTTGCTGGTTGCTAATAACATAATCTCTTAATAGTGTCAATTGCCTGGTTTAACCTAAATTACCCTAAATTTGCCACCACGTTTTGCCACATATTCACTTCCCTTTATTTCTTTGTTTTTGCTTTCTCCTTCAAAATCCATGATTTGTTTGAAAATGTGTTTGAAAAGTATTTTTTTAAAAAATGAATTTTTTTATTTTTATTTTTACTTAAAATTAGTTTTGTAGTGTTTTTTGATCATTTTGATGTACTGATATCAAAAATAATTTTTAAAAATAAAAAATATTTATTTTAATATATTTCTAAATAAAAAATATTTTAAAAAATAAACTCAACTTCCAAATAATTACCGAGTCAACATTGTAGGGTGCAAGATGATTCATGGATGCAGAAAGTAATAGATCGAGGCCCAGGCTACCTCGGCTCTAAATGGAGCCTGACAAAACGTGTCGAGGCTTGACCAGCTCAAACATCTGAATCGAAGTCTAGTTTTGATATTTCCTTTCCTCCTTGATTTGAATACATCTCCAAGAAACGTTCGTCATTTGCTTGTTCAGAAACTGAATGATTTATTTATACATCAGTAAGAAATTCTATGATCAACTGCTTACGTTATGTGATGTGATTCAGGTTTCTCCCAAGATATAATGCTGACGAAGTGGGTGGGGGGGAAACTTAAGAGAAGGAATAGACTTTCAATGGCTGGCTAGGGTTAGTGGAGTGATGAGCTTGAACCTTAACTCTATATCCTTCCGTAAATAGGATTCTTATACAATGCAATAAAAAGATCAATGAAATTATTGTTGATTAACAGACAATTGCTTCTTTTTAACAGTGAAAAACAAATAATCAATGAAAGAGCAATAAAGATCCAAACAACTTCCACTCATTGAAGAACTGCAGCTACTGCTTAAGCTTCAATGCTTTCAAGCATGGTAAATATGAGTGGAAGCTGTGCCTCAACACAGCTTAATGATAGCGTTTTAAGGGTTCAATGAATTTATGAACATTCTATGCTTGGTTTGAACAATATTTTGAAGCGATTTTCTGTATTTTCACCACAGCAGAACACCATGCGCGATGAAACTGGTACTAATTGATGGCACCATCGCCATTGGCGTTCTATTTGCATAATGGTTTCTAGTATCACAGCTGATCATCTTTTACACACCACGCATGGTCATTGGTGCCCGACAGAAAAACCAGATTAACAGCAGTGTAAATACCTGTTCTCTTTTCTCTCAAAAGAGAAGAAGGATCTGGTTTATGGGGCATGGATTTTAAAATGATGTTTTCAAGCATCGCACAATGAATAATTGGAAGAAAGTAATTTCATAGTTTACATGATCAGAAGATCGAGGATACAAACCAATTGTCCACCAGAAGAATGCTCATCTCCAGAAAATGTTCCATGGCAACCTCCCAAACCCCAGGCAAAGGCATTGCCTTCTTAATGTTGTTAATAACTAACTCAGGTTATTTCTTACAACTTTTCTACCTCATGCATAACACGATGAGACATTTCTTTTTGATGACCGGGGTGTTTGGATCAGCTTGCGCGCACCTCGACTATTCTCCGGGCTCACTTGAACATCATGACAAGCCCAAATGAACATGTAAGACACCGCGGGGGTGACAGGGGTACCAAGCAGGATTGAACCAGGGTGCTAGAGAGGGGGATACCCACCTGCTCCTATTGGGACTCGAACGCGGTCCCAAGAAGGAGAGCGCCCCCAACATACCGCTGGATCAGACCCGATGAGACATTTCTGAGACGTTGGTATATATCATTAAGATTTGTCAACATGATGAGAAAGTGAGAAATTTTTTTCTGAAAAAATAGATTTACCTTTAAATTTCAAACTAAAATGGATTCAAGATTGGGATAATGAATAGAAGAGTAATTTATAAGCTTAGAATCCAAACTTGCGAGTCCTAATTAATCCAATATAGTTAATTACTTTTACTTTTTTCTGAGCTTTGTTTGTGAATGCATGGTTTTAGAAAGAAGAATGCAATGGACGTTGTTTTTTTCTTTTCAAGAAGCGCAGGCCACTTTAAATTTCGAAGCCACACAAATTTGAGCCTGTAGGCCCAATTTACCATATTCACGGGCCTAATCCATCTTGCAAAGCAAATAAGTCCTCTCGTGGCGATGGCTTGATAATCTTTGTGATGAATAATTCTTAAGAAGGTCAAGGTCACTTTTAGTTTAAAGAAAAATTATAAAAAATAAAACTATATTTTATTTTTTTATATAAAATTGAGTTCAAAATTTTAATTTTGGAATATAAATCAAAACCAAAATTATTTCTCACAAGTGTTACCTACATGGTAATTAAAATACAAAAACATAGTGTAACAATCAATCTGACAATTCAATAGTATTTGTTCTTATATATTCATTAATATTTTTTGAATAGTTTAAAATTAATTATTTTACTTTTGTTTTCTCTTAAATAATAGTATTTTGAATGGTATATATTAGATAGTTAAACTATGCAAGTTTCAAATTATAGTTTATTTGAAAAACCCAAGAAAAAAAATGATAATTACGAGACAAATCACACTTTAACAAGTGAGAAAATAAAAAAATAAAAATGATATGGTCACAAATAAGCCACATGTAATAATTTATTTATTTATTATTTATGATAAGAAAAGCAGTTTAAGCCTGTAAAAGACAGAAGAAGCAACGCAAGGGGCCAGCTTAAACAACAAATTACAAAAAAAAAAAAAAAAAAAGGGACCCTCCAGGGAATCACTTTGACTACAGCAGCTAAAAAACAATCCACCCTCCAGCCCCGTCCATCGCCTTTCTCCTGATCTCCACCAGCCCAGTAGTTTCAAGGACTTCAAAACTCCAGCCTCTGTCTTATCCTGAACACCATCAATGTCTTCTTTCAACGCTAAGCTCGTAGACTGTTTGTTTCTTAAGAAAACAAAACAAAATTTTCTATTATTTTTGCAGGGATTACTCCGCTACCATCGATTCTACAGTACCTAGCTAAGACCACCACCAACTCCATTATCAAGATCACCATAGCTGTCTTCATATTGCTACAGCCACAGCCATCCTGTAGAAGAAGAGAGTATCAGAAAGATTTTAGCTATCTGATAATACGCAGGCATGGCTTGAATTTTAATATTTTTCATAGAATTTGATGAATGATCATAGAGTTTGAGCAACATAGCAAAGCGTATCAGTAAGGAAAATGACCTGTAAACAACCAAATCATTCCGAAAAATTCTTGCAAATTCTGTGTCAAAGAATAAATAATAAATTATAAGCTCCGTAAAGAATAAATCATTGGTTCGAGTAACCCTTCATCATCGTCCCCAAACTAGGCAATTCCAGCAATGGCTTCAAACTAGGCAATTAAAAAATCACAAACAAACGGCTGAGACATAAAAGGTCACGAAAAGACAAACAAAACAGGTTTTATATTTATGAATACGCATAAAAAGGGAAACCACTCCCATAGGGTTTGGTCGAGAGGGGCCAAGTGTTTCCTCCACATAGTGCCAATTGCCATGCAGTAGGAAAGAATTTTCATTTAAACTAATCCAGTTGATTAGCACGATAACATGCTTGATTATTATTATTATTATTATTATTATTATTATTATTATTATTATTATTATTATTATTATTATTACTACTACTACTCGTTTAAAATCAAGAGGTTTGTCTCTCTACAAGTCCAACCAATTAGGAGCTAAATGGTTTTTTTTTATATATATAAATAAAAAAGTTTAAAAATGAACTTATTGGTCAAAATATATTGTGATAGAACTTGTGGCTCTTCTAATTATTAAAAGTGAATTTATTGGTAATTCTTTCTAATAATATATATTTTTTTTAAAGAATGTTTTGGTCTCCAATTACATCGGATTTCTTTGATTCATATTTCCACCACGAGCTACACACATAGCATTAAGAACATTACCTACTTCCTGATTCGTCTTCTTCTTCTTCCCTTGAACATGATATTTGTTTGAATTTGCTGGCCATATCTACTATAATCTTCATCGCATGAAGGAAAATCACGGGACAAAACATTGTATAACCTAGCCACTCGACTGCCATATGAACTGTTCACCTGTGATGTTTCAGAACACCAAACAATCAAAATTCTAGACGACAGGGATTTTGGTCGAAGGGATGTTAGCCAGGTAGTGGTAGGTACCTCTCTTCACATAATACTGGAATAATGTGTTGTTTCCCTCTTTTTTTCTTTTCTAATCCATGTTTTTCTTTTCTTTTCTTTTCTTTTTAAAACTTTAATTTTATTCTTCAACATTAGATTTAGATTTATTGAAAATTGAGTTTTAATTTCTTTTTTCAATTTATCCTAGAATCATTAACCAAACAATGTGTTCGATGAGTTAATTCGGTTGATTTGAATTTGTTCTTTTTTTTTCTAGTTGATTTCTGTATCTCAATTTTAGCTTAAGTATTTGATTGATTGCGTTGTAGATTTTATTTTTTTGTATCTGTCTGCTTTCTATAAGATTATTGCTTTCTATAAGATTATTTTCATATCATGACTCGAATCATAACCCTTTGTTGACTTGTTTTTTTTAATATCATCTACTGAGTTAATTATGAAATGAAGTTTATAATTTGTTTTAATTTTTTCTATTAGGTCATCTTTGTCCCATGATCCAAGTAACAAGTTCGATACGTTAAGCTGAGTTAGACTAAGGTTATTTTTTGAATTATTTTTTAAATTGATTTTCTAAGTTTCATCATTCATTATTGAGTGTATTGGAATCTGATTTTTTTTTTTCATAATTTGTTTCTTATGTTGTTAATATGATCTTATAATTTGATATGTGGATTGATAAGTTAATCTGATCCAATATATTATTATCTCAATGTTTATTAAAAATATTTTATCTTAATTTTTTATTTCGAGTCAAACTATAAATTTACATGTCATCTGAGTTGTTTTCAAAAACTGCTAAGATGATGGACTTATATTGAATTAATATCTACATTTTTTTCTACTAAAATAAATATTAACGTAGCATACGACAATAATCTAGTTGAAATTGAATTATATAACTTGTTAAAATCAGCTTAAAGCACAAGAACTTCATCGTTTGAGCTGTCTCAGCAATGAGTTTTTGTTATTCGACCAGGTCATGACATGCCAGGTAACAGTGTGCAGATGTGCTCGGCCGAGATGGCTTCATTGTAATGCTATTTTTTAATTTTATTTTTAGGAAAATAAAATTTATTTTATTGATGCCTTTTTTGTCCAATATAAAAAAAACAATTACAGATTTACAACAAATCTAGCCATCACTCACGATAATTCGAATAAATAAATAAATTGAAGAGCAGGGCCTTCTATTTTCATTGCAATTTAAGGTTCGTTCATGTCTTTGCAAGGAGGTATCGCACTGTATGATTACCAAAGTCTAATAATCAGATTGTGCTTCAGCATGGAAGAAGAAATTAACCTGAGCCAAAATCAGTGATGCTTACAAAAGAAAACAAAACAATTAAAAGATATATCTATTAAAATATAAATAAGTAATTATGATATAAAAAAATTAATTCACAGTTATATATATATATATATATATATATATATATATATATATATATGTGTGTGTGTGTGTGTGCACGCTCGCGCCCCGTTTGTGCTTCTTAATTTCTTACCTTTTCCTATTTACAAAAGGAAATTAAATCTTTAACCTGAAATTAATCGGGGGATAATTACATTGATATTGTTAATGTCATCAGCTATATATATTTGTAAGAGTAATTATAAAATGGCCTATAATTTAATTAGCGGGATGAAAACTTATCATGAGAATGTGGTGTGATGATAAAGAACTTGTGATCCGTGCATCAGGTATTGAATTCGAGTTAAGATATATATCTTTTGTAAGAGTCTACAACCAGAATTTTAGTCGTTGAGCCCAAAAATTAATGGAGTGTGGAGTTTCCTCGCATAAAAAAACAATTCAATAATCAACATAAATTAACGTGTTACTTCAATTCCAGGAAAAAGAAAATAACATATTAATTGGAAATTAGTCATCACGGTTAGCTGGTTCACGTTGCTTGAGGACGTAGCAAACATGTGCAACAGTAGTTTTGATCACGGAATCGTGATTAATTATATAATTAAGACAATTTTAATAATAACAAGAGAAAATATAGTATTCGAGACACTGCCCAAGAAATTCCTTGGATAATTATGATGCCTATTGGAATCGACAGCTACATTCCTAATTAATATTAAATGCAGTTCACATACATATAATAATACAAGTGTCGTTTAACATTCAGACTTACGATTAGATGGATACCACATAATTCACGATGCAAGTTGAATAAAGTTTCTGTAAAAAAATGAAAAATAATAAGGAAAAATCATGTAAGAATTAACCCAATATAACCCAGTTAACTCGACAAGTTCAAAGATAATCTTGATGATAATAATAATAATAATAAAAATATAGTTTAATTAAAAATATTCTAAGACAATATTTTTTTTAAATATATTAAAATGATTAATCCTTATTAATATGTAATATCTGTGATCCATATCATGAGACCGTGATAACCTCGTAAAAATTATTTAATTCTTAATTATTCCAATATTGAAAAACAAAATATAATCAACGAAGGAAAATAGAAAATACATAGGATTGCTTTGGAAGACTATTTTTTAATTTGGCAAGAAGACTAATTGCCACTATAACATAACTTAGGCAGGTATAATTGAGCATCATATCATGCACAAGCAATCCTATGTTCCATTTATTATATGCAAATCAAATGAGAAACGAATCTTCACATAGCATTCAAAATTTCATAGTCCCCGAGGGGTTAGTGTGGCGGACAAACCCTGGGATGGCCAACACCAAGTCCAGGGTTTGATTCTCTATGTCCTCGTAAGAGCCTGTAATAACTGGAGATTTTATCCATTTTCTTGGTCCATAAAATGCGCTTTCTGGGTTGTGGGGTTCACTCTGATATCCAAAAAAAAAAATGATTCAGAATTTCATAGATATCTTAGCTTGTACAAGGGTTTTGGCAAAAAAAAAAAAGAAAAAAGAAAAAAAAGAAGAAGAGAAGTGATTCTTGGAAAGGGAGTGGCTTCATTCTATATTCTTGATAATAATTTATTTTGCTGGGTCACATGGATTCTCTGCCAGAGACACTACCAGCCATCTTGCTGTTTCCATGCCAGCTGCTAAACGTGTTCTCTACCTTTATTTAATCAACAAAACCTAGCCGTGGAGGGCATTGAAGTCTGTGAAAACACGATTTTGCCCCTCATATTAGAAAGATTAACAGTAGCCATTGGGGGCATTAAAATATTTTTATACCTCAAATAAGTTTTTATCCATTTTAATTGCAATGTTAAAAAAGATCAAAGTAAGCAAAAAGTTTTAAACTTATATCAAGAGAGTTTTTGTATTTTACAATGATTTTTTTTAGTTATTATAACGTCAGATAATTTGATATTTAACTAAGCATAAAAAAAACATTGAAATAACCAAATTATTTTGAAGATTTTTTTTTCCTCAATGAGTTTTTTTTTCATTTTTTTCATAATGTTTTTATTTATTTATTTTTATTATCAGGCTGGATGGCTAGAAATTTGTTATTCAGCTAAACATAAAAAAAAGATTGGGGTGTGAATAACATCTTTTTCATTACTTGGGAGACTTTGCACCTTTTTGTCATTGTTTTTATCCATTTTTTGATCCCACGTAAACATACAAAATATAAAAGAAAATAAACAAAGAAGTTGGAAAAAATATATATATACATCATTAGGAAAATAGGAAAAACAGGAGGAATATCCAGAAAATTGCCAAAAACTATTTGAGAAGGTATACTCCTTCACTAACCTGTTTGTGAATACTTGGATGATCGTTAATGTTTGTTTTTATTGTTTAAATCTTAATTTGAGCTGATCGTTAATGTTTTTTAATACTTAGATGATGTGTTGTTAGATTGGTCTTGATAGAATAAAATGTTTTTGAAATCTACCAAATATGGCAATAAAATTGCAAGTTTATCTTGAAAAAATCAATGATAATTGAAGACATTTCACCATTTCAAATCAAGTTCTTACATAGAAAATTAAAGTTTGTTCATCATAGCAAAACTGTCATCATAAACTAATATAAATAGAAACATTATCATACCATAACAAACAAATAGATAAAAATAATATAGTTTACCTAAGATATGAGGTAGGAATACATTATTTTTACACAACCAATTCATTTAATAGAATTTCTAAAAGATCAATTAAAATAATTAATAATCATAATACTAGATGACAGCTTCTTATCCAGCCAAATACCATTCTAGAACACCGTTTAGGAAGTATTTTCGCGATGTCGAGCCCTTACAAGAACATATACCCGCAATTAATCAACCCAAAATGGCTGGTTCCTTCCAATTTACATGATTGATCACCCTAATATTTATGTCAATATTTGATTTTTAATCATTAGTATTGTCCACTCCTAAATCCTAATCAAGACTCTAACTTTAATCCCTTCTTTTTAACATGAATTTTCGAACTTGTTGACTGATTCTCTTACTATAAATTTCATTGCATGAATGGACATCACGGGATTGACCACCACATAACCTAGTTGACTGCATGTGAATTCATCTGTGACGTTTCTGCGCACAAAATAATCTATTCTACGCAAAAGCTGTTGAAGGGATGCTAACCAGGTAGGTTCAAAGCTTCTTAAAAAACAGGTGAGCACCAGGCCCTGAATATGCACCAAGTTGTCCGCTAGCATCGCTTCAGCTCCTGGCTCTGCAATGGGAATATTTGTCATCAGACCATGCCACGACGTGCCAGAGCAGTCGTGTATAAACGTGCACGGCTGAGAAGGCTCGATTTAAATGCTCTTTTATTATTATTTTTTAATTAAACAAATTAATTTTATGGATGCTTTTGTCCAGTATAACAAAACAAGACAAATCGACATCAATTCTAGCCATTGATCACAATAAATTAGGAAGAAGATGTGAAGAACAGTGTTTTTCATATGGGCTCCAATAATTCCTTTCGAATTCCAGTCCAAATAGTTTTTTATTTTTTATTTATAAATTTAATTGTTGTTCTCTTCATCGTACAGTAGTATGATGAGCAAAGTCTAAAGTAATAGGTAATTATCAATAGTTAAAAAATAATATAAATTATATTTTAGAGTTTTATTTAAATAGTTTAAATTTTTAAATAAGATGGTTTCTTATATGACATTAAAGTTTTGTTAATCTAACAGTCATACAATTTAAATCTCACCACCTTTATTTTGTTTGATGAAAAATCAAGCACATGATAGTATTGGTTTGTGCAAGTTTCAAGGCCAAATAACTTTTACTTGAGGACGTGTGTTAGAGAATAACATAAATCATATTCCGTATGCTCATCTAAATAACTTAAGTTTTTAGATGAGATGATTCTTTAATAAGAGTATGATAGAATGTATATTCGGGGGAATGCGTTTGAAAAACGCTTTTGAATAAAATTGATTTTTTAAAATTAAATTTTTTTGGTGTTTTTAAATCATTTTGACGTGCTGATGTCAAAAATAATTTTAAAAATTAAATAAAAAAATTATTTTGATACATTTCTGAACGAATATATTTTAAAAAATAACATCAACCATACTCTTAAACAGATACTAAGAACCGGATTCTTGTTGAAAGCTGATTCTTCAACCCTATCTTCAGAGCTATACCTCTGAGCAGATTGCTAGGGACTCTCCAGTTCATTCTTGTACACAAAGCTGTTGTTTATGAAGAAACCCTAATCTACAATTGATTCGATCGGAGCTCTGTCACATCCACAATCAGTAATCCAAGAAACCGAAACGATGATGTCAACGAGGAGATAACTTGCACATAATCGAACCTTTCACTGTCTAATTAAACACAGGAAAGGCCAGCATGTTTTGTTCAAGAA
Organism: Salix exigua; assembly: GCA_032356905.1. NCBI lineage: Eukaryota > Viridiplantae > Streptophyta > Magnoliopsida > Malpighiales > Salicaceae > Salix > Salix exigua. The sequence continues at coordinate 1,786,146 of CM063594.1, read as the reverse complement.
CTTCGATTTAAATTATTCATGAGACACAAGTATCAAAGAGTCCAAACGTTGATGTGATGATATTGTCCGTCGGTGAGAATAACCGAGGTTGTGGGGGCTTTAATGGTGATGGATCTGCGGCAAGGTTTGGAGAGACAGGGATGGGGTGTCGGCCTAGGAAAAAAGGAGGAGGAGGTTTTTTTGGGATTTTATTTAATAATTAATATATAAGAACATAAATAATAATCTCTCATATTACAGGATGTTAGGAATATGTTTTACAAATTTTGTCTGATAGAAATAAATTCCACCACCAAAATTATCAAAGAAGAAGAAAAATTCTAAAAATATATGAGCCATAAAAGATATATAATAAAAGATAACAAAATAAATTAAATTTATTACGATTCCTACTAGAAGAAGATTTTGGATGCATAATTGATTGCTAGACTAGATCTATTTATTTTCTATTGGGGAAAATAGAAAATAATGAAAGAGATTTTAATCACATATGTAGAGTTAAGGCTGTCAATGGAAAAGATTTTGATATATAATTTTTATTTATGTAATTTTGATATATATGTATATATATATATATATATATATAAATGGACGCCTAGAATAGTTGTAATTGAATGAATCTTTATGATAAGAGTTTAAATATAATCTGGATTCATTAACTCGTTTATTAAATGAATAAAATATGAATTAGCTAGTATTCTATTTTAAAATTAAATTAATATTTTTTAATATATATATATAAACATGACACGATGTTTAGATCTATGATTTATTTACTTTAAAAGCTAAATAAATTGTGTACTTTTTAATTTATATATTTATTATTATTTTCTTTTAGATCTGTCGTACTAATTTAAACTTACTTTGGTCTTTAACGTATGTTTTTATTAGGATTATTTGATTTAGTTCCTTTTGCTGGTGAGACATTTGAAATTTTTCATAAATTACAAAAAGAAACATAAAAAAATATAGTAATTAAAATTCATTTTACACCATCACCTATCCACATCTCTTATATGGCTCTTCAAAGGGAGTTTAAAAAATAATTACCTTCTAGAAGATCACCACAAAACTCTATTAGTAATTACGTCACTGATTTATAAGAATATTTCATAATCATCGATCAATATGTTTGGTAATAAGTCCCTATTTCAATTTCAATTTCAATTTCAATTATATAATAGAATATTTCATCACAGTAATTAAAGCCGTATTATTAATTACCATTAATAGGTGTGATCAAGAAGAAGTCATTAATTAAACTTTGATATCTGTTTGAGTTAAAATACTTTTTATTTAGAAAAATATCAAAATAATATTTTTTTAATTTATTTTCTTATACTAGTAAATCAAAATAATCTGAAAAAAATAATTAATTTTTTTCTTCTTTCAAAAACATGTTTTTAAATAAAGCTATCAAACACCACCACCGAGATCTCTTTTGTACATAAATAATTTGAGGTTAGCTGTTGGAAGCGTGATTGGCGCCGGAGAGTGGCGTAGTTATTCAATTGAGTACACTCTAAAATAATATTTCTTGTAATTATTATTATTATCGAAATTGAAATTATAATATCTTAACCAAACAGATCCGAAATCATAAAGATTTTCTTATTATCCATTTTATTTATCAAACGGATCATATCTGAATCTATTATGATTCGTTTCGAATTAAAATTATATATATATATATATATATTCATTAAATTATATATTTGTCAGCATTTGATGATCAGACCATTCATTCCCTTGGCATGTGCTTTTTTTTTAGAAGTGAAAATGTACCTTTTTGTCCTTTGAAGCGTTATGTCAAATGATTTGTGATCTATACAACAAGTCTCGAGTTTGAATCAGAACATACATCCCTTGTAAGAGCATCTCCAGTGGGGAGTGTCATTTTGGAGAGGCAAATCTCTAAAATGACACTTTGAATAGTGTAAAAATAGCATTTTTGTTGATGTGTGCTCCAGTGGTAAAAACTATTTTGGAGAGCCATTTATTTTTATATTATTTTAAATATAGTGTAATTATTTTGTATGTAGTTTAATCATGCAATTAATTATACAATTAATAAGAGTAAATTATATAATTGCTTTTAAAAAACCCTCCAACAATATAATTATTAATTTTATATATTTCTTGTTAAGGTATTTGTAAATGAAAATAAATATTTTTGATATAATTATATTATTTTCTAATATATATATTACATTGATTATATGATTAATGAGAGTAAGTTATATAATTAAATAATTATTTTTAAAAAACCCTCCAACACTATAATTATTAATTTTATATATAAATTTTTACTTTCTTGTTAAGATATTTGTAAATAAAAATAAATATTTTTGATATAATTATATTATTTTCTAATATATATATATATATATATAAGGTGGCCCCAAGGTGGGGCCACCTTTTTTAGCAGCATGTCCCGAGCTAGCAGCTCGGGAAGGGGGAGGTATTTTTACCTCCCCTTTTGACACTCCCACTGGAGTGTCTAAAAGGACTGAAAATTATCAAAATATCATTTTTTTTATTTTTGTCTCTTCAATTTAGCATGCTCACTGGAGATGCCCTAAGAGCCTGAAACAATCGATATTTTACTCGTTATTCTGGATCCACAAAATATATTTTTTGAAATGTGAGGTCTCCTCCCACAAAACAAAAATATAACATTTCAATCAATTTATTTTTGTAATCACCAACAAGAATATTCCCTAAGCTTTTGTTTTTTCAAAGATAAAAATTTAATTAGATTAAAATTGAGAAATACTAAAACATCAATTTAATGAAAATATTGCATAGAAACTAAAGATATAGAATCCACATCTGAAAATTAAAAACTAGGGGACAAACGAACAAGTAGAATTAGCTATAAGACTAATTAATTCCTCACATTTAATGTCTTATTACACCTAAGTTCATAGAAATTAGCTAGAAAAAACTAATTAATAAATGTATAGTCCGGTAGACCGGAATTAATCCAGGGCCTTCTAGATCATGGCCTGCTGACCAACTAAAAGTATATAATATAATAGTATATACTTAGATTATAGTGCAGATGCTTAGATTATACCGAGATTTGAGGTGATTAAAGAATTAATCCACAGTTTTATTTCATGAAAGAATTAATCCACAGTTTCTGTTAAAACTGCTTGAAAACACAATATTATATATCCATCTTGCATGATTTATAGTAATTTAAGACTCTCATGGGAGAGATTCAAGGTTAATCTCCATTGGGAAGCATTGCTTGAGAAGATTGGCTGGGTGCTGCAATATCCATGCTTGAAACTTGACGACTCCTTTAATCCACCCTTCTTCTTCATCTTCTTCCTCCTATTTTTTTTTCTTTTTTTTTCCTCAGTATCTACTGATTTAACTCAGCAATGCTCTGTAATCACCTCTTAGACTCATCTCAATCTACTGATTTAACTCGGCAATGCTCTGTAATCACCACTTAGACTCATCTCAAGACCCCCTAACCCCTAAATTCTTATAGCATATACATATGTTCAATTTATTTTTATTTTTATTTTTTTTGCAAGATAGAAAATTTCTTTTCTTGAGGGTATTTTCCTCACATTGATAAGCTCATATGAACGCGGAAATTTTATTTTTCTTAGTTTTAACCATAGCCATTTTGATTGAAAATAAATCTTTGTCTTGATGGTGTAATTTATTTCTTTGATTGTCTGGTGTTTTTTAAGGGAGTTATCAATTTATATGATTTATGGTATTTGGGTAGCTATATGAGTTATTATTATTTTATTTTAGAGAGTTGCAATAGCTATTCTAAAATGATTTCCCTTTCTTCTTCTTCTTCTTCTTCTTCTTCTTAATTTCTTGCTTGCTCATAGTTACAACCTTTGAAGATATCCCTATCGATCTTTGTAAAAGTAATTATAAGATGATCGTCTCATTTAGTTAGTGTGATCGAGACCTACCATTGGATACAAACAAATTAGTCATCATGCGCAACAGTTGTTTTGATTACAGAATCTTCCTTAATTATATCATTACGACAATTTAAATACTAGCTACAGAAAATATAGCAAGATGTTATGCTTATGAGACAATGCTAAAAAAATGTCCTTAAGAGGATTAAAAAAGAGAAATTCTACTTATGATATCTAATTAATATTCAATGAATCTCAAATATAATAATACAAGTGACATTAAATATTCATATTGACAGGTAACTCGATATCATTGGAGATAGCGATATCAATGAATACATTTAATATTTAGATTGACAGGTAACTCGATATTATTGGAGATAATCCGTATGGGTTGAGTTTCTTGATATCCATACCCTACTTATTATGTAATGGGTAAGCAATTTAGATATTCATAAATTATTCACTAGGTTTCAAGTATTCAATTTTTTTAAAAATGTATACGTATATTATTTATATGTGTGTTTTATGTCAATTTTAAGGGGTGTGTGTGTGTTATTGTATTAGACAAGATCTAAATATTCTACAAATATATTTATATAATATAATTATATATTTCTAATTAGGTTTGAGTGGATTTCAAGTTGGGTTTGACAATATGCATACTCTATCAATTATACATTAAGTTTAGTTTTTTTTTCTCTCACCAATTTAGGTCAACTCGGGTTAGTATTTATTAGTTTCAGATTAAATTATCATCTAAAATTCCAATTTATAGATGAAAACTTAAATTAGATAAATGTTATAATAAAATTATATATAATATATCCTTTCGATCATGAATAATATGAATTCCTCCTTCATATCACATAAGATCTCTCTAGCCACCATGTATTGGAAGCATTAATTTCTTTCTAATTTCTAAGTCAATAGAAATCACATATCTAAAAGTAAATTTACTATAAATGAATGGATTTGATTTGCAAATTATTTGTGTTACAATGAATATTATTCAACTCATGGTGGCCTAATACAGTGCAATGTATTCTAGAGGAATTTCTGCTGCCATGGATGATGACTTTAGAAGACTACTATTTTTTCTTCCAGAGATTTAACCTCAAATTAATGAATTTAATCCCAAGTAAAATTTGAAAAATCTTAGGGAGCTATCTGAAAACTACTAAAAATTCAGGGTATGTTTCTGACTTGCCTCACAAAATTCAGGGTATATTTAATCAGCTGGAGAAAAGAATCCCAAGGATTTTTTTTTAATTTTTTTATTAGCCATAGTAAGTTCATTTTTTTTGGCTAGAATAAGTTAATTGAAGCACCATTGGAACAAAGTGTCATACCTCATCGCAATAGCGTGCCATAACGGTGACATTTACCGGATGAGTTTAGACATTTTTGGTTAGATAAATAATTGATATATAATAGGAATCTTCACTGATTTTTTGGAATTATAGACAAAAAAATTAATTACATAAAAAATATTACCACAACTCCTAATACACTCTACCTAATAAGCTATATTATTTTTCTTTATTTGCTATGGTATTACGATGTTTCTTTTTCTATCACTCTCTGTTATGATGAATAAATCCTGATTTTTTAGGTTAAGAATTTGGTCTTAAAAGTTAAGATATCTTCAATGATCATCGAGGCTTTGTTTTAGGAATTTTTTTTATTTTTTTAGTTATTACATCATCTCAAATAAAACTCTTTGTTTTTTTATCCTTGTATTAGAAGTGAATGAGTTATATTAACCTTTAATAATATTTTTCGATATTGATCCCACATAGGTTTTTTCTGTGTATATTAAAAGTGAGTAATAAATAAATTATTTTCCCTAATAAAATTTTGGATAGAGGGTCATTGTTGCTTGATAGAGGGACATGAAGTTTGCTGCAATTGAGAGAAAAATGGATGTTGCTATAGCTGCTGTCACCTGAGGAGCTGTCACGGCTGGTGCTGGAGAGGTGCAGTTGATGCTGTGGCTGGAGGAGAAAAAAGTGCAAATGCTGCTGCCAGAAGGGAAGAAAAAGTTGTTGCCGATGGAGAAGTGCAGTTGCTATCGGTGGCTATTGCTATTATCGTCGGAGGCAAAAAAGAAATTGTTGTTTACCGCTGGAGCAGAAGAACTTGCAGTTGTTATCGATGGCTATAGTCAAAGGTGAAGAAGAAGAAGAAGAAGAAGAAGAAGAAGAAGTTGTCGTCTACCGCCAAAGCAAAAGAAATTGTTGTTATCACCGATGGTAAGCTAGCGGTTTCTATTGCTAACGATAGAGAGGGAGAAGCTGTAATTTTTTGTTTTCAATATTTGCATTGCATGTATTCTGTGTTGTCTCTTTCATGTTTTTTGTTTTTTTTACCCTATTTGTTCTTTTTTCTGCTTTATTATCTGTTCTTCTTCCTTGGTATTTATAGGAGGAAGATAACCCTTCGACTGCTTGTTGCATGCAACGATGGTTTGTGTAGGTTTTCTCTTCCTCTTCTACAATGATGAAGAAGGTGGCGTGCCCTGTTGCATATCAAGGAGCAGAACATTGCAGTGGTTGCGGCAAACTCCACAGAATGACACAAGTACAGTTTGGTTCCTTGATTTATAATTGTTCTAATTGCACTCTTAATTGTTTTTAAAATTTTAATTTTATCCCCGTGAAAATTCAATAGCAACTTCAAATTTACGCTCCTTTTTTTTACTTTGGTCACTAGTCTTGGATTGATACAATTTGACCCTCAATTGTCTAGTAAACTTTCAATTGTCTTTGAATTTGCCCCTGATTTCAACCAATTGACTTCTAAAATTTTTGATTTGGTCTTCAAAAATTCTATTCTTTTCAATTAAACTTGGATTAGGCTCTCAAACTTGATTTATCATCAATTAAACCCTTAATAAAAATAATGTGACCAATTTAAAGTATAATTAAATCTTTGCATTTCATTAAACCCTTCAATTGGACCATAAATTAATTCCTAAATATAATTTAATTTGATCAATTTACAATACAATGAAATCCTTACACTTAATTATATCCTCCAATTGGACCCTATATTAATTCCTAAACATAATTCTACGTTTAATTGGCCTATAAAAAAATGTAATTATGGAGGTATGATGGAGCTCTTGAATTGGTTCAAAATTCTCAATTTGATTTTTTTCATAGCATTAGCCTTTTTATTTTATTTTTTTTGTATTTTTTTTATTTTATAGGAAATAACCCAAACATAGGTTATGACACATATTATAAATCTAATAAAACAAAACGCAAAGATATAAAGTTGATAATAGATTATGTATCTTAAGATTTGAATATTTTGAATGAAACCCAGATTTAATTTTCAAATTTAATATAACTTTACAATTCCTAACAAACTTATAAATAATTTATCACAGTAATCAGAATTTAATTACAAGTTAGCTTATATATAACTTGAAAAAGATATTGATTTTCCATGGCAGCAGCGCATGTATATGTGTGTGTATATATATATATATATATATATATAAATGAAAGGGAGTTTATGTTTATTGATTCTTGGAAATGGAGTGAGTTCATTCGATAATATAGAGGATCGAGAACTAGAGTTTGTTTTGTTTGGTCACATGGATTCTCTGCCCAGAGACAGCACCTGACATCTTGCTGCTTCCTTGCCAGCTTGCTTTAATTAATCTAACCTATTTTGCTACTGATCTCTCTTTAATTAGACTCTTGTTTATGTCGAATGTTTCTTTATAATAATAATAATAACAATAATAAATTGAAAAACATAAATGAAAAAACGTAATAACAAGATGATCTATTTCTAAAAGTGGAGAGAACATCTATTTCTATGAAATATAGCAAAATAATACACCGAACACAGTTTTTTAATGGATTATTTAGTAAATTGCTCAAAATTTTGAAAAAATAAAAATAAAGATACAAATCTTTCAATAAAATCTTTCAATAACTAGAGCTAGAAAGATTTCGAAAGATTTGCACCTCATAAACAAATTTTCTCTCTTTGTGTAATATTAAATACCCTTGGAAAAAAAAAAAGAAAAAAAAAGAGAGAACATGATATCACTTCATCACAACATACAACTCCTCCAACGCAAGTTGCTGTGCGGGGGAATTATTTATAGTGCAAGTTGGTAAACTAGATATCAAAGCTGTTAACATTTAGTTAGGGTTGATGGGTCTAAGATTCTTTAGGTAAATTTCATATTCAACCTAGAAATAATTTGAATAAAGATAAATAATATAATTAATTATTGTCCGTACTAGATGGTCGCATTTTTATAAGCTATAGTTCACAAGGAGCCGGAGCCACGTTAGGACCCTCCTAAAATTCAAGTTAATCAGTCCTTCTAATCTTTCAAAATTTCCAATATACATCCTTGGAAATTATAAATGGACCCTTCAAAATACATGTATAAAAGATGAGCATATTATAGTAAATAAGAAATTATTATTCAAAAAAAAAAGTTCATCATGTGATCTAGCACATGTATGTAGCTGTTTCTACGAGGAAGCTTTTGTTTTCATTTAGACAATAATAATAATGTGTCCTAATTGATGGTTATAAAATGCTTCATTTGCTTTTCTTATTAGGATAATAAGACTCTTGCTATGTATATATATACACTCGTTTATATATATATACTTCTATTCATTTTTGGAAATGTTATGTTATTTTTTTATGCTATAATTAGTTGGGTTTTTTTTCTCTTTCTTTTAGGTTAAATAAAAAAAACAAGAAAATTAAGTCCTCGTGCACAATAGAACTGAACTGTTTTTTTATCATAAATATTATAAGGTAAGAGTGTTTATTTTCTTAGGATGATTCATAGTGATTGATAAATGAAAAAGAGAGAGAATAATAATAATAATAATAATAATAATAATAATAATAATAAATTATCATAATTGAAATTTAATACATAAAAGGAGGAAGGAAATTAAATTAATATATATTCAGCTTAAAACGAAGGATAAAGGAATAAAGGATAATATAAATATAGAAAAGAAAAGAAAAGGTATAGTTTATTGTATACCAATATTAATAATATTTTTTATAAAATTGTATTTAATGATTATATATTAATTATAGAGTGAGAATTAATAGACGTGGTCTGTTATTACCTAAACTCAAGAAGGGCAAATCTTTGCATATCTTTATGTAGCCATTTTTAAAAATGATTTAACTTAGTAAAAGGACAATTAAAATCCAAAAACAAGATCGAAAACACCAAAATTTTCCAGTAAACGAAGACCTCAAGCATCGTATATATGTTTGTGGGGGGAAAGAGAATCATATCTGAAGCAAAACATACAAAATCTGTCACGCCATGCCACTTGGTGTCGAAAATGCATACCGGTAAGCTATGCCCGACGAATATTTTCCTTTTATAAAGAAAAGTGTACTGTTTGACTCTCCCTCATAAATGAAAGAGAGCCACAAACTTATTGTTCTTTCAAGTTATCGGTCTGTCGAGATTGAACAAAATAAGCTGAAACTCTTGAGCCATCCAAGGCTTTTGTTTTGTTCTGGTGTTCTTTTTTGTTCAGCCTTATTTTCCCAGGTTCTTATCAAGTGTTTCATCTGAAGGAAGAAACCTCTTGATTCAACATTATTGTCAGTCTCTAGATCTTTTGCTACTGTACAAGTGTGTGTGTGTGTGTTTGTTAGAGAGAGAGAGAGAGAGAGAGAGAGAGAGAGAGAGAAGGGATGGCATTAGAAACTGTTGTATTCCAGCAAGATCCTTATAGTACTTTAGGACTAGGTGCAGCATGGATCCATGGCTTTGATCTTGAAGGAGAAAAAGCTAATTACCATGAAACCCTAGACACAACAATCAGCATTGAATCTGATTTCCACTCAAACACTAACTGGAACATCAGTAACTCTTCCTCCCAGGAGATTAACTGTGCCTGGAATGGAGGGCTCGTCACCGGAGGTAATGCTGCGGGAGGCCGGAGAAAGAGAAGGCGTCGTCGAAGCATCAAAGATGAGGCAGAAGTTGCACATCAAAGGATGACTCATATTAATGTAGAACGCAATCGGAGGAAGCAAATGAATGAGTATCTTGCTGCTATTCGATCCATGTTGCCTCCCTCTTATGTTCAAAGGGTAACAAGACTTTGGCTTTTTTTTCTTTCCTCCCTTTATTATTGAAAATATCGAATTCCTGTTCAAAAATAAAAAATATTAAGAGAAATTCTGATCCACTTCACTTTGTCGGATAAACTCTTAAAACATTAAACTGCTTTACATGGCACCTTGTTTTAGGTTAAAGCCTGTACTTGCATTCACAAACATGGGGAATTGTTTACAGCCACTAATACTTTTTGTGGGAAAACACTTTCTCAATCCATCTCATTATTGAGTAACAATTAGGCCTCAAGTGGCCTGCCAGTGAAGGCTTGGTAGGGTTTTCTATATATATATATATATATATATATATACACTGGAGGTTCTATCTCTCGAAAAAGCGATTGCACCTGATGCTTATAAAAGATTTAAACAGATCTAAAACTAAATTTGATTTTGTTTTTTTTATTGGTGCAGGCAGATCAAGCATCGATCGTAGGGGGGGCAATTAACTTTGTGAAGGAGCTAGAGAAACTTATCCAATCTCTTGAATCCCATAAGCAAATCAAGAAAGTAAAATCCGCTACAGGCTCCGATTTCTCTTCTCCCTTTTCGGATTTTTTCACCTTCCCTCAGTATTCAACTGCGAGTTCGAGGAATGAACACAGCAACAACTCATCATCAAGTACTGAATCAATATTTGCTGACCAGAAGCGATCAATAACCATTGCAGATGTTGAAGTAACAATGATAGAAAGCCATGCAAACCTCAAAATACAATCTAGAAAACACCCAAAACAGCTCTCGAAGATGGTGGCTGGAATGCATTCTCTTGCCCTTCATATTCTTCATCTAAATGTCACAACTATTGATCAGATGGTGCTCTATTCTTTTAGTGTTAAGGTTAGTACTAATCTTTTTCTTCTTCTTTGAAACTTATATTGATTTCTGATCAGGTTATATGAGAAAAACATTTGAAGGAAGTTTCACTCTTTAATCTCTATTTTTACGGCTACTGCATTCCATCAAATTAGAGTTAAATGATGCCAAATGATCTTTTTAGCTGAATTAACTCGCATAGAATAGTTTTTTTTCTCGGATAAGTTGAAGTTTCGTGAACTAAATGAATATCAAAACTTGTGCTTGATTTTGCGGCAGGTTGGAGATGAGTGTAAATTGACCTCAGTTGATGAGATTGCAGCAGCTGTGCATGAGATGGTGGTTAGGATCCAGGAGGATGTGACTTCCAATTGTATGCCTGCCATTGAATAGACTGAATTTACCCTTTCATGCATATGATCTTAAACCAACAATGGGTTCTCTATCAATTCGTTGCCTAAACCTAAAATTAATTAGGGCAATTGATCTGCTGTAATGTTGTTTTCCACCTTTGAGTGGCGATTTGGTGGAGCTTAGCTTGTAGGCATTACCCTTTTCCGGGAGGTTATGTTTTCTAGGAACTCTGTGTATTACGAAAGTTTTAGATGTGGATCTCCTTGTTTTGATTTAACATCTTTGGGAAGCAAAATTATTTCACAGCTGGGCTTCTACAATGCCTCCACTGATCAATCTCTCTTAGCTGGCCGTGTTGCTTTGTATTCAACTCCGGTGGCCGGACTGGCACTGGCATTGCGGGTTTCTCCAAGACTTTAGCATTCTAGACTCATCCCTAATTAATTCAAATGACAGGAATGATTATTAGCTCTAGTTGTCTCTAAGTTGAACAGTAGAAGCCTTAGTTTTTGCTGGATTGTGGGGGGCTGGGGCGCGCTGGTTGCTAAAAAAGAGAATATTACAAACAACAAGAAAGGGTTGAAATTCAAAGTGGGGAAAAAAAAAAACCTGGTCCAAGGATGCATCATTACTTGATGGTCTCAGACTCTGCCCACAAGCTGTCATGATAGTGTGCTCACCTTGCTTTCTCAGATTTTTTCGAGTGTTCATGTCCACCTCTTATTGCCAAACTGTGATAGTCTGTCTTTTCCCCTTACAGATATAATCGACTGGTTTCAGACTCCAGATGAACCTGCCATATTGTACAAATGTTGGAGATTCTTAGATTCGGAAACAATATAGGGCTCCCAGATTAGCGTAGTGTGTTGTAATGATAAAAAACTTAAGATTTGCACCCTAACTCTCGAGTTTGAATTAGAACATGTATCTCTAATAAAAACTTGTAATTCGTTTACACTCATCATAGGAAATATAAAATAAGATTTACTAGAACCAAAAAATAGATAACAATATAGATGTGTGAATGGAGTAGTGATGAATTTCTATCTCTGTCAAGGAGACATTAGTTCAGCGATGAAGGACTCGTGAGAATGGAGGATCTAAATTGAATTGTCCACACGTACCTCTTCGAAAGTTCAAACTTAAAATCATTACACGGCAGGCAGAGAGTCTAGTTTCTGATATCGGCATATTTGTCATCATTTTTCTGCAGTAATGCTGTTGTTTCTAGGGATGGATCGACCTGACCTGCATTGTACTCTCCCTTTTCTCCTTCCTGGCTATTTTGCCTCTTTTAGCTTTTTCTTAACCTCACGGTGCGATTGTTTTTTCTTTCAATCATTTTTTGAAGTAATACCAAATTAATATATATTCTTACAACTATTGAAAATTATAAAAAATACAATTAAAAAAAATGACTCTACTCGGCACCGCATGTATATAGTAGCTTCTTTCTTTTTCTCTATGAATGCATGTTTTGTTCCTTCGCCCCCTTCTACAATCTTGTAGCTTAGCCCACCTTCGACTGGTGATATTTTCTCTTTGCAGCTCCAAATATCGTTTTAGGGCTTGGAAATGCTAACGAAAAAGCTGACATCTTCCCACTGATTCAGACCAAAAACAAATCTTTCCACCATTTTTCACTGTTCGCAGCTTTACTTTATTAATCTTAGCAGATATAGAAATGTCCAGGCCAACCTTAAACTTCTCTCGAGTATATATATATATATATATATATATGTTCACTGTTTTTAATATTAATGTGAGCTGGTATATAAATCTGAAGTCCCTTTTCTCTTCTTAATTTAGTCTCTCACTCACTCACTCTTTTTCTTCTAAAATAGGAAGTGCTACAATGAATTTACAGCGATTGCACAAATGAATATCACTGCAGACAAGATTTAATTGAAGCATGCATGATTAGTGATTACAGCCCAAAGTGTATGTGAAAATAGTAGACATTAAAAACGAGAGTCGAGTTCTTACAAGAAGAAAGGAAAGCCTTAAAGTTGCGAAGAAATACTGCAAGTGATCATCCATGAGTGGAGAAGTGCCACGAGACAGAACTGCCATGTCCATTCAGGGTTTGAAGACTAGACTTTAAAATTAACTGGTTCATGTTAGGACAATTCTTACTCAATTTGATTTTAAACCGGGTCTAAGAAACAACGTTGGGTAATTAAGAAGGTTTCCCCTCTTCATCATTCATAGGAACAATGAAACTCTTTTCTTTCTTTTTTAACCCATCCCCCTTTGGTTGTTTTATTTCCTCTTTTTTTTTTTAATTTCGATTAGATATTTTGTTTCTTCTGAATTCTATTCTCAAATGGCTTTTAACACTAATCCATGTTGATTTAATTTTAAACTTGGACTAAGTAAGGAGCTGAGTACTTGAGAGGCGTGTTTATGCCAGTTTCATCTTTCTTTTCCCCTCAAATGTTTTTTTACTGGTCGGTCAAGTTGACCAGCCAAGTAAGTTAACATTGGATGATGAAATTGAAAAGAAAACTTTGAGGACCAAATTGTAAAACTTCAAAATATTTTACTGATTGCTACAATAAAATACATGAAGTTTGAGTGGATGTTAATTACTTAATAATATGACGTGGTAAGTGTTTTTATGGGAAAAAGAAAAGAACAAGGACAGGGCCATTTTATTTATTGAATTGAATGCGAATAATGGGAGTGGGTGTTTGAATCATCCGGCCATGTTGGATCCTGTTAAAAGGAATGTTCAGCTTAATTATATTATTATGCTTGCACGTGCGAAGCATACATCTATTTAAAAATCACATAAACTTAACATATATTAAGATTTTAAATTATTTTGACCCAATATACTATCATTTTATCTCTTATATATTTTGACTATCGGCGACTAATAATATTTTAAAATGAGATAATAACAACAGTAAATTACTAAATCCCCAAACTAAGATTTATTAGATTTTCAAATGGGATTCATAGTTAAATTTTATTATTATAGTAGAAGATCCTTTGTCATTATTTTTGTAACTTTTAGTTTTTATGAATGAAAGGGTTAAAAAAAATATTTCATTATATTATTAGTACTAAAAAAATTTATGAACATTTTAAAAAAATCCTTTTAATTTTTAATATAAAAAATTTAATTTAATGTATATTAATTAGAAACTAGTAACTAAAATAAATAAATAAATATTAAATATAATGTTTATTAATACATTTGAGAAGAAAACTAGTAAGTAAATAATTTGAAAGTTGTGTGTTTATTTTATTAGGGACTACTAGATTAATTGGTAACTCCCGCGAAAGAATGTTAAAGAATTTGAATCATAAAAAAAAAAAAGATGATCGTTTAAGAGAAATTTGATAATCCAGTTAAATCTTGATTAATTAATTGAATATTATGATAAAACGAGACAAAAAAAAAATGTTGGGAGCAAAGCTGGCTTAACAGTCGAAACCCATGATCTAAATATAAAATATGACAAGATTACATGTTTATAGCTAGTGCATCCATAGATCATGGGATCAAAATAATTTGTTAAGAAAAATTAAAGATAAAAATATGTAAATCAATATATTTAATGCCCTATCACATAATAAATTGTTTTTTTTTTAAATTCAATTTGTAATAGAAATTAGATACCAACAAGCATCAACAGCTCCTGCATCAGCTGGGGTTAGAATTAATTAACTCTTCTAGCTAGCACCGGTAGCAGTTGAAGTCATAGATATCAAATCGTCCGGTCGGAACGGACCGTTTCATTTATAAAACCGGAACAAAACAATGTCGTTTTTATCCCGATTTTAATTTTGGTTCATTCAGGAAATTCCGGTCAAATTCCGGTCGGAACACCTCGGTTCCATTCCGGGCGTTCCGTTCCGGGTTTAAAATCTATCTTTTTTTTTATTTTTAAAAATTATTTTTGACATCTATACATCAAAATAATTTAAAAATACCAAAATATTTTAAATAAAAAAGAATTCAAATTTTAATTATGCTTGTTAAATTAATATTTTTTTTTCATATATATATATAATTATATATGTACAGTACTGACGCCGGAACGTTCCGAAGCCGGAACGTTCCGTTCCCATCGAAAAACCGAAACAGCGACCACAAATTGACAACTATGGTTGAAGTTATGCATTTCACAGCCCATCAACAAAATAATCAACGTCATCTCTCATCTTCGATCACCATTAGAGCCACTCCTCCAATGGAACCTCCTAGCTAGGCCAACTCCACCTCACCGGCAGACATGGAAAACAGTGGCTAAAGTGAGCCCGACCATCTTTATAGACAAAAACATAGCCCTCTTCACTCTCATTCTCTTTCAATTAAGTGTTTATAATTCCATCCTCCATATATCTGTGACCGAGTTGCCTGTGTGAATTTCATCCTCGATCTATCTTGGTCTTTCATTTCCAGCACCAGCAACAATGACCTCTCTTTCTTCCTGCTAGCAGCAAAAGCTAGCTCTTCTCCTCCTCCACACTAGCCTACCACACCGTGAGCAGGGGTTTTCTTCTCACACCCGCCAACCTCCGGCGCTGCCAACAGCGACACCGCACGCCAGTTAAGGCTTCCTCTCCCATCTTCATTATTTTAATTACCCTTATGTACGTGAATTATAATTCACGTATATTTATGGCTGCAAACCTGGTCATTGGGTTGAATCAAGCCCAGCCCGTATAGCAGAGTATGAGACAGCCTCTCTAAGAAGAGAAAAGAAATCTTTACATCTTTAGTAGCCTAACTCGACCAAATTGGACCGGTCCTGGGCCCCAAGCCCATCCAGTCCAATCTTCAGGTTAATTTTTTTTGGTAAACAACACTTTTATGTTTGTTTTTTTTTATTTCTTAACTTATTTTATTTTAATATCTAGCTAAATAAATCCTTAAAAAATTCTAAAAATCTAAAAAAAAAAATTAAGGATCATTTTGAATTTATTTATAGAACCCTCACATGTTTTTTTTCCAATATTTTTTGTTTAATATTAGGTCATTGATTCATACTATAAAATACAGATTTGGTATTAAAACAATACCTGATTTTCTTTGAAATCTTATATATATATATATATATATATATATATATATATATCAAAAATAGATTATATATATACATATTTTCTTGTAAGTCCTTTGACTCTACATGTAATCGGCAACACAACATAAATAATAGTAAACTATCTAGTAGATGATCCGGTGTACAAACTTGAATTCAAAATCGTTTTCAATTGCTTTGTATATTAAAATTACTTGGTTATTCATAAAAGTATAAAAAACCCTTTTATCTAGGAGGATTTTCTAAATTTATTTTTAACATGTACATGTGTAATATAATTATTTTATTTCCCTTGCAACAAAAAAATCTTAGGCTTGGATCTAGGAGCATATTCATCATTTCACTTTGTTTTTTTAAATAATCATGAGATTCGATACAATTTTATAATTTAATAAATAACAAAATTAAAAATATGATATTTTTAAAAGTGTTTTCAATCTATTATATATGATATTTTTACTTCCTAGCAGTTTTTACATTTTCTTAAGGTTATAAAAAAATATAATCGGCAACACAATACGGACTATACTAGTAAAACATCTAGTACTTAGAACTTACGAGTTTGTTCTCTCTGTGATTTCAAGTTTAAGCCATGTGTTTGTTAATATACTAGCAAGCAGATAACTATGATCATGACTTCAAGACCTAAAAATAGTAAAGATATATATAACTGATCCGAACAATCATGTTAATAAAAAAATAGTATAGTTTATAAGCCTTTAAAAGAAGGTAACGACGACGAGAATTTGGATGTGCTGGCTCCCAAATTACAAATTCAATCATCCCCGACAACCAAGAGTGAAGCTACTGGTCTACATGCTTCTGATAAATCTTCTGGAACAGCTTGAGGCAATGTTACAAGTCCACTCTAAAAGACTTATTTTCTATTTGAATATAGAAAAGCTTATTCATTCAGAGGAGCCAAAAAGGAAATGCACACAAATGGCAGTTCATTAGGTATACATTGCAAGACAAAAACCCAGAGACAAGGTGGCGTGAGACACCCAAATGGTAAATATGACCGGAAATTGAGCTTCCAAAAATCTGACCACCGGGAATCTGAGAGCCGAAAACCACCAGAGCAACAGCGAACATGAACATAGAACCAAAACTACCTCATTTCAGATCAAGACTTCCCAGTGTCCTTGAGCATTCAAACTACACTTTATGATATTATAAATATTTTACTCATCAAAACAAGATATGTATATATTCTTGGCTCCTTTTTTCTGCAGTATACTAACCTGAAATGGTGAGACAACACTGCAAATCAGAACTTACTCCTCAGAAAGAGTGGATTGTGGTCTGGCTTTTGCTACACCTTGATGGCAGGGATTTCCCGCTAGTTGACAAAGATCTTTTCATTGAAATTGGCCCCTTCTGCAATGAACGTCCTACAGAAGAATTTTTCATCAGCTTGTGAAATCCACTACTTCCCCTCTTCGCGGCGTTCTTTGATTTCGGTTGCTTTGGTTGCACCAACAGACTATCCGAGTTAGCTTGATCTTTGCCGGGACCAACAGTAGCAAGCACATTATAAATTGCAGAAGCAGCAGAGAAATCCAACGACACAGACCTCCTCCTAGGTTCTACCACCACCAATTTGTCAGCCAGATCACTTCGTATCCGAGGATTCCTTGATATAAAGATGTTGGAATTCAAGCTAGAGCTTCCAGGATTTGATTCATCTTCAATTGGCAATCCACAAATGTTTTCCATTCCATTTCTTACTTCAGTGCTCCCATCTTCTCCTGCATGGTTACTTCTCATTACTCCACTGGGAGTATTATTCTCAGAATTCTCCATCCGGGGCTCTTCCCTCGAACTCAAATCACTTGTAGCAGACGCCGTTAAAGAAGCTTGAGCACCAGTACTGTCAGATACAATTGGGGCACGACAAAGAGGGCAATTCTTGTGCGATCTTAACCATGTATCGATACAAGGTATGTGGAAAGCATGGCTACACTTCGGTAAGAGTCTCAGACTCTCATCTTCTTGAAATTCACTCAAGCAAACAGAGCACTCCGTACCATCAATCAGCCCCTCGTCTTTCTTAAACTTGAAGACTGTTATTGTGTCGATCACAGATTGTTGGAGACCTAAGAAGTTGATGTACCATATGTGGTGGTTGATTTCTGGCCCTTGATCTTCATTAAGAAAATCCTCTTGAGAACCAAAAAATACTGGTAAACTACTTGACCTCCTTGAATTTCTTTGCCTGTCGTAGCAAAGTCTTGAAACTACGCATACGATTCCCAAAATAACTGCACCACTAAACACACAAGTCATGATGATCGTGCTGGTTTGGATTCCATTGTTGTGGTTGCCAGGAACTGGTGGACGTGATGTTGGAGGAGGAAAAGGATGAGAATAACGAGGGACCTCTTGTAACAAGCGAATCCTGGAGTCTGCATTCAAGTTCTTTCTTGATGTTGGTAGTTTTCTTTGATCAAACTCCATTTTTTTCTTCCAGAAAAACAGAGGAAACAGGGGTCAGTGATGCCTCTTAGGTGCGTGGAGACGAGAACAAGGAAGACAAGATGAGCGTCGTCCATTTACAGCCATAATGTATGGTCTTGAACAAGTGATAATGGAGACTTTTGGTTCCATTTTTCCACAAATCTGACACATTTCGCTTTCGATCAAACAGAAGCATTTACGAGGTTGTTTCCGATTGTTTTAAGTGCTCAAGTAGAAGTCAATGGATCTTTATGGTCATTTACGCGTTAACTTGAATTATGGGGTTCAATTCAATGGGCTCACCGAGTGTGGAAAAAAAGAGACGATGTATTATGAATTGTAATGGCACAGTGGTAATTTTACCTGTCATAACCAAAATAAAATAATGAATTGTTTATTTGCTGTAAAATATATCTTTTTTTCATAGAATTTATATTGAAGGCGACAAATTAGTCTTTTTATATTTTTTTTAATGTGTATTGCAATAATTTAAATATCCTTAAAGAAAATTTAGATAGAAGGTGTTTGGTTCTTTATGTTTTGATTCCACAATATAATGATAAAACCGCCCTAAAAACCCTAACATCTAATTTGGTCATCAATTGTTATCTTCTTCTTCTTCTTCTTCTCATTTTCTTGACTTATTTTATATATCAATTTCATCTTGTATTGTTTTATTTAATTGAATTTTTATACCATATTTGGGCCTTATTATTTTTATTTCTATCCATTTTATTTTTAATTTTGGATAATTGAGAATTTTACTTCATGATTGTTTTAGGTTTGTTATAGGATAACTTGGTCATATAACTTAGGTCATGAGTTTGAAAGATTAACTTAATTTGTTTTTGATATTTTTTTAGGTTTCTTTTTTAAGTAAAATAATGTTTTTTATAAAAAAAAATCCTTTGACATTAGGTTATAAAACCTTCAATTTCATTATTTTAATATTTTATAGGGTTATCTCAATCTCATATCACATGTTAGAGATTAGTTGAGTTAACCTTGATTGACTAAAAAATTAATTAATTTTTTTATCATTTTTTTCTTTCTTCTCAATTTCATTTTTCTATTCATTTTTTTATTGGTTATCTCAAACCAGGCTACAAATTTAATTTGCTAGTTATTGAGCTACATTGTCATTTATTTTCGTGAGGTTCTCCCATGATCTCAATTTTGTCTTGTATCGAGTCTGTGGTTGGATTTTAAAACTATTATAACAATCATCGAGTTAGGTTTAAAGATGATGATAATAACAACCAAATAAGTTTTTAAAACTATGATAATAATAAATTTTATCTTTATATTAACCCGAGTTAATTATCAACTTAATTTGTGATTCATACCTTGCATTGAATCCACCTCTTTGTTGAGTTTTAAAATTACACTGATAATTATTTTTATCTTTATGTAAACTTAAATTAGCCCAAGATAACTGCAAAAGAATATGACAAGTTTATTACTATATAGCTAAAACAGATCGGTCAGTCCACTGTGCACGCACTGTACACTGACCATTTTTTACTTTTACTCCGCATGCGTACGTGCACCTGTTTTTTTTTCCACAAAGATTCATTTTATATCATTTATGGTGGAGAAGATTAACAAAACTTCTTGTGGCCGAGTGGCTCGCCCTGTGCGTGAGCGCACAAAGGTTCGAAGTTTGAACCCCACACTTTCCTTTTTTTATTATTATAATTTTTTTTCTTTTTCTTTTTATTATAATTCTTTTTCTTTTTATTATTTTGTTTTGTTTTTTTCGGAACAGTTGATTTCCTTTTTCTTTTTATTATAATTATTTTTCTTTTTATTATTTTTCTTTTTTTTTTTATTATTTTAAACTACCATGTTTTTATTTTTTCCTTCTACAATGCTGATTTTAAAAATATTTGTCTATAAAAGTGCTTTCTCTGTTTTTTTTTATTCTTATTCTTATTATTTTTTAAAACTAGGGTATCAATGACAGTTTACGCGTACCATGACTAAAATTATCCTTCGTGCAATGATAATTTTAGATTTTCAAACTTATATTTTGCTATTGTTATACTAGGGGGTATTGAGCTATTTTATTATATCAAATTTTACATAAATAAAAATTATATAAAAATTATATTTTTATTTGCATCCAGCAAATCCTATAAAAATTGTTTACTCAGCCCGCAACGTAGAACATATATTTTTTAAAATTTCAAATTAAATGATTTTTCCAGCTAATAATTTTTTATTTTGTTTTATCATCTATTATAATTTTTTATGTGCTCTTTAATTTATTTTTTATTGGTTTTATTGTTATTATTTTCAAGTTAGATGAATTTTCCCCTTGATAATTATGTTTTTTTTTAAAAAATAGTATGATTTTTTTCTTTTATTTATTTCTATTCTTTATTCATCATTAACACAATAATAATAGTAATATTATTATTATTATTATTATTATTATTATTAATAGTGATAATAATATATTCTTTTTCTTGCTTACTCTTTTGTTAATGTTTTTGAGTATTTTTCTTTCGGTATAATTTGATAATTTTTATTATTTTTGCAATAATAATAATAGTCATTTTGTATCTAATATTACTGGAGATAAAATACAACTCAAGAAAAAAATAGATAAATTTACCTAGATTATCTACAATTAAAAAACAATACAAGTGACTTTTGTTTTGATTACACTGTTCACTTGAAGTGGCAAACAAGTCATTATTATATATTTTAATATTTATTGTATATTATCGCCTAAAATTATATATCAGCATTATTAAATACATTTAATATAATAATATCATGAATAAATCTTATAAAAAAAATTGTTGTGAATTTTAATTTTGTGCTCTTTTGTTCAAGTTTATTTCTTAAAAAAAAATTGAATTTTTAATATTTAAGATCTAATATTACCCGAGAAAAAATATAACTCAAAAAAACAAAAAGTAAACAAATTTGCCTACATTATCTACAATTAAAAAATATATAAGGTACTTTCCGTTTCGACTACACTCTTCTTTTTAGACGACAAATAAATTATCATAGCATGCAAAAATTTTATAGTTCTTTTTTAAAAAAATTGCAATATTTGTATTTATAATGTGTCATATCTAATATTACTGGGGAAACAGACAACTCATATTTTTTTTACAAATTTATCTAGGTTATCTACAATTAAAAAACTATAAAAATCACTTTCCATTTTGATCACACTATATAGTATGTGAGACTAAGTATATGTGTTTAATATTTATTTAATATCATTGCCTAAAAATATATAAAGAGAAAAAAAAATAACCTACGATTTCTTGCAAAAAAAAATAATATCAGTATTCTAAATATATTTAATATAATAATATCATGAATAAGTCTTATAAAAATTTTTTGGCTTTGAATTTAAATTTATATTTTAGACTTTTTTTTTCTTTTAATAAACGGTGATCTTTTTTTCACATGTATTTTTTTTATTGTCAAAGTCAGTTGTTCTTTTTTAATAATTTTTTTTTTTTAAAAAAAACCAGAGTATCCATGATAACAAATTTCTAATGAATCATTTGACCTTCTTAGCAAATTTTCTAACAAATTTTATCAAATTGTTTTTAGCAATAACAATATTCAATCACGTTTTGGTTGAAAAAAACCACTTTTAATGAATTTTATCAATTACAATTATACTAATTAAATTTTAAAATTACAAA
This sequence comes from Salix exigua, assembly GCA_032356905.1. Classification (NCBI taxonomy): domain Eukaryota; kingdom Viridiplantae; phylum Streptophyta; class Magnoliopsida; order Malpighiales; family Salicaceae; genus Salix; species Salix exigua. Next base: position 1,763,736 of record CM063594.1, on the reverse strand, counting down.
ATAAATCATTTAAAAAATCAATTAATTTTTTATATAGATAAAAAAAAACCCAGCAAAGCGGACAAATCAGCTTGTTCTCTTCTAGAACAACTTTAAACATGATAAAAAAAATAAATTTTATATTATATAAAAATGAACCAATTAACTTAATACACACAAATGTTGTACGAGTCTATTTTTATACAGCATATTAAACAAAACCTAAAATTACAAGTGTACTGACCCCGGTCTAGTGTCCTTGGAATTTTGTAGCTATTAAACAATTTGAAACCCATTTATTTATTATTTTTCTTACTTGGAATCTGTATTATTTAATTTTGGTTGTTAAAGACCTATTTATCCAGTCAAGGAAGAAAATAAAAACCATTTTGCAAGTTGGAATATTTCATATTATTCTAAAAATAAAAACATGATGGCATTTTTAGATCATGTTGGATTCTTGATTTTTAGAGTAGTTTTAGGATGTTCTGGAGTTTGAAAATAGGCCATTAAAGCTGTAGGGATTTTTTAGATAGTTTTTAAATTTGTTTAGTTGTATACAAAATCACTGAAAAATAATTATAGTAATATTTAGGATATCATTTTATTAAATGTTATTCATTTTATATTTATTTTCAAATAAAGTTGTAATAATTTCATTTAATATTGGAAAAGAATTTTGTTTATGTACTTCATAAGTTTAATAAGAATGAATTATAATTAAATAGATAAAATTATATTTAAGATGTCACTTAATTAGAAACAATTCAATTCATGTATAATAAAATCTATGTATATAAGTCTCAAATTAATATATCGATTTTTTTATTCACAATTAAGATATTTTTTAATGTTGAAATACACATTGTCTATTATTTATATTTATTTATTCTTAAAAAAATTGGACGAACAACTATTTTTTAAAAAAGGGGTCACGTGTGCGTTCCTCGCTTTCTGTTTATGGGCTAAGGGCTCGTCCACCAGTTTATGAAAAAAATCTTTAATTTTATTTGAAATTCGTTCTATTATATTTATGATATCCAATGTTATCAAAAACACGTGGCTAACTCGGGAATAAAACTCAAAACTGGTCAAATTTGGTCAAACCCGTTTAAAATCGGGTTGGATCATAAAATCAGGCCGAATCAGTCTGATTTTATGAGTTCAAGGTGTTTGAGGCTTTCATTTTCAATTTTTCATTCTTTCATTTACAGCTCAAATCAAAATCTTCTCTTCTCTTCTCAGTAAAAAAACAAAACTAGCATAAAAAAAAAATGAAAGCTTGGAAGAGATTGAAGGAGAAGAGGAGGCATGTGGCTCGTCCGTGCTTTCCTAGGCGCTACCTATGACCAGGGAGGAGGAAGACTAGAAGAGAGTGGACTATGAAGGAGAAGAGGATGAGGAGGAAGAAAAAAAATAGAGAAGAGGATGAAGAGATGATGGTGGGTGACGGCGTGGGAGAAGGGAATTAGGGATTTAGGGTTGGGGGACCTTTTATACTTAGTTATAATAAAAAAAAATAGATAATTAGGTATATTACGGGGGTTTATAAATTTATAATAATAATAATAATTAGCATAAAAAATATTTTTAAAAAAATCCTATTAATTTAAGATAATAAATAACATTAATTAATTTTAAATACAACAATCATAAAAATTATTACCTAATGAAATTCTATGGACATAATTATTTTGTTATATATTTTTCAATTATTTTGAATTATGCATGAACCTTAACTAATGAAGTTTTATGGCCATAATTATGTTATATTATATTCAGAAAAATTTTACTTACGATTTTACGATTTTTCTACCTACACGATTTTAGTTGTGATTTTACGATTTTTGTACAGACAAATTCGGGTACGATCTTATGATTTTACGATCCGGTTTTTCAAAACCCCTTTCATTTCATGTCAAAATCGCGATTTTGATAACCTTGACGATATCATTTCATAATCATTCAATTGCCATATAATAAAGACTTGGGTTTGTGTTGATAGTTTTATTTTTTGTATTTATTAGCATATATAAACTGTGATGGATTTTTCAAAATTATTTTTTGATATTAAAAATTACATTAATGAATTTATATATTTATTTTTCTATGATGCTATGAATAAATATTTTGATTCAAATTGCGTTGCGAGCCAAAAGACCAAGAGCCTATTAAGAAGTGTCGTTGAAGATTATTTTTGAAAATATTTTTTAAAAATAATATAGTAAAATGATATTTTTTTTATTTTTTAAATTATTTTTGACATTAAATACATGAAAATAATTTAAAATTATTAAAAAAAATTAAAATTAAAATAAAAAATAAAAATAAGTTTTTTCAAAAATACTTTCGAGTAAAACAGGAAACAAGTAACTTACCAAAGCTCTTAGCTGGCCACCAACCGTTTAGGGCAATGACGTTATTTTTGTTAAATGTTTGGATTCGAGTCTTGGTGGCAGTCATTAGTTCTATACCCATGATTAATTCTCAAAGTTGCAGCCTTGCAGGTTTATCAACTGTTTAGATACCTCGTTTCTTACGTCGTACTCTTGATAAATCTTGGAATATAGCCTGTAACCTGACTTCTTTCCCTAACCAACCCCTTGTTGCTTTCTTTCACGTCTCGTATAGCCATTTCCTTCAAAAATTATCATCATAAATCTTTCAAGTAAATTAGTAAAAAACAATGGCAAGATGGCCAGCATCGAACAGCCAGAAGATGAGTTCTAGAGCTTTGAGAGAGAATGATTTGTTGCTGGCCCCCTTGCTTTCTCCAAGTTCTGGTTTTGACTTGATGCAGAATTGTGACCTACCTCCTCCGTTGAAGGTCTTTTCCGCGTCAGATAAGACTGTCATCTCATCAATGAATAGGGCTTTTAGCATGGTTGGAAGGGAACATGATCATGATGATTTCGATGTGTATAGAGGTTGTGGTGGTGAGAATTATGAGAAGTTGGAGCTTTTGAAGGCATTAAGGTTGTCACAAACCAGAGCAAGGGATGCAGAGAGGAAGGCTGCAAGTTTGATCAAGGAGAGGGATTGTGTTGCCAATGCTTTGTTCCACGATTCCTCTCAGTTATTTGCTTATCGCCAATGGGTGAGGTTGCTTGAGTTTCAAGTTTTGAAGGCACAAGAACAACAATGGAAGCAACAAGAAAAGAAATTGTGTTGTGGTTGTGGTGGATCAAATGAGGTGAAAAACCAGTTGGAAGAAGAAGATGGTTCAGACGATGGGAGCACGGAGGATTCGATAAATGTGGCTCTGAAATCTTTTCTGGGCTTTGTTGCCTTAGGACTCGCATTTGGTTGCTGTTATTTGTTATGAGTTCTTCCTGCTCATCTTCTGAGACCATGTTTTGGTGCATGTAAAATTGTCGAGCACCTGTACCAGAAATCATAGCTATGAAACCTATATTAATTCCAAACGTTAGAGAATAATATAAATTTTATTCTGAGATCTCATCTAATAACTTAAGTTTTTAGGTGAGATGGTTCCTTGTATGATTTCCTGTTCTCTTTCTTTTACCTTTTCACACTCCTGATTCTAGGTTTCCATCATAGCAATTCAGAAATTTTTGAAAAACATGTGCATAGATATACTCAGGATGAGCTAATTTCTTTCCAAACCACACAACATAGCGAGCTATTAATAAATTGAGCTGTAGATCACCAGCTGAGAGAGGATACAGTGGGATATATAAAGAAAAATTGTAAGCTATACTGGAAACAATCCTACTTATTAGTTTATGATTTCTTCTATCATGCATACTCAAGGGGTGTTGTGTAATGGCAAAAAATTTACTATCTGCACAGCAGGTCTCGAGTTCAAGTCAAGGTGTATACCCATCGTAAAAGTTTACGACAATCGGAGTTTCAATCGCTCACCATAAAATGTATTTTCCGAGAGACAGAGTTCCTCACATCCAAAAAAAGTCAAGTATTTATAGTGGAGAAGGAAGTAGTTAAACGTGCACAGAACTCAGATGGTCCTCGCCGTTACTATAAGAACTCTAAGCAGACTCAGAAAACATGTCGACCTCACTTACACTCGACATGGTTGTAACCTTCCACTTTCTCGATTGTATGTCCACAGACAGGGAAGCTTTTCGCATTCTGTTTTCCTTTGCAGCAGTCCTTTAGTGACAAATCCAAGTGGTACCTGGTACAAGTCTCCGCAAAACATGGATCACAGACAAATGGATCATCAACTGTCTGTGAATCAGCATCTCGTTGAACAGAAGGGCAGTCAGGAGATGGGCAAAACCGGTAGGTTACCCCTCTTGATCCTAAAAAAGAATCCAAAGAAACCCTAATGAGTTCCTCTGATTTGTCACTTGCCAAGAGAGACCTTAAGTCTGTCATCAGTTTGGGAGCCCTGCATTTCCCACGGACAAAGCATATTGAGAAACTACCCAGTTTTTTCAATGCTGATTCAAGTTGCTCCATCAAGCACACCCGATAAAACAAGTCAGTAAACATCCTCCACCTCAAACAAATCGGACAGGCATCTTCACCATTTATCAAGCCTCTCAGCTGAATCATAACTCATCTTTTGCCATCTTAAAAATTCTTTCGTCCACCTTTTGCTTTAGTTCTTTGTTACGACGTATAAAGGAAGGTTTTCAGAATTCAAGTTAAGAAAATATTCAGCCTTGAATTATGTAGTGAATATCTGAATTTTGCTAAATCTTCTCACAACCGTACAATATAGAAATAGCCAAGTTTTTAATCATTCTAAAACCAATGATTTTGTGTATACATAAGACATATATTGTATAAATCAAAGTGTGCGAGAGGAAACGATTTATCGAGTTTCTTGCAGTGATCTCTTTCTTTATAATGTATTAGAGCACTCAAACTCAAACGAGCCAATAAACCAAATCTCAACCATGTCTTCCCCCTTGGATCAAAACCAAAAATTTCAACCTTAACATCCAGCCCCTATCAACATCTAACAAACCACTCATTGCCCTAAACATCACTACCTAAATTAATGAAAAATTGACTCCCTCCACCTTTTTTCAATGGCGTGCTTGTGCTTGGTTCGAAGCTTTACTTGATTATGTAAATGACATTGCTCTGTGCCCTTCTCTTGAGGGCATTCCTACTGTCAGTCTATACAAGACCCACTAAGTTTGATACGGCAAGCTAATTCTAAGCGCTATTCTTGCAACAAAGATTTTTCATGAAGTCAGGACAAAACTCAATATCGTTTCTAAGCGGTTGCAACAAAATAAGCCATTGCATTTACCTTCAATTCCTTTCCCTTCCTTTTGCATCCAATCAGAGCCACACCACACAACATCCTTCTTTAGCAAAACCAAACCAAGCCTTCTCTCCTCTCATATGTACTGCGACTCAAACTAAAAGCAGAGTTCCCTGTTCTCGCAATGAAATGCCAGGTAATTGCATATATCAGAATTGAGTTATCATTTCTAGGCATGTGGAGTCGATTGATGCCCTTCAAATTTTTTAATGAATAGACCAGCAACTCAACCATACTAAAGATAATTCAGGTTGAAGTCCATGCTTGACCAATCCAATGTTATTCTCAGAAGAAAAGAACAAAAAAAAATCACACATCACACATACGGTCTGGTGAAAACATAGTTGCAAATTAGGCCAAGTGGTGAAACTTTTATTTTATATAACTTCTAGTTGAACAGTTCAAGGTAGATGGAACCTCAAATGGAACTTGATGTACTTGATTATGTGTTTATCACAATGATACGAAGTAAAACTACATCCTCTTACTTCACCACAAGGAAAAAAACCATTCGATAATTATTTACATTCTAAGACAACAGAATACAGGTAAATAATGCAAGGCCAGCAAACAATAGCTATCTCTCTTTTATGAGAAAGATTTTGGATCTTACAGTTTATTTCGCTCGCTCCCTTGAACCGACCTGAAGGAAGCACTCATGCCTTGGATGTACCATCAGATGGGCTTCCAATGGTTGAATTGTTGTTTTTGTTGATAAGACCGTGGCCATTAGTATCCGAACCGTATACATGCCCCATTTTGTCTCGCTTAGTTTCCAAATATCTCTTGTTCTCCATGGTTATTGGTGTCAGCAGGGGGGCCCTGCCTGCAACTGCCAAACCATAGCCTTTGAGCCCAACATATTTTGATGGATTATTTGTCATCAGTTTCATTGTACGAACACCCAGATCTCTTAGTATCTGCAAAAAATTGGACCATACATTTTAGCTCATAAAAAGAGGAATTAATGCCGTGAAATTTAGATAAGGGAAGGAATGCTAAAAATAGCATAGCTCTCATAAGAACTCAATTTAGTTTCAACCAGATCATCTTATATAGAGTAAAGAAGCTTTCTAATCGCACATATGCAGTACAAAATTCAAATACTCTTAACTAGAAGTACAATTCCTTAATCTTCTAACTTACCACCACTAAAAGAAACTCCGATCATTCATTCATGGTATGAAGATTTTGTTCTGATCATCCAATAAATAATGACTCAAAGCTAGCCAAATAATATGGTGAGAATAACTCACAAAACTTACAATGTCCACTAAATTAGAATTAGAATGAGAAAGGGCAATTTTCCGGTCAAATCACATAAGAAAAGATCACAATTCTTGAATCTTATAGGCTTGTGTGCACTATATTTTTTTTTAACTATGTGGTTGAGAAAAGAGATAAACAAGGCTAGGGCTATACATAGCAGAGGAAATCAGAATCAATTATCAAGTGTTAAAAAAAATAGTACCTGTGCACCAAGGCCATATTCTCGAGAATCAACAGGTAAACCAAGCTCCTCGTTAGCTTCAACTGTGTCTCGTCCATCATCTTGTAGGTTGTAAGCACGGAGCTTGTGACCCAAGCCAATTCCTCTACCTTCATGTCCACGAAGATACACCAGAACACCCCTGCCAGATGCCTCAATTTGCTTCATTGCAAGTGCTAGCTGCTTCCCACAATCACATCTAGCTGACCCAAAAATGTCACCAGTGAGGCACTCAGAATGTACCCGCACAAGAATATCTCTCCCGTCCCCAATTTCACCCTGTGCGTATCAGCATGTCATTATTACTCATGGTACTAGGATATTCTCCACCTCCACCAAAAGAGTGACAAATATAGAAGAAAGTAACATTGTTTGTCAATCATTTGTCAAATACTAGATAGTTTTACTCCAATATCCATGACAAGAAAGGAGACATCAATTGCACCTAGAAACAGCACATGCAAGCTTTCACCCATAAAGAGACAGATGAGAATGGTGTGAACAGCCAAAGATAATATTCTGATAATTTGAAAATAGGCTCTTAATTTTTTGGATGTTCCATCAGCACGAAATTTGATTTCAAATCAAAGGGAGAAACTCATTAACAACAGGAACACAAAATAATTTCATTCACCATGCCTTCTATACAGTGAACATGTCAAATACTTCTTAGAGGCTGAAGCTTGGTTGACTTAAGATGAAGCATTGCATGAAATACAGTACAAATCAACAACGTATATAAAACAAATAATCACAGACGGTATAAAAGACAGCTACCTGTCTAATCCCTCCCCCACCTCCACAAAGGATAATAAGCATTTATAATCCTCCTGTGACAATTGAGTTTTACTTGACAACTACATAAGAACACTTGAAGAGATCTAGAAAATTGAGTCAGTTGATATGATGAAAATTTCATACTATTAAAATTACTAGTGCAATATGAACAATCCATTGAATCACTAACAAACAATTTGATATTAGTCTTGCACAGAATGCAAAGAAGAGGGATTCATAGGTGACTGCTAATTTTGATGAAATAACTTACTTTAACCATTGCAATATGCTCGATCCCATCCAGCAAAGACCTATAACAGTAGGCTTTGAATGGCCCCCACATTGTGGGTATTGGAGCAGCAGCAGCCAGCTCCACCAATCTATCCCTTTTCCTCCTATATCTGTCAATTAAAAAATAAAAATATCATCAGAACAATTGCTGCTTTCATTATTTCAGTTAATTCTTTTTTGAATATGCTCTATTTCTCTTTCCTATATCGTGCAACTATATCGTGCCCAACATCAATTACCACATGGAACAAATTACAACAGTTTCGGAAGGAGGTTGGTTGTTCTGAAGATATTGAGGCAAATGCACCGTCAATGCTAGTAACTGATATTTAGATATGTGGAATAAAGTTTGATAACAAATAGAACACGTAAAAGTACTTATTTGAACCTCAGGAGAGAGAGGGTGGTTGTTCCGAAATATGGATTCACAAAGTTCAGATGTACAACACAATGCATCATCCATGCTAGTCACCGATCTTTAGAAAAGTGGAGTGAAATTTAACCAATAGAAGAGGTAAAGAATTATCAACTCTGTGGAGACAAACCTGATTAGATCAGCAATTGAAATGATTTTTAAGTTTTCTGCTTGTGCAAATTGACGAAGCCTTGGTAATCTTGCCATAGAGCCATCATCATCCACTATCTCGCATAAAACAGCAACAGGCTCCAACCCAGCCAGCATTGCAAGATCAACTGAGGCTTCTGTGTGTCCAGCTCTTTTTAGAACACCACCATCCCTGTACTTGAGTGGGAAAATATGGCCTGGGCGATTGAAATCTTCAGGACTTGAATCTTTGGATGCAAGAGCCAGTACAGTTATTGCCCTATCACGAGCTGAGACACCTGTTGTTGTGCCACGTTTTGCATCCTAGAATTAAAGAGCATAAAATGTTTGACATTAAGTTGATACTGGTTGCAGAAGCTAAATATTGATAGATATAATCAAGTTTATACTAATTACAGAGAAAACAATTAGCAGGTATAGCCAAGGTTACTCAATGATTGAGCCTGATAGCTTGGATGATAAACTATCTTTGCATCATATAAGAGATCTGGAACCCACATTGAAGATTTAGATGTTCCCTAAAAGTGTGATGACACAACAAAGATAGAAAAGTAAGAAACCAGTGGCACAAGCAATGCGAAGGCAAAACTTTCAGGCTACTGAAAGTTGTAACTTCAGCGAAAATGCTTCATTGCAGAAGATTTTAAAGCACCGAATGCAGATAGCTTGTAAATATAGTAATTTTAATTGAAAAATTCAATCTTTAGGGGGGTGATGTGGTAAGCCTACCCACAGACAAAAAAGGGTATCATAAGAGATCAGGCTGCAGAACTCTAACTTATTTGTCTCTTACTTAGGTTTTTCTTCTTCACCAGTTGACCTTGTTAGCCCGGTAGTTTTTTCTTCATTTGATATTTATGCACTGTGTTTAGTTTGAAGAGGATGATTCTAGTAAATATGCATTGCAAATAATTTACAACTAGACCCCCACCATAATCAAAGTGTTTCAACTCCAGCTACCAACTACACCGTACTAGCACAAAGCCACTGCTCAATAGCTGCATTGGTGCACATTTAGCAAATAAAACCTTTTGACTCATGAAAACAACCGCACCAGCTTCTTTTGTCAAAAAATGATTTAAGAATATTGACTTAAACCGCCAACTAGGTTAAGAATATATAACCACCCACCCAGCTATCATATAGCAATAGTTATGGACACTAAACAACAACTTCAAGCCTTTTACCAAATACTGCGTTCATTTGGCCTATATAAATTGGCAATATGGAAAAATCTCAGATATGTTGCCCACATACAAAGGAAAGTACCACTGTAGATACCGTTAATTAACATAAATAAAAAAATACAGCCTGCTATGTAACTTCACTCATTTCCATCACCTGTATATTACGTGGATACAAATGAAAAACAGGAAAATAGAAAGAAGGGAGAAGAGGAAGCTGTCTTCAAGATTATTCTCTATCAAAAGTCTATAGGTAGTTAATGTTTCCCCTGCTAATTGTCAATGACTTCAGCATATGAAAACCACCAATACTTATTCTCAAGAGGAAATTTTTCCTCTAAATGCAACATAGCCATCCCATAACCCCTACAAAGTCAAGCCATTTGCTCATCCATGACTATCCACTTTCTTTGCCGAATATAAACTTATTTTCTAAGTCAAAGTTCCATCAGGACTAGGCTGAACAAGTATAGCTGGTGAAGAGGAAAAATGAAGCATGAGATTATGCTTCTGTATATGCCTTTTTTTTCTACATCAGTTGTCCCCCATGCCTTTTATTATTTATCTGGCCGTGCATTTATTTATTGAACTGTTATGAATTGCTATTTCCAATCCCATTTATTTTATCTTGATCTTTTGTATTATTATCATGCAAAGGTCATGCTAAGATTTCATTATTTACTTTTTATGAATTGAGAGACAATAGTTCAAAGCAAAGAAATAATTAAAGTATGCTGTTAGTTGGAGCTAGTCATGATATCCATCATCAATTTCTTCATATTTGGGATTAATTATGAATTATCACAATATCCATAACTTAATTTATTCATATATGTCGCCTGCTTGACCTTTCTTAGCCTAAACATATCCCATGTTTTCTCGGTCACATGATCACATTTCCTCACCATTCCGTAACATAATTTCAAAATTAATCACTCGGTATCACACTTTTGATCAATAGCTACTGAACTCTCACAATAAACCCACCCCTCCCCGAAACCCAGTTCTTCTTACTAATTCTAACTGCAATCTATCTCTTTCACCACTCGATTTACCAAGTTCTTTCCATGAAACAAAATGACAAACAGGAAGTGTCACACCAACATTTACCCTGTAGTAATAAACCTCTAGCATTTCCTATCAAGGAAGAATTATTACCAACATTACCTTTGCCTTAATATAAGGATAATCTATCATACACATATGTAATCTTATCCATTTCCTACTTCCTCCCCTCCTCAGCTGCCACATATATACGATCCCACTAAGATTTCCTTTTCATCTTGTAATACCATCTAATTCTTCTTTAGTCCCTGGTATTACTCATATGCAATACCAACCACCACATCCAATTCTAAAGAACTGTAACCTACAAATTGCTATAGAAAACTTTCAATTAACTATGCATTAAATGCTTACAACTTAACTTTAAGCATCACAAGTAATTTATTCCTACCCAAAGGGAAAGAAATCTACACATTACCACCACTCCAATACCTAACCACATTGTGTTCATTTACATAGTACCCTTCCAAACAAATCTAAATCACTTTTCACAATCAACAGCTTCTGAAAATCCAAGAAGACATTTGCAAGAAATATATCATGACCAGGAAAGCCCATGGGCATTGATTACCATGACAATTGCTGCCAGAGTGCAAATCAAAACATGTTACATGGTGGAAAGCACTTCCAAAACCTATAGATAATTCCTAGGACTTCAAGGTTTATCTATTTCAAGGGAGAAAGCAAGCCACAGGACATGCACCTATAATTCTAAAATTGCAATCAATCTATACACCATAGGTGGAAAAAAAGAAGAGAGACGATGAACTAGTATGTACTTAAACATTAAGGGGAAAAAAGGAGGAAATAGACTGATGTGCCATCAATTATGTTAATTACAAAGCAAAAACACTTTACAGCTACACTTTAAAATCAAACTAAGATAAAGGTTTCTTGAAAAGATCTAGCTATTTCATATGAAAACAGCAGACCATATCCATTAGATAATATAAATAGAAAAGTTAGTTATGTACCACTGATACAGTGAATGCAGTGCACAGTTTTTCCTCATTCTCCTTGTGATTTACCATTAATGGAAGCTCCAACCTTTCTAAATCTTCTGCTTTCATGCTCACACACACTATACCAGTCCCATGCTTGACAATAAATGCCATAGCTTCTGGTGTTGCCTTTGACGCTGCCATTATAATGTCCCCCTCATTTTCTCTGTCTTCATCATCAACAACAATTACTAACTGCAAAGAATCATCACACAATAGTGACAGAAAGCCTTTGAAGTAATGATGTAAGACCTAAGCATACTAGCTAGACCTCAAAAATTAAATAATAAATCAAGAGGATGAACCTTTCCTTGACGAATATCCTCAATGGCCTCTGGGATCGAAGCAAATCCTTCTGTAGGACGATCAAGGTCATATTCATCATTATCAGCAACGAAACTACCATTGGTGGGAATTGTTTCCGCTGATAATGTTCCAAAACCTATAGCATCAGGTTGTAACTCAATCGCAGGTGATTGATTCACAAACTTATCAGGGCCTCCATTACCATTGGGATAAGATAGCACGTCACCTTCTCCAGATACCAAAGAGGCTCTAGCCCTACCTCTACCATCACGTTTGAAACTAAAGCACAGTTTTTTACCAAGATTATCATATCCCAGATATGTAAGGTGCTCTCTTCCCATGAATGGACACGCACGATGCAGACCAGTGTAGCGACCTCTGGTGTCCAAAGAGAAACAAAGCAAGTAATTTAGTCACACATGTACATTGAATTAACAAAAACAACTCGACAAATCAGCTCAAAAAATGCAAAAGTTTAACAATTAGAATTAAAATCTTCAAATTCAGCAGTCACATTGTACAAATTGTTCGAATTTTCCTTCACATTAAACATCAAAACATGAATTTTCTCACCTATAAATTTCGAGCATTAGAAGAACATAAGAAAGAGTGTTACTCACTGTAAACGAGAGGATGACAAGGAGAAACTGTAGAGATTAACAGAAGCCATCTTCAAAACTCGTTTATTTTGCCAAACACACAGAAAGACACAAAAAAACTAACAAATCCACTAAAAGGCAAGTCCTTTAAACATCAAAGGAACCTCAAGAAGAAAATCCTTGCAAATGCAATCAAAGATGTTAATTTTTTAACTCGTAATCATCATCGCCACCGCCCCCAAGCAAAACCGTAAGACAGTTGCAAACAGATGATGACTGGACGTTTCAATTTGTGTGAATCTATCTAGTCTCTAGCTTACGTGGCAGTTTCTTTCTGGAACTCTGGATAGGGTACTTTACTTTTTCACCTTTTCTTTTTTTAAAAAGACTAGTCCGTCCTATGGTAGAAGTGGACTTATAGACTACATGTCGTTCGGAGTGTTGAGGAAGGAGCACTATCTCTCTCCTAACTTTGCCCCGCCTTCCTTAGCTCCTTATTGGCTTAGCTTGTTTTGTGGCATTGATTTTGCTTCTGAAAATTGGTTGACAAAGGCCAGTATTGCGGTTGCTGTTGCGATTGAGGTTGAAAAATAGAGTTTTAAAAAGCGTTTTCATCGTGGTTCAAAAAAAGCAGTTTAGTGTTTGGTTAAAACTGTGGTTGAGTTGGAGGTTGAAGAAAAAGCAGTTTTTGGTGTTTGGTTTCCAAACTTTACAAATTGCTTTTAACTTGTAAAATTACTTAAAAGGGTATGAAAACAAAATTACATCCATACATACATATAATTCATTTCCTCTAAGCTTGGTTGAAAACACTTTTTTTTTATTCATTTTCCTTCTTTTTTGTTTCTCTTTTAGGATGAATTTGTTTTCTATTTTTTTCATCAATAAAAAGCAAAGAGAAAACTAAAATAACTTTAAAAATAGCTAAAAATTAAAATAATTAATAATAAAATATCGGGGAGAAATAGAAAGAAAGTAAATAAATAACTCAAGATATCCTTTTGCTTTTACTTTTTCCAAAATATCAATATATTAACTGATATTTTATTTTTACATTGAAGCTTTGTTTGGTGTGAGAATAAAAAAACACAACCATGATAGGGGAAGCCACAAGCTCTGGCGGTGGAGGCAAGGATGATTCTCCTGCTGCTGTTTCTGGCAAAACAAAATCCATCAAGTAGTACTACTAGTTTTGGAATGAGTCCAATTGAGTGGAGAAAGATGAGAAAAAGCTTGACGAGAACAACAGTAAGGAGTTCATCTTCTTCATCAATTTCCATGTCCTCAGCATCTTCTGGTTGCAGTTCTTCAGTAATGGAATGAGCTAGTGGCACTGAAGAAAGCGAACTTTGTGGTGTTCCTATTGGATTCCTTTTTTTTCTCTTTTTTTTGTTGTAATTCGACGCGTTCAAATTTATGATTTTTGTGGTTTCTTTATTGGTTTGGTTTGAGTTATCACTACCCTTTATGTAAATTTTGCTAGTATTGGGAAAGTCTGAATCTTTCTTATTTTCTTTAAATGGATTTTTGTTTGTTTATGCAAAGGCGATGAAGGGCCGAGAGGAGAGGAGTGCAAAGATGATAGGGAAAGGGAGAAGATGAGAGGAGTGCAGATCGAGATTTTTGAGTTAATTTTTGGAGAAGAGTCCAGTTGGACCCGATCGCAGTTTCGAACGGCATTTCAAAAACACCTCCCACTGTTTTTTTTGAAACACCGTTTGGGTGTAAAAATAGGGTGGAACCCACTAAAACAAAACGGTGTTTGGTTAAAACCAAACACCAAAACTCCATCCCGTTTGGGCAAACGTGAAACGCACCACGTTGCCAAACGGGTGCTACATGTCGTTCGGAGTGTTGAGGAAGGAGCACTATCTCTCTCCTAACTTAGCTCCTTATTGACTTAGCTTGTTTTGTGGCATTGATTTTGCTTCTGAAAATTGGTTAACAAAGGCCAGTATCGGTAAGTTTCCTCATTTCTTGGATTTTTTAGGTTTCTTTTGAGTTCATATCTCTGACGTGCATATGCTTGCTGAAAAAAAATTCTTTCTTTCTTACCATGAGACAATGCGTATAGGTGAAAAAAAGAAAGATGATTTTGATTTATGTGGGATGTTTGAGGCTTATGGTAAATGGGGTCTTTGAAGGTGGTATGGTAAATACCAAGTTTGATTTACGGGTAATGTAGAGTTAATTTTGGTTAAGATTTATGAAATTGATTCGGTAAATATTGGTTTGAACTGTGGGATTTGATGGGGTTTTGATAAAATTTTGTTTAAAGGATTGATGTATTAATTTTTAAGGGATGATTTGACACAAGAATTTCTAAGTTTCATCAAGAAATGAGTAAGGTAGAAGAAAAGAAATGGTTTGGCAATGGCAGCATAGCACTCTGAACACGCAAAGTTGCTGGTGAGAATTGAAAACTATGATCAAATTTCACTCTGATCTCTTGAGTTTGAAAAGTGATAGTTTAATCCCTGGAGCAAAAAATCATTTATCAGAGTAATGGAGAAAAATCAGTTACATTAGACAGCATATTATTGAATTCTAAAAGCTCCCTTTTAGGCAAAATGTAAACAATCACACGGTATCTAAAAACTCGCTGAAGAAGTTTCACTTTGAACTCATCCCTGCATTAATTTTTATTAATTGTTTTTTTATCTTTTGACTGCTAAACTGATTAAATAAAATTGCAGTGGAAATGAAGTTTCTAGATTGGTATGTGAAAATATCAGCTGGTGGTGCTATAATTGGAGCTTCTATGGAATTGTTCATGATCAAGACTGGCTTCTGTGTGAGAACCATCCTTTTATTCCTTCAATGTTTATTTTATTTTAACCTTTTTGTTCTTTTTATGCTCCACTTTAATTTTCTAATTTTTTCAACCTAACTTTGGTAATTTTGAACTGTAATGTTAAATGATACAGGCATGTTGTTTGTGCTCGTATGTACTGGATTTTTGCTTTCACCATTATTTTTAGAAGATGAGTAAAGCTTTTTTTGGTCATTTTATTTTGGAGAATTAAATAAAATGTACAATGTGATTGGTTATTCTTGGCATAAATGTGAGCTTTTAAAATAAAATAAAATGAAATGATGTTTTATGAAATTGATTTTTTCACTATGTACGAAACTAGTAGAGAGTGAGAATACCTAACTACCATCACTAGTCCTAAGCTTGCAAACCAGTTGATTCG
Organism: Salix exigua; assembly: GCA_032356905.1. Lineage (NCBI taxonomy): Eukaryota > Viridiplantae > Streptophyta > Magnoliopsida > Malpighiales > Salicaceae > Salix > Salix exigua. The sequence goes on along the minus strand of CM063594.1, from coordinate 1,748,017 downwards.
TGATGGCATTGTGTGTTGCTTGACTGATGTGATTTTTATGCTTGAGTGGTTCCATCAAACCGTTTTTCACTGTTAGATTATCATTACAGTTTAGATATGGATGGATTACTGGATAAGAATTGGAAAGTAAATCTTCAGTTTTAGCTTTCCCATTGCTTCGGTTTTACCTAAACACCTTTACCAAGATCTTGATGGTTTTTCAAAGTAAAAACATCAAATAACCAACTTGTCTTCTAGGTGGAAATGTGTCAAATTTGATGGATTTTAGCTCTCTAGTCGTGGGATACTTTATTTTGCATGTTATGGAAACTTTTGTACACGCAGGAACACTTGCATGTATATGTACTCTATGAAAGTGCACGTGGACTTGGAAATCCTATTTCAGAAGGCCTGATACACCAGTCTGACCACAAGTGTCAATGCATGCTTCTGATTGAAGCCAAATACTGATTTTGTGAGGGAAAGAAATGAAGCGAGTGTCTTTTTTACTTTTGGAAGGCGGTGCTCCTCCAAATAACTAGATTTGTTGGGTTTCCTGAGATCATTGAAAATTGACGATGAATTGGATTAAGTTTTATGGAAGAGGGAACGTATGGAAATCGAGTTGCAATTAACATGCCATAATATACCTTCATCAGTGTTATTTCGAGTTTAAAACTTCAAAAATTTATCCATTTTTATAGCAAAGGTGCCTGTGTATTTTACAGATGATGAGCTGATTGATGCATACATTTTGATGAATACTCTAATCAATTTGAATAATAATTTCATCTGTGTAACCATTTTTGTGCCATTGCCATCACTGCCTGTCAATGCTGTTTGGTGTCATATGTTGGATTCTTCTGCTTCACTATGCCACCCACCACATTCTATCAAATGATTCCTTAGTGTATTCTCTTGCAGATGATAAGGTAACTGTTCTGGAGTCAGAGAAGCGGGCTTGGGAGAGCTCCCCTGAAGCTCAGGCAATCAGAGAAGCTCTAAACCCTTGGAGAAACCAGGATACAGAACAAAGAAAAAATGCCTAATCTTCATGGTCCAGTCTTGTGGGTTTTTCTTGTGCGAGGTTTGTTTTCTTGATGATTCATGTCGGGGCCTTACATTTTCCATATAAAACAGTGTAATTGCTAAATGAAGCTGACAGCATTAAGAACTTAGAGAGGTCTGCCTGCATTTATAGGTTTAGACAACAGCTTAAGAATTAATTTGGCTGCTAGATTTTTGCTTTCACATGTTTGCCAGATTATTTACTGTGGGACAATTCTTGCCTGTTCATAGCCCGCAAACTTGATTGGCAATCATGAGATTTCCTTACATTTATTTTAGTAACAACATCGAAAACTGGTCATAAGAAATAAAAACTTGCTGCAAGTTCATGGTACTTTTTTAATTTAATCCGTCTGGTTATTTGCTCTCACTTTTTGGGAAAACTTGGAAGGGCACGAGTTGCATCGATGAGTTAGAAGGTTACTGAATTTATTAGTTGTATAGATCCAATCCCTGAAAAGTAGATTCTCTCTCATGAACCCTTTGGCTTAAGTGAATTGTTTTGAAAACCCCTTAAGAATGCTCGCGAGGGCATCATCATATTGCAGGCCTGTTTCAAGTTTCATCATGCTTCATGTTTGGTCCAAGTCTATAAAGGCACGTATTGAGTTTCAGCCTTGCTGCCCTGGATATCCAAGAACCTCTTGATATGACTGTCCTGAATCATGGCTGATTAGTATCTTCAAAAAGTATCAGAATCAGGGGGGATACCTTGGCTGTATTCTTGATGATTGTGCTGTTAAAGCTTGAGCCCTGATAAACTACTGTTAGCAAGGTTATACAAAGAACTCTAGAAAAGAGGGAAAATAGATGCATTGTTTATTTAAGTGATGATAAAGTATCTTTTCTATGTTAGGCTGCCTGCTACAAAAAACTGTTAAATGGTGCAGCTGGCCTACGTAATTGTCTGCAAGGTCTTGAGCACCGCACCCTTCACCATATTATGATCTGCTGTTATTGGCTAAATCATACTATAGAATCCCGAAGGAATGTGAAAAGAATTCCTGGTTTTGTGGCCTTGGCACATTATCATATTTGTACTCTGTGGAGCATTAATAAAGGCCAGCTCAACTTTGAAAAATCAACATGAGCAACCTGATCCCTTTCTGATAAACTGTTCTAATTTGAAAATTAATAAAATATGTTATGAAAACATTGTATTCAAATTTCACAAGGCTCTAGAGTTATTCAATTTAAACAGATAACAAAGAAAACAGATTGAAGTCGACGATAGAAGATGCATGTAAAAAATCTTGACCAATGATTTTTAGACCTTATTTGAAGGTCTTTTCGATCTTTATGAAATTTGAACTATATAAGAAAACAGTGTTTATAATTTTCTGTCAAAATATCTCTGTTGTTATGTTTAGAAATCATATTTGTTGTGACTCTCATACACTAAAAATCTTAATAATTAAGGAAACATTACAATAAAAATACGACGTGTGCCGAAAATGATGAAAAAGATTGCCCCACGTCCTGTTCTTTGAAACTCTCAATAATTAACTCGAATGGTGAGCCATGCATGCAGCTAAAACCAGCCACAGAAACCTTTCCTGATGAAATCATTTTGCCTCGTCTGGGTTCAAACCACATCGATCACCCTGATCTCTCCACCTTGTTTTGACTCAGTTTTTAGATTCTTTCTAATCATGAGCCACAGAAACCTTTTCCTGATGAAATCCTTGATAGCAAAATACTTTTTCAGAAACCAGATTTTTTGCTGCAGCTGTTCTACTGATAATAGTTTCATCTCCTTTTTATCTCTCCTTACAAACAATGATATATATCTACTTATTTTAACGTCAGGTGGAGTAATTTCTTGTTTATTGCAACCAGCTCACAAGCCAAGCTCTTGAGAGTTCTGAAACCAGACATTTTCAGGGGTTTTACACCATCACATGCAGCAAAGACATGGAAAAACAAAGTCTTGGGCAAGATTCTACTTTTATTGCTTTTCAAATTAGGCAGCACTTGGAAAAATAGAAAAGAAAGCTAGAGAAGAAAAGTTGCCTACCCTTACGGGGTCTACACTCTATTAAGCCCACTTACCTAACCAAATCTTTTCCCTGTTTGTTTACTTTTTAATTTGTCTCTATGTCTTTGTTCTGAAACCCTAGCTAGATTCTGCGCGCACTTGTCGACAACATCAAAATTTTGTGTTTTCCACATAAGTTGTTCGTAGGTTGTAGGAGCTACTCCATATAAAAAAGAACTCTCTCTTTCCCATTTGTTAAAGTAAGGGATGTAGTGTGGAGAACAAATTTCACAGGCCTGTGATCCCTCTTATCAATTTCTTTAAGGCCATGTGACTGCGGGATGATTTGATCAATCAATCTGGAAGAACAAAATGGATCATATGGTCTTCGCTCTGCCATTAGTTAAATACTATGATTTTGGAATTGTAATAGTTTTTTGCGGGTGCAGTTTGGAAATGTAAATTTAAAAAATGTTGGAAGTTATAGGTTTTTTTGTAATCAAGATTGAGTTTTTAGTGAACCCGTGTAAATTTATAATGCATGTTAATTAACCAAACACTTCAAAAAATATAGTTGAGATAAAAAACGATTTTATTCGTGCATTCACCACACAGTCACACTCTCAAATAGGATGTTTTAAATTTAAAAAAAATATGATATTCTTATATCATTTTAATGTGTTGATGTTAAAAATAGTTTTTTAAAAAAATAATAATAATTTCAATATATTTTTAAATAAAAAACACTTTTAAAAACAATGAAAGTCATGAGACGGAAATTAAATGCTTCAAATGATGGATTAAACTGGCCAATATTAACGTCCATGATCATTTGGCTTGATTTGACAGAAAAAAATGAATCACGTGAGGAAATTGAACCCTATAGCAAGTAACAGGAGGACTATTTCTTCAACCTAAACCATAACCCTTATGCATATCCCTATCTGTTAGTATCCACGAACCTACATTCTCCTTGCTTGAAGGTTTCCTGCCTACTTTCTGTTCCTAATCTTGGGATTGATCATGAGGGGGGATTTTGACATTTTATAAAGTTAACAATTTTGTTTTCTTATAAATAATATTTAAATTTGAAGGAAAGAGAAGTTAAATTGCAAAATCATTAACTATATAATTAAAATTTGCTTGGGTGAAAAAACAAGTTTCATTAGATGCATGCGTTGCAAGACTCCAGCCTTAACTTTTATGTACTTAGGTCTAATTTTTTTGTATTTTTAGTTGACTAATCGCAGGTACACTAATAGACAAGACACAAGTACTGCTTTATTTGCTAACTCTTGAGAGAAACTAATGACTGTATAGAACAATTTTCCAAGCTTCCTTTCAAGGAGTTAATCATGAGCTAGATCGAGAGGCTAACGTGTTTTTGAAGTTGGATATATTCTCCTACACTCATCATATTATCCATACAAAAATGATGAGTCGATGAATACTCTTCACTGTTCTTGTGGGAAAGTTTGAGCTAAGTCAGCGACACCAATAAATATGTCCCATGCTCAATCCACTCCATCTCTTCAGCTTGGCTTGAGCTCCACAAAAAGTAGAGCTAGAAGTGGGCCTCTGACAGTCTCCGATCATCTTTCTCTGATGTTATGAGCATTGATTACATGCATGTTCTAAATTAATGGTGCTACATTTTGCAAACAAATTTAATCAATAGCTGGATGTGATGGGCCATGGGTCAGTAGCCAAAATCAAAAATATTGTAGACCTTTGCTTTGTAGGATATTCGCAATTGAAATGTTTGTGAATTACTCCATTCATCTAAAAGTTTAAGATATTAAATGAGGTCACAGGATATGATTTATGTTATTTTTTAAAATACTCTTGCTTTGAAATTTGCACAGAATTATACTATTTTATGTTTAATTTTTATTAAAAAAATAAGGGTGATGAGATTTGATTCGTGACCGGTGAATCAACCATGTTCTGAAATTATATCAAAAGATTATCTCAACTAAAAACTTAAATTATTAGATAATATCTCAGAAAATAATTTATATTATTATGTAACAATCAGTATTAGGATCAAGGATGTAATTTCAAATAGTAAGTTTCGATGGCTAATGTATCCCTAATGACAAAACCGGCGTATCAAGATCAAATAATCGACAAAGATGTTTGAAAATATGATGTACATCGTGGTGTTTCTTGGAAACCTGTGGAGGACTCAGGAAATTGGGTGCTTGAAGGTCTTTGTTAACAATCATTTCACTTTTGATTACAGAAAAGAAAAGGTGTTACATGCAATTTCACTTGAGAGGACTTTGTTAGCAAAGAGCTTATCATGTGAGTCCAGATTTACATGTCATGTGTGGATTCTTCACATAATATTTCAAGGACAGAACTTTTTTTCTGATCTATTTAGCTTGGTGGATGCTAGGAAATTCAAATTTTTCGACATTGTTGTTGATACTTGGAAATCCCACATGCTCACAGCTCATCAGTTCCCCCTTTCTGCAGGGGGGGCAATGCTGAAAGATAGGAACCTAAGAACCCAACTCACACGTGTTGTTGTCAATTAAAAAAACAATTAAGTGGGTCCTAAATTCTCAATTTACATATAGCTGAAAAGGTCATGGTGTGGTGGGGCATGACTTTTTATGATCATGTTACAGCTGCAATCCCACTTGTGCCTGTTCATCACAGGTTGGGAAATTTGCTTGTATCCCCTGTTTATTATCTGGGTGATATTTCACAGGAGGGCTATGTGCAAAGTTGACCATAAACAGCTACCAGTGATAAAGATTGGAATCAAAATAATAGCATAGGATTAATTAGATTGTGTTTAAAGCTACAAGATTAGCAAAATTGATCCCTCTATCAAGATTCCATAAAACTTTGGCTCATAACAAACCATTTTATCATATTCTGCCATGTCTCGTGTACCTAATTCATTGTACATGGATGTTGATTTATGACAATATGAGCTTCAGAAACTAGTTTTGGGTGTATATATAGCTCTTTGGCTGGATCCATTCCAGTTTCAGGCTGCTGATATTCTCGTGCGCACCCCAGCTACGCCTTCTTGCTTCATGTGACCACTTTGCCAGCAATTGATATCACTTAAATACACTGATACCTCCTCATCATTCTCCAAGATAGATAAATAAATAAAACTGAAAATCTTGCAAGAAAAAGAGAGTGCTCCACTTCTGGGTCATGAGGCGAAAAAGGAAGAGAATGTACAAGCAAATCATTCACTTTATGTACAATGTTCTTTCAAGTTTGTTTTCATCAACATGGCAAAAGGAGTTGAGACAAAATATTTCACGGGAAAAGAGAATAAGCAACAAGGACTCTCTCTTAAATTATTGCTCTTGAACTCCTCAGAAAAAGAAAATAGAACTAAAATTAAATTTTAAAAAAAAAATCCCATATGAGCATAAAAAATGTGAGCCATCAGAATGGTGGGATTCGCTTGTGGATCTCACGTCTTCACAGCTCATATGAACTTTTCACGAACCTGTTCAGAGCAGAATTTTTGGCACAGCACTACTTGGAAAAAAAATGCTTAGCTAATGTAACACATTCTCATCACTTTGTTCGCTAAATGCTAACACTTCTATCGTCATTTTTCCAACCCTACACTAACTCGCAGGCTCCTACAAAATTTTCCTTGTCGGTGCTGGCAAAATGGGGGATGAAGAAGAATCTTACATAGAGCAGAGAGGTGTCATATACGGATTTTGAAAGTTGAACATTGACGTATAGGACTGAGAATTTCACCTAAATACGTACACCATATTAGGTAAAGATACAACCTAGTTCTCCAACGTTTTGCTGGGGGAAAAATATGTTTCTTCTTTTCTATACAATCTATCATAACCATTCCTTGAAATTATGCTCCAAGACGAAGAGCTAAATACCAAATAAAGCCTCTAGTCATTAAGGAGTGAAAACCTTATGAAAACTCCTGCCGCGCATTATCAAATGTTGTGATTCTGATTCCGGCAATTAAACAAAATCCACTATTCCGATGTTATTTCTTGTTTTTTTGTTTGTTTTCCCTTGCTTCTTCGGAGAACTGCTCCTTGATTGTCTGAAGACAGATTCACCTGTTGAAGTGAATTCCATAGGAGGTGGCCACCGTTTTGGAAAATCTCGGGGACAATCCTCTCATTGATCTAGGATATATATATATATGAACAGGGACTTCAATTCCAATGATAAGCTCGTGTAAGAAAAGTTTTTTTTTGAAAAATCGTGTAAGAAAAGGCCACAATAGATGTGCATATTGGCTAGCTAGGTCATGATTATGCTCTCCAGGTAGCATTGGGATTTTCTATTTTCTACAACGTGCATATATTGCTTGTGCGCCTGGAAAAGAGAAGGAAAAAGCTGGGTCATTGGATACAATGTCTGTGCTGCCATGATTTTCGAGGAAATGGAGCATCCTACTGAAGCATAAATTGACTGCTAGAAAAGAAATTTGATTAAGTGTTTGTCCTTCATGGGGTTAGATACATGCATTATTCAAAAGTTACCCACCATCCGCGGTATTCATGATTTGGCCATGCATGCAACCGAAGGTAGTAAAAGCAGTGTTAGGTAGCAGCCTAATTATCGAGTGCGCAGAGCGATATGTCCATCGATGAACACCGTCGATTATTCTAATGGTCATCTGACAATTTTCGATTTATTTGATAAGCATTGAAAGATCAATTACATTGTTTATATGCTTGAAATATATAATAGACGGTAAATAATACAAATTATATTATAGGGTTTTAAGTTCTTAGGTGATCTGGTTCTTTAACATGGTATTAGAGTCTTGTTGATCCAGTAGTCACGAGCTCAAATCTTACCACCCCATTCTATTTAATAAAAATCCAGCACAAGGTAGTGTGGGTCTATGTAAGTTTCAAGTCTAAAAAGTTTTCACTTGAAAAAGTGTATTAGAAAATAATATAAATCATACTATAAGGTCTTATCTAACAGCTTAAATTTTTAAAATTTGAATGTTCTATGCTTGTAGCGAAGAAGTCGGTAGCAAATTTTAAGATATTCAAGGTTTAATGGCAGGTTTTATTGAGCTGAAGAGCAAGTTAATTATAAACATCAAGAAAGAACTATTACGTGATTCGTACAATCTATCTTTCCTAGATGTTGTGGTATCTCGATCGGATTTAGATATATGTGCAAAAGAGAAATTTCTAGGAGATTATGATCAAGAACAGTAGAGAACTTCTAAGAAAATACTCTTTTTTTTGTTAATTTCTTAATAGAAAGTCAGGGTTTTTTTTTCTTAATTTTTTCAGATTAATTTTTACAAGAAAAAAAACCCATTCAACCCAATCTCATAAAAATTTCTTGTTATAAATCAAAAGAGTTGAGTTGTTAATATTATTGCTGGTAAAAAGTATAAAAATTAAATTTATGTAAGAGAAATTTATTGTGTACAAGAAGAGTGACATGACGGCAGAAATCTTGTTATATGTATACCAAGTCTCGAATTCGAATCAAAACAGGTAATTTTTATAAAAATTTAAAATAATTAGAATTTTACTTGTTTATCTAAAATCATAAAATATACTTTCAAAAAATTATATTTAATCGCATAAAAAATTTATGAAATACAACGTAAGAGTAAGAGCATTGTTTTTTTAGTAGAAAGGTGGACCGAGTTTAATGCAAGGGATGGGGCAATTTCCTCCACAAAATCACAGCAGCTCTTATTAGTGTTAGTAATTTAACTTCTTTTTTCCTGCGTAATTTTATGGAATTATTTTCAAAAATTATTTTTATTTAATCTAAAATAAAAATAGAAAAACATTTCACTGATTAAATATTCAAGTAAGGGATGTATTTCTTCAATTGAAATTACTTTATATATATATATATATATATTCAATTTGAAAAGAAAAAAATCTGATTTCTTTTATCAATGACGTAATTTTTGAATAACAATTTACAAGAAATTAAAATTTATAAAAATTAAAATTATTTAATTTTAAAAATATATATTTCTTTATCCAAAACTCTCCTTTTTTGATCTATTTTTTTATTTTTAAATTAGATAAAACAATGTATATTTTTATGGAAGTATTTATATATATATATATATATATATAAACACTTCTCACAATTTTGGAACCAATTTTAATAATAAAATAAAAAACAATATTTCAGTTATTTTTATGATCTTATATAAAAATAAAAATAAAATAAATAAATCTCATTGAATATTCTTGTCCATTTATTCTGAAAACAATACATATTAGTTTCATATACATTTACTAAAAAATTACAAATATAACCGTAAGACTATCCAATCTTATTTAACAAAAACGTTACATGATTGAATATTTTTGAAACATTGTTGTAACTATTTATTTGAAAATATTTTTATTTTAATAATTGTTTAAAAAAAAAGACGTGGGCCAAGAAAGGCCTAACGCCTAGACTTTGATTCCTAGGTTGTGTTTGACTGTTTGTTTCTAGAAAGTGAATTCGGAAAACCATTTTTTAAATTTTCCTGTGTTTATTTGTTTTCCGGAAAGTTGGTCAACGGAAAACACTTTTCGGTCAACGGAAAACACTTTCCAGTCAAAGAAAAATTTGGCTTGGTTTTCAGGAAAGTGTTTTCCAGAAAATTTGGGCGGAAAACACTTTCCGGAAGTTGTGAAAAATTTAGAAATATCATTATTTGCTGATTATATCAAATTTGATCCTCAAACTTTTGATTGCTATATATAATTTGTTTTGAATATTTATTTTTCAATTCCATCTCTTAAAATTTAATTTTTATATTAATTTTGGTCCTTATTTTTATAATTGCTATTTGCTTTTTTCTTATCATTTTTTTTATCTATCAAATTTGGTCCTCGTTTTTTTTATTGTTACTTATTTTATTTGAAATAATTTATGAAATGTTAATTATTATTATTTTAATTTATTCACCTTTCATTTTTTTAGATTTGATCTCTATTATTTTGATTATTATTTATTTTATTTGAGATAATTTATGAATTTTTATTTTTTAAATTTCATTATAATTCAACTTTTTAATTTGTAAGATTTGTTCCTCATTATTTTAATAAACTTGAAAAAAAAATTATTAATAAATTATTTTTCACTTCATTTTCCATAATACAAACAAACACTCGAAAAGTGTTTTTCAGTTCATTTTCTATAACACTATCAAAATCAAAATTCACTTTCCAGAATTTACTTTCCAGAATTCACTTTTCCTGAATTCACTTTTCAAAAAACCACTTTCCAACAAACAAGCGGGGTCCTAATCTACAACTTATTTCACCTGTAGAATCTAAAAATGAAATTAGGAATCTCAATATCTACAACTTCAAAACACTTTCTAAAAATTAAATTTCAAATAAAAAAGATACTTTTGAGCACACATCTACTTTTTTTATATGATTTGATTAGAGATCCAAATCATTTTAATTGAAGATTGACTCTTTTCTCTCTGTTTTTTTTTTTTTTTGCTAAAATGTAATCATCAAAATAAATATCTCCTCCCCCTTTCTAGATATTTTCTCTTTCAACAATTAGAATTGAAAGGTAATAAAAACAAAATTTAATATAAAAACATAAATATGTAAATTTGTGAAATTTAGATATTGTAAAGCACAAACAATTACGGACTAAAATATAATTTTATATTTATAAGATGAATGCGCATTGTAGCACTCATGGTACGTAGATATCTACGATAACTGTCTTGTTGTAAAATATCAGTTTATTTAGTTTTTGTAATTGTAATTGCAATTCATCATCTTTCTTTCTAAACATTTGCCCCTAAGTTTTTCATCTTCCTTTACGAACAATAATTCTTTTTTTTTCATAATATATTGCAACCTCTCAACTATATATAGGATAGTTTGTGATCTGCACAGCAAATCTCGAATCGAATTCAACTCGGGTGTGCATCCCTTGTAAGAATTAAGAATAGCTAGGGTTCTATTCACTCACGTTGACTTATAAAATGTGTTTTTCAGGGATAATGTTTTCCTCAAATACAAAAAAAAAAATGTATGGATAAAATTGATTATTTTTTAATTAATTAAAATATTTATTTTATTATACATTTTTTTGTCTGCAAGAAACTTTATCTTCTTACTATAGACACGTGATTGGATTTTTAATAAATTTAAAAAACAATAAATGCTGTTCAACACATCAATGAAGAAACTATCATTCATTAGGGATTGGAGGAATTCCTAATGCATTGGATGGGAGGATTATGGAAAAGTAATGAGCTTAGATTAAATCAAGGATTTTCTTATTAATGTGTGTGTATAAAAAAAACGATTACTTTTGAAATTGAGGTCATCCTGTTCTTTATTAAAAAGTAAAAATTCTTATTTTATGCAATCAATGATATAACTATTATTAGAAAAATAACTTAGAGTCAATATTTATCAAATATATATTTTAACTCAAATTATTATTTTTTCTTATAAATGATCTATAAGACAGAGGAGTTTTAAATTGTCTTAAAATCAAAAGATATCTGTGTGTGTGTGTAGATATGTATATCGTAAGATATGCTAAGCAGACACTTATCTATGATGGGACTTAAAATATACCCTTTCGTTTGATCCACAGATATGATCACCTTGATATGCAAATAAATAAATATATAAATAAATAAATCCAACTCTGATAAATCCTTCCTGCAAAATTTGTAAAGAAAAAGAAAAAACGATTAATCGCACCGACCACGCCGTGGTATAAGGTGAGACACGCCGATGCAAGACTAGATCTCCATCAGCTCCAAGCCGAGCCGTAAAGCAGGTTTCAACTTATATATAGCTTCAACGTTCATCTCTCTCACCCTCTCCAACCCTAAACAAGTATCTAACACTATTAAAACGGTAAAAAAACCGGCTGTAGCCGGTAAACGAAGAATTTCATTTGAACTGAAATTTGGCTTCATTTCATTTGGCCCAAATGAACTGTTGTGCAGCCTAACCCTAAGTCAGATTCTAACCCTATATCAAACCCAGGTTGGTTTATTTATAGACACAAATTCTGGAAGAGGCCTGCTAGCTAGGTTGTGAACTGGTTTGCTCATCATCTCTCTCTCTCACTCCCTGTCTCTCTCTCTGTCGACGAGTAGCCTTAGACTACTGTATAGAGAATTCAATGTGTAGAGTCTTGCTAGTGAATTTGATCGGGTAAATGATGTCAATGAAAGAAAGAGAGGGTTCATGATCATTGATTTCACTTGTGGGGGGATTGAGTTCTGGTCTTTTTCTCTCACTTCTTCTGTTGGGTGTTTCTTTGGATGGGTACAGAGGTAGAAGAAGCAGTGTTGAAAGATGGGAGAGACAGTAGAGGGCTGGAGAGGTACAGTTGTATACAGCAAGACTGTACAAGTTGGTCTAGCTATATACATGAAAATTCTTACAAGTGAAAACATATAAATCTCTGTACTTTTTTAAGTGCACTAACTCCCCTCCTCTTAAGCAGCCAGCCCCCCTCCAAAAAAGAAAAAAAAGATCTTGAGACGACCAGGACTTGGAAAAAAGAACAAGAGGACTGACTTCCTTGATCTTAAACAAAGATAGATCTGTTTCCTTTAGAGAAAGTTGTTTTCTTTTTGTTTCGCCGCCGCCGCCGCCACCACCAGCATCCGCCATGAAGAGATCACTTGGCAGCTCTGATTCCCTTGGTGGTTTGATGTCCATCTGTCCAACTACAGGTTCTTACATGGAACCCCGTCAGCTTAATTCTTATCTTCTTAGCTGATTAACTAAGAGATGCCCGAATGGTGTCATATATGCTTTTTATGAACTTTCTTTATCATCTTTCGTGATAGTAACTACTCACCTATCAAAGTTTTGCAAGAACCTTTGAATCCAGATAAACTGGTTTTGTTTTTCTTTATAGGAATTATCATGCTTTGAACACTACTTTTCACTTTATTCTTTCAAGTCTAAAGTTATTATTCATATTCATATTCATATCCACTAATTCATATGTACTCTTCTTTTGTTTGTTTTATAGAAGAACACAGTCCAAGGAACCACGCCCATGTTTATAGCCGGGAATTCCAGTCCATGTTGGATGGCTTAGATGAAGAAGGTTGTGTGGAAGAAGCCGGAGGCCATGTTACTGAGAAGAAAAGGCGATTAAGTGTAGATCAGGTTAAGGCCTTGGAGAAAAACTTTGAGGTCGAAAACAAACTTGAACCTGAGAGAAAAGTTAAGCTAGCCCAAGAACTTGGCTTGCAACCGAGACAAGTCGCTGTTTGGTTCCAAAACCGCCGTGCTCGGTGGAAAACCAAGCAATTGGAGAGAGATTATAGCGTTCTTAAAGCCAATTATGATTCTCTCAAGCACAATTTTGATGCCCTTCAACATGACAATGAAACTCTACTCAAAGAGGTATATATTTGAAATTTGGTCATCTTTATTTATTTTCTATGAATCAGGACGACAACGGACTGAATCCTTGTGTAGTTTTCGCTAGTGTGATGTAAGGAGGAGTCATTTTTCTTCATTAATTCTGAAACCAAAGCTGCATACAGCTAGTTCTTAACAACTGATTAACAACTCATAGAATTCTTAGTTGTTCCTTTTTTTAATCAATATTTTTTGTTCATGTTGCAGATAAGAGAACTGAAAGCAAAGCTGAACGAAGAGAACGTAGACAGAAATGTTTCTGTGAAAGAAGAGATCATTTTGGCTGAATCAGAAGACAAAGTGGCTGAAGAAGAAACACCAGCACTCCTTGATTCTGTTGCTGCATCAGAAACAAAAGAGCTGAATTATGAAACCTTCAACAACCACAGCAGCATTAATATTGGACTGGGAGCCTCTCTTTTCCCAGACTTCAAAGATGGTTCATCAGATAGTGACTCAAGTGCAATCTTGAATGAAGATAACAGTCCTAATCCAGCCATTTCCTCATCTGGGATTCTCCAAAGCCAGCTAATGGTGTCCCCACCACCATCTTCCTCACTTAAATTCAACTGCTCCGCCTCATCTTCTTCACCATCTTCAATGAACTGCTTTCAGTTCTCCAAATCATATCAAGCTCAGTTTGTCAAGTTGGAAGAACACAATTTCTTTAGCAGTGAAGAGGCTTGCAACTTCTTCTCTGACGAGCAGCCTCCGACTCTTCCTTGGTACAGTTCTGATCAATGGAATTAGGAAACAGGGACGAACAATTACTGAAAATAAGGAAGCGGTAAACTACTAGGTGGTTCGTACCTTGCGCGAGAGTGAGAGTTTGGCTAAGCTCCAAGGATTTTGTAAAATGGAAGTGGAATATCTATGTAATTTAAAAGCTTATTTGGGTCTCCATTTTGCTCAAAATGTGAAAATTGGTCCAAGAAGAATGTGAGAGAAGGAGAAGAGGAAGGATGGGATAGGGCTGGAACGCCAACAAAAAAATAAAAAAAATAAATAAATAAAAGAAAGGGGACCTAGAAAAGGCAGGCAGAAAGAGAGTCCAACGTGGGCTAAGGTGAAAGGTGACGCCTAAATTGTATAATTTGTCACTTAAGCCGTGCGAGGAATGATTAGGTCGTAATTGGGAGCCCTCCCTTTCTGTATGGCAAAAAAAAAAAAGGGAAATCTTGGAATCCATGGGAAAAGAGTCCCTGCAATGGAGTAATAATCATAGCTTCTACTTTTACTTTTGTCCATCGTGCTCTTTTTCTCTTCTTTTAATTGGTAAATCATAATTAATAAAATGTAAAGAAATATTAATTACCGCCATGACCACTAAAATTTAAGATATTTGTATGTTAAACACAAATGGCCAGAGATTTGAATATCTGTGTAGCCTCAATTGTTTCCAAAATGCAAATGTGGACAACACGTAGGTACCGGCTGATTACGTGCAGAAGAAAGTTACACTAAATAACGCTTTTAGGTGAGAAATATGATTATATTATACTAACACTTCTCTTCCAATGAAAATTCTTTGAGCTTGAAACTTGCATAAGCACAGCATTGTGTGCTTGATTTTTTTTATAAAATAAAATGGTGGTGTTGAGATTCAAACTCGTGACGCTGGGTCAATAAGGCTCTGATACCATGTTAAATAACTATCTCACCTAGAAGCTCAAACTTGTAGGTGAGGTCCCATAATATGATTATATTATACTCTAACTAAGTTCCAAGAGTGATTTATAAAAATTTAAAATTTTATTTATTTATTTTATATTTTGAATTATAAAAAAATAATATTTTTAAATTATTTTTATATGTTGTGATCATGTTAAATGTGATTTTATAAAAATAAAAAAAATATTATTTAAATATATTTTTAAATAAAAAATACTTTAAAAAACAATTTTAATTACACTGCACAACAATTATTTATGGTCACATAGGTGCGACCGGGGCGTCCCGTGGCTCATGCAGGGCGGACCTATGCATCTTGTTCTTGCTATTTTTACAAATAATTTTTACCAAACATCTTTTTACCACTGATATTTTTCTAGAAAAAAACTTCAACTCATTTTCCAGTGAACAAACAGATGAAAACGACAGTGACCCTATCTTTTTTCAAACAACAGTGATAAAATTGGATAAGTCATGATTGGTCCTCGTGTTGTTTTTACCTTTTTATAATGGACCCTGTACTTTCTTAATTATGCTGGTCCTCCTCCGTTTTAATTTTCCTATTAAATTAAACTGGTCCATTTATTCAAATTTGTGACAGTTACATATCTTCCATCCATCGGTGCTTGAATTAGTACAGGTCAGGAAATCGGTCATGAGAGTCGATTAGAAGGATCAATTCAGGAGCATAGTGTAAGTACAGGGACCAGAGCAATGAAAGTAAAATACATCCGGGAGAAAATTAAGAGTTTGAGGATCGATTATGAATTACATAATTTGATAGAGAATAGTTTTTCTTGTTTTAGTTTCATGTTTTCTTTTTCATTTTAGCTTTTATTTTCTGTCTAGAATTTAAAAAATGTGTTCTCTTGCTGACAGAAAATTTCTCCCCCTATTCGGAAATTGAAGAGCATTACAATTTTTTTTTCTAAAATATTTCTCTTGTTATTACTTATACATGGTTTTTTTTTCTCATCACAGATGTATCCATCCAGTTATTATTTTTCTTACCAATTAATATTTTTTGGTAAAGGTATATAAAGAATTAAACATCATTACGTGATGTAAATTTGTTTCCTAATTAATCATTTCCAACATTCGTTAATCGTTGTCCAGTGCCTCAAACGTCAATATTTTCTAAACTTTATAAATTAATAAGGCTCCTAATTTGTTATGGTTGGTGTTTCGTTTTTTTCAATTGAAATGGAATATTTTAATTATAAAATATTTTAATATTTTATTTCAGGATTGTAATGTTTATATTTACACAAACACACATAATTAAATATATTAATTCAATAAAAAAATAGTTCAAATTCAAAAATAAATCTATTTAAAATTGTGCAATTTAAATTTCAAAACATAAGTAAAAAAACAAGAATTGAACTGATATAACTCGATTGACTTGAAGAGTTAAAAGTTAACATGGCAAATTAATAGAAATATAGCTTAACTAAAAAAACACAAGTTGACTTATTTAAAAAATATTAAAAAGACGATATATTAGATCACCTCGGGTCAACCTGGATTAATCTTTCAAATATGTGACCTGTTTTTATAAAACTATGATAACCTTAAATAAAGCAAATCAGAACAAATTATAAAGTTCAATTCCTAATAAACTTGTTGTTGAATAATAAAATTGGAAGAAAAACAATTAATCTAAAAAACACAATAAAATGATTTTTTAAACAGAATTATGAACTTAGATGATGTTACGAGAATGTCATCATTAATATTGCAATGTCATTATTTTCTCTGATTGCTCTAAAATTTTAACATAATATATATAAAATATATCAAAGAGATTTTTCGTAAAATTTCATCTCAATCTAACAGTCGGATTAAGAGATATGATTGATATTATAAAATTATTTATTATTTAAAACAAAACATTATTCGGCCAAAATAAAATGAAACCGGAACATTCCAAACAAAATTTGAGAATTTTTTTTAAAGCAAACCGAGATTTTGAATGAGATAAAATTTATTATGGTTTTTGAACTATAGCGAGATATAATAATTATTCCAATTAGATTGAAATGAGATTCACATGATAGAGAGAACTTTTTTGTAAAGAAGATTTGAAGATCTCAAATCAACACGCCCATTGTTGTAGGAGGAATTGAGTGGATTGAATGTTGTTTTTAAAACTCAATCATGAGATTTATTAGGGAGTTTGTGGGGGATGAAAGTGGTAAAAACTCCTCAAATAAGAGGTAATGAATATGTGTTGTTGTTATTATTATTGTTATTGTTATTGTTATAAGTCTTTTCTAGTTTATTTATAGTAAGCTCAAATTATTATTTTTAGAGTAATTTTAAGAGCGTATTCATCCCGTCATTAATAAAAATTTGGCTGATAATTTCAAATTTTAAATCTAAAAAACAAAGATAAAACAAATATTATTAACCGTATGATTTACCTGAGTTATATTGAATTACTGATACCAAAGATAGATAAAATCAGAAGAGTAAAAAAATAAAATAAAAATTCCAAAGCCCGGAAATCAGAAAACAAAACGACAAAACAAAAGAGTACATGGAAAGAAGGGAAACATGATTGGATGCCGAAACATACGTGTCTTTTGTGTCGAAGTTTGTGAACCGAGCACTGCCCCCTCCTCCTTTTCCTCCCCCCGTCCCTTTCTCCTCCTACTTCATAAGATAAGCACACTAGTTAACAAATACAATACTAGTGTGCTTATGTTTCTAATATAAATTGTTTTTATTTTTTTTTCTTATAAATTTATCAAAATAAAAATTTAAAAAAAATATTTCTAATTTCAGAATATTAAAATAATATAAGATTATAGAAAAAAAATTTAAAGCAAAAAAAAAATTCATGAGATTGTGGTTATCATTGCCCCATACATGCAAATTGTCCAAAAATAGATTGCAGTTGAGGTTGTTTTTTAGAATGATTTTTGTTTAGAAATGAACAAAATAATTTTTTTAAAATAATTATTTTTGACGTTAACACATCAAAATAATTTAAAAATATAAAAAAATAGTTTAAATTAAAATATAAAAAAATTATTTTTTTCAAAAATATTTTTAAACAATGACGGTATAAAATAACAAGAATAACTATGATAAATGGTACGATTCATGTAAACATGTATACGTAGAAACAAGCTGAAAAAACGAGGTTTTTGTTTTAGGGTTAATGTTTTATATTAAGAGACTTTTGTGGAAGAATAATGTTTAATAAGATCTTAACTCTAAAAATAAATAAGTAGACGTAACTTTTAATTTAATCTCACATATGTGAAACCTCCATGATTTTAATGCTGAGAGGAGCATGTGTGTATCTGTACGGAAATGGAATATATTTTCACCTTTTTCTTCTTTTTTTCAAAAAAGAGAAAAGATTTCCTTTCCTGCCACAAATCTAGTGAAAAGGCTGTGGTAGAATGCAGGGTGATGCTTCTTCCTTTGTCTCGCTCCTTAACCATCCTGGCTATGATTATTTTTATTTTTACTTTTGAATTAAAAAAAAGGGACGAACTTGAATACACAAGTATAGGTTGAAAGTCTTCACGGGCAGCAAGTGGTCGATCTTTCAAAGCTAGCGCTGCATGTCAATTCTTTCAAGACTGGGACATGAGCATAAACAAAACAAAAATCCCTTCGAATAAGATAAATAAAAATGATATTAAATATGATTCTTAAGGAATGTTTTACAATGTTAGGGAAGTTGGTTTTGAAAAAAAAATTCATTCTTATATATATATATATATATATATATATATAAGAATGAATTTGGATGAAGAGAAGCGGTAATTTCAAGACACGAGATATTAAATAATAATATAAATTATAAGGTGAATAATTATTTAATATTATAATTATATTAAATTAAATAGAGTGAGATGACGAGAAATCGCATTTTCAAAACATTGGAGATACTTTAATGTTAGATAATAATATAAATATAATATAGGTTAAGATGATTATTTAATATGATATCAAAATTTTATTGACTTGACAAGTTTGAATTTCATCAATTTTATTTTAATTGATAAAAATTAAATATAATATCTCGAATCGAGCCGACCATTAATCTTGTATTCGACTCATGAGTTAGGCGAGCGGGAGCCCTTTATAAACCCTATGATGATCGCAAAAGCTAGCCACAGAAGTTGACCATCTGTGTCAATTACTAGACAGGTAGAGCAATAGACCCATTAATGGCTCGACATGCTTGCTCGACAAGTCATGCTGAGTATCATGCAAGCTTGAATCGACCCTTCCTATGGGGATGGGAGACAGATCCATCTCAGGAATAAAATGTAAAATAGTTTCAAAATTGGAGGTGTCATGCTACCGACCAATCACCAATCGACACAGTTCCGGCCTGACAATGGAACTGCCAAGCAAACCCCTCGTCATACTAACTCTCATAGGTGTAAATATGCTCGTAGATAGACTGGCATTTTCCTTGCCAATAAAATCCTGGTCTCCCATGGGTAACACTCACCACCGATATCGCGGTTATTTGACAGTATTGTTTTTTTTATTTTTTAAAGTATTTTTTATTTGAAAATGTATTAAAATTATATTTTATTTTATTTTTTAATGATTATTTTTAATATCAATAACTAAAAATAATATAAAAATTCAAAAAAAATCTAATTTAAAGTAAAAAATCAAAATAATTTTTTTATTTGTTTTCAAAATAACTCTTGAACTTAATTTAAAAACATAATTTGCTTTTTTAGAGTATGGTTTAGATTGTTTTTGAAAGTATTATTTTTTTTAGAATTGCATTTAAATGATGTTATTTTCAAATCATTATTAACACTAAAAATAATCTAAAAACACCAATTTTTTTAATTTAAAATAAAAAATAAAAGTATCATTTTTTTGAACTTGAGCTGCTGATTTCACCTTTTGAATTGAAAAGTATCATTTTAAAACGCTTTTTAATTCATAAAGCAGAAGCATAGATAAACTGAGCCATGGTATCACACACCAGCACTTTATTATAATTATATATATATATATATATATCTTTAAATTTAGTGTTTGTTTAATACATAATAAGTGCTTTTATAAAAATATATTTCATCTGATATTTGTGACATTAATATTTTAAAATTATTTAAGAAATTTGAAAACTTTCATTTATATTTATTTTTTGTCAGGAGAGAGGGAGTGTTCCCACGTTTCTGATCACTGTAAAAAGCAAATCATCTTTTCCATTTATATTTTTCATCGTTTATTTCTCTTCTGCGCGTACGGTTTTTGGCTACAAGCCTAAAAGCTGTGGTACTCTGATATCGTGCGCAGAGGGTGCACATGCACTGCATCTTCTTCCTCCCTTCCCTCTTCCTCACCCTCTCCTGCTATGGTGAACCAATCTGACTTTGCCTTTTGTGATTGTGCGTGTGTACTCTCTGAATCTATTTATGTCCACGTGTATGGTGATAGCCCCTGTGATTTCTAAATCGATAAAGAAAAAAACACATGTCAATCTCACTTGGAAAAGAAACAAATACTGCATGATTTTTTATTGTGATAAATTCAATAAAACATATTGTGGTTTTTTTTTCCGGGTTTTATAATGCTAATATACACTAATATTTATAATTTTAATATATAACATCTGACATTTTTAATATATTTTCAAATAAAAAGAAATAAAAAACATTTCTGCATATATAGCACTGTAAAAGCTATTATATTACAAAAGACGTAAAGAAGCACCCACGAGGGTAATTCTATTGGGTCCAGGGATGCATAAATAACGGATTGAGTTCATGTAAGATGGCTCAGTTTCAGCTCAGTGGCTATGGAACTGAAAGGTACAGTACTGAGTTGATTTCACGAGTTCTGAGACCTTAAGATTGCCAGCATTTTTGACATGGATGTTTGATGGTGCACTGTGCATCCTGTGGGAAACAGAAGGGAATCCATTACTTTTGCTTCCAACAATTTGAGAAATGGAGAGGGTGCCAGACCAGCTGCTGTAGCTATCCTATAGTTTTCAATAAAATTCTGGTTTTAATGTAAGGTTCTGGTTTTGGACCGTTCTGTCATGCCGTTTCGATATCGTACTGTTCATATATAATTATATATATATATATAATAAAATATTAATTTAACAAATATAATTAAAATTTGAAAATTTTTTATTTAAAATATTTTGGTGTTTTAAAATTATTTTGATGTATAGATGTAAAAAATAATTTTTAAAAAATAAAATAAAATATATTTTAAACCCGAACGAAACCAAGGCGTTCGACCAAGATTTAGCTGAAATTTACGGAACGGATAAGAATTAAAATCGATATAAGAATAACATCGTTTTATCTGGTATTTTTACGGAATAGAATTAACAAATATGATAAAAAAATCTGGTTTACTGTCTTTATTATTATTATTATTATTATTGTGGATCCCATGATCCCTTTGTTGCAGGGATTGGTGAATGCATGTGATGTGGGCCCCGTGAATGCATCAAAACAAAGAGTCATTCTCAACCTGGGTCACCATCTCCTGCAAATTTAATCTGCAAAAAGAAAGAAAGCTGGAGCCTTGAGAGAAGACGAGGAGGAGGAGGAAAATGGGCACAGTTCCCACTCCTGGAGTCGATTGATTGGAGACGGTGTTAAAATACCCCTGATGACACATAAATTATGGTGATAGATCTTGAGATTTGATCACGAGATCAATTGATTTGATTGATAATGACAATTAATTACCTAATTATATTTTTAAAAATATGAGAAAATTATCTAATAAATTAATGAAAAAATCCCCTAATTTACCTATAAATGAAAATATTTGTACTTCACTAGTAGGTATTGATCAAAAATTTTCTCATAAATGTTTTTTTGAAGTTGAAATCGTGTTGCTGGAGCTGAATTAGAAATTCATTTTATGATTGAGTAAAAATAACTGAAATTATTTATAATTTGGTTGCTATATGAATTTAACATTCAATTAAATAAAATATGTATAACAGACAACTCATCAGCTACTTCAAAGACATTATTCCAGCTCCAGCACCATAGCCAAATTGACTAAAAAATTATCAATTCCATGGGTGTAATTGCATGAAGCTAAATTTTAGAGAGACAGTGGAGCCAAAATTTAAAAACGGGAATCTACTTTTTTCTCCATTCAGGTGCTTCCCGTTAGCTTAATTTAATCCCATTCCCTGCCCCGACTTTCTCTTCTTAATTAAGAAAACATATTATTGCTTTGTTTACTTTTGTATTTTTGCTGTTTTTTTTATTACCATATTCTTAAAAAAAAATATTTGGAATTTCCATGCAGCTAACACCTAGGGTGGCATGCCCCGCTTTCTTCACACAAATATTTGGAAGACAGTGTTCTGGGTTCCACGTACCAAAAGCAACCTCGGTTCGGTCTTTGGCCTTTTCTTTTTGTCATCTCTTTTTCCCAACCTTAATGGATCTCAAAGAGCATAATTCTCCAAGTGGGGTCTTGGTCTAGTTGTTGAAGAGATTTGTTTCCATCAGGATTCAAATTTCACTATGCACGCCTGTCACCCTGCGGTGTTTTACATGCTCACTGGACTTGAAGGATATTCAGTGAGCTTGGAGATTAGTTATGGTACGCGTAAGCTGGTCCGGACATCCGGTCATAAAAAAAAAACCACATGAATCTTTTATATAGCCTCTGGACATTTTCATGGTGTACTCACCCTAGCTGCTATTTAGCCACTTGATCATGATCATAAATGGAGGAAGTACCTAATAATATTTCATTAAATTCAAGTATAGTAACATTTCAATTATTTAATTAGCCACTTGATCATTCTCGACCGTGCGACTTTAGCATTCCTCAATTATTATTTATTTATTTTTGCATTGAAATTTCTCAGGGAGATTAAAATACTATATATTTTGCATTTAAAAACGGAACTTCGAGGGGAAGGTTATCTGGCTAAAATGTATCATCCAATTTCAAATATCTCATTTTTCGTATCATATAATAATAATAATAATAATAATAATAATAATAGAGACTGAAAATAAGATAACTACAAAATGGACCCCATATTTCCAGACGCGTGCCATGAGCAAACTGCATAATACAATGAAGTTTTTATTTTTATTTTTTTGTGGTAAAAAGTAATTATACGATAAATAAATTGAAGAAGAGGGTGTTTAAATAATGAAAATGATGATTTTTGTGGGCGTTTGGTGAATGGGGTTTTTCTTTTTCTATTTTAAGTATGAAAGGCAAGGATTTAGTGGCGTATTATATATGGGGAATCTTAAGATATGCTCTAGCTAGAAAACAATATATACCTCGGCTGCAACTTTTGGGGTCACCTTAACTAGCTAGCCAGCCAGCCACGTACGGGCTCCATGTCCCAGATCATATTATTTTTTTAATTTGCACTCTTCAAATTCCAAATAAATGAGAGCACCGATCCATTCGTCTAAACTATACTATATTCACTGTCCTATTTTTATTTTTTTGAAAAAAAATTATTATCTACTGCTTAGAAGATTTAGAATCTTCTTAAGCAAATCTTTTAAGCTGAGAAAACATCAAATTAGAAGGCTTGATTGAGACTCTGATGGCAACATCGTCAAAATCAAGCGTTTACGTAGGTTAATTTTTTTTCTTCCAAAATATATTAGAATTTATAATATTAATTGATCTCTTATTAATGACTCCAATGATGGTTTCTTTTTAATTCATAACTCAAAACAAATGAAGGCTCATTTAAAATTATTTGTTTGACCTCCTAATATTGGCCGAAATTAATTATAAATATCATCTATAACCCATGCAGCTTAACTATCATCTATAGTTAATTGTAAATTATCTTATATTCTTTAATATATAAATTCATTGTGTTTCCCCGGTTATTATTTGAGAATGACTGTTTCATTAATAATAGATCAATTTACTGTTATAAAAAGTTATATTTAATTGAAGGAATTAATAAAAAAAAATTATTTTCTTGTGATTTCGTGGGCACGAATCAACAGTTTCTTGTGGTCAAGCATTGCCCCCCGAATAAAATTTTATATCGGTTAATTGTGATTAATTAACTTCTTAAGTACGTAAAGTTAAGCTTGATCGTAAATACAGAATTAAGTTGAAAAATGTTTAGTTGTGGAGTGTGGTAAAAATAAATAAATAAATAAAATAAGACAAGGCAAGGGCATGGAGGTCTTGTAAATTGCCAAAACAAAAAGGAAAGATGAATCGGACGGTCAGTTTTTAGCGTGATTGGCGTGGAAGGACAACAAAGGGTGATGGAGACAGTATCTTTGGAATGGTTTGATTGACTCGGAAAGCTGAATGAGAAGGCGCCGTTCAGGACAAACCGATGACGGTGACTGACACAGTTGTTTTTCACTATCATGGTCAACATCTCTCTTTGACCTACAGCAATTCTTTCTCTTTTTTCTGTGGGCCCCTATGTTGATGACTTGGTTGCCTTATTCTAACCAATAGATCATCTACACGTTACAAGCACTTCTGCCTGGCTGTCCTTTCTTAAGCCAAATGCCACTCGCCCACATCATAAATACACAGACACGTTTTATAAATAAAAACATTTTTAAATATTATAAATAAAATATTAAAAAGATAAAATAATTTAAAACTATCATAGAGCCAGCCTCAAATGATATCTTTGATTTGTTTAATATGGCAGTTGCAGTTTCATATTCATTAATCTTTCTAAAAAAATTATTTTAAATTTAAAAATAAATAATGCTCTTATTAGAATAATATAATATCTATCTGTTTTTTAAGGATAGTATTTTAAAAACTAATAAATATAATATTTATTTACAATTTAAAAACTATTTCAATTTTAAATAAATATTATTTTAAGGACAATCCCTGAACTTGAACCGATCATCCCCTTTCTACTTGCAGGAAAAAATAAAATTAGCAGATATATAAACTCCTTTTGTCTCGTATATACTAAGAAATTATTGGGAAAAGGATTTTTTTTCTTAAGAATGTATTACACGTCACATTAATTCGGATTGATCCATGCTACCTTTTTGTTTGTTAAAAAAATGGATATAATCATTATATTGATGCCAAAATCTAAAGTTATTAGAGCACCTTAGCGAATAAGATTATATATATATATATATATATATAGATTATGAAGTTATTTTTTAAAATTAGTTTGTAAGGATAAAATTTATTTAAATTCAAATAAATATTATCATTATCGTCATGGCTGAGATTGAAGTTAATGTTTATTTATTTTTAAAAATAAATAAATATTATATTTATCTTCACATCATCTATTACTCTACAAATTATTTTATTTTTTCAATTAAATTTTTAACAATAATATTTATGCAATGTTTTATTTCTACTGTACTATTTGTTTGTTAAAAAAACTCATACAATATTTATTTAGAAAACTAAATCCCAGTCTTATTTTTTTTTTTGATTTTTTATGACCGGGATGTCCGGGTCAGCTTACGCGCACCATAACTAATTCACGGGCTCACTGAACATCCTGCAAGCCCAATAAATAAGTAAGATATCACGGGATGACAGACATTAGTAACCAGACTTGAAACTGGAATATAAAGAAACAAGTCCCTGCGAGAGGCCAAAACCTTGTTGGCAATCCCAGTTTTATTTTGCTTTTATTGGTGAGTGGTGGATGGAATAAAGCGTGACAAAAGGGCGACATCCCGAATAAAAAGTAGAACATGGATCAAAATTAAAAGGTAGAGAACCTCGAGGCCACCTAGCCCTCGCCCTCGCCCTCCTAGAAGGATGCATGCATCACGTGCATGAGTGGATTATGACTCCAAGCTTAAAAGAGTGTTTCTTGCAGTTTTTTGTTCTGGTTTCATTGCTTGTGGAGCATGACCATATAGCTGGAGCGGTTGGGTTACTGGTCTGGTCCGGTCGGGCCGGTCTGGTATTTTTATTGAACCACTGCTTACTAATTCAATTAAAAAGATGTTGGTGATTTTGTATTAATCGATGATTCAATGAGAGAATGTGCGTGAAATAATCTTGAACAATATCTTAATTATACATTTATTCCATTCATTTATTTCATTAGTGATTACCATGGTGCATTCATCGTGCAAAACCTAAGCGCGTTGCTGTTCTTTATATTTTATAATTATTATATTATTTAGTCCTTGTAGTTTTTTTTTTATATATATATATTTGTATTTATATTTTAAATTTATTTTATTTAAATTTCAGTGATTAGATGTTGAGAGAAAGAGAAAGGTTTTGGCCAGCATCATGTCAATCGTGAAGAATATAAATCTTGATGATAGTGGATTTATTTTGAAAAGAGAAGTTCAATAAAGATGATTTTACTCTTTAATTTACTCTTTAATCATAGTAAAAAAACAAAAAGGTAGATAAAGACTTAAAAATAACCTTTTGATATGGTTTGATTTTGAGTTTTTATATCAATGTCTAAAAACTTATACAAAGTTATAGTTATTTTATTTTATTTTGATTTTTTAGACTGGCTAAAAGGTGTTTTAAGATTAAAAGTATTTTTTTCTACATTTTTATTATGTTTTAAAGTATAAAAATGGTTGAAATTAAGGGTATCTATATCCAAATTATTCAGATTTGAAGATGATCATAATTTCTTAAAGCTGGATGGATGTTGTGCCATGCCATCCACATTAGAAAAGAAAAAAAAATAGTTTAAAACACCAAGATCACGGGTTAGTCTCTTTTGTTAGGCCAACCGCCTAATATTCTATTCTTATATATAATCGGTCAGCTTTTTAGTATATTCTTATATTTTTAACTGTGTCCATAATAATATTCAATTTATAATATATCTTTATATCAAGTTTATCTATCAAAAATAATATAATTATATTTCTTATTTTAAAAATATCCTTTGAGATCCAGAAGAATACGATTTGTTTCTTAGAATGTGTTAAAAAATTTAATGGCCCGTTAATCTTGAAACTTTTTATTTAAAATATTTGAACAATCTTGAGAATTTATATATATATATATATATATATATATATATAAATCAAAGGGTTTTCTCAAATAAAAAAATATAATTTTATCAATTTAGATGAAAACTTGATCTGATGACATATTGAAGAATGACATACCAAATAATGATATAGTTCATACAATCCTCAAAAAATATTACATGATGACAAAAACTTTGAGATCTATTCAGCAGATCTCGAGTTCAAATAAGAACACGCGCTCCTTATAAAAACCTAAAAAAATCAGAATTTTACTTATTCATTTAGATACACATTCCAGAATGTTGGTTTCCTCATATCTAGAAAAAACATAGTTGATACAGTTTAAAATGAAACATATCAAAAACTGTCCAATTATATAAGAGCAATTTGATTAATTTGCCCATTCTATCCTTCCATTTCTTTTATAAATTGATAATTTTCGAATAAAAACAACATGGCCTGTTCGATTAAAAAACACCCTCTATTCAACAATCGGTAGGTAATTGAGATGTTTTTTTAATGTAGATTCTTTTTTCAATTTATATTTCTTACTATAAAAAAATGCTGTCAAGGAGGCCTCTCCCCATCAACTTTTTTAAAAAATGGAGTCGGGTACGCGTCTCGGTGGTGGCGGGGGCATGGCATTGGAAAGCTGTGTGTCCCAAATTATACTTATCAATCTACATTTGAAAATTTGGATCTATTACTTGCACGACTAGAGAAAGCAACACTTGTTTCTCTTTCCATGCTGTCTTAATCATGCTGAGCCAAATGCTTCATGAGCCTCGGCTAAATGGCAGCTCAAGCTAGCTGCTCATCATAAATCCTTTTTCTTCTTCTTTATCTTAGTGTACTCACATAAATAAAATAAAAAAATGGAGAGAGCTAGGGTTTGATTTATTTTTTGCCCATGGTTTTGCAATATTACAATTATCCTTCAAAAAAAGTTGCTGTAAATGTTCAGAATATATAATATATAAGTTAAGTTATTTATTATTCAGTAAGGGTAGAGTAGTCTCTTTATTTTAGTGCATATATAGTTTTTTTTATATTTAGGTTGAATCAAGCATGTATTCTTTAATATTATAATTATTATTATGAAATTCTAACCTATTTTCTTAATTTTCTCTTTATATATTTTGAATTGTTTAACAATAGACATATTTGATGATGCTTGACGACTCAAGCACATTAACTATATTGTCATAACTTATTTCTGGCCTATTCTCTAAAAAAATAAAAATAAAATAAAAAGGGTTGACATTGGTGGAAGAAGCAATCTGAAAATTTTGGATAGATTCGAGAGTTCGATCGTACCTCTATTGTGCCCAAAGATGAAGAAAAACTACAAATTCAAGGTTAGAATAAATGATTATTGGATAAATTGGCATGAAAATTAAATAGAAAGAAATAATTATATTTTTTATAGGCCAATTTAAAATTTAATTATATTTAGGAATTACTTTAGGGTCCAATTTAAGAATTTAATTAAGTGAAAAGACTTAATTATACTTTAAATTGGTCAAAATAATTTTATTAAGAGCTTAATTGATGAAAAATCAAGCTCAAGAGCCTAATTCAGGTTTAATTAAGAAGGTTGGAATTTTTTGAGACCAAATTGAATGTGTTTTCAATTTAATTGGTTGAAATCAAGGGCAAAATCAAAGACAATTAAAAGTTTAATAGTTAATTGAGATTCAAATTGCATAAATCTGAAACCAAAGACTAAAGTGAAAAAAACACATAAATTTAAGGTTGGTATTGATTTTTGGCAGGGATAAAATTACATAAAATTAAAAGCTTAAAAACAATTATGAGTGCAATTAAAACAATTATAAATCAAGGGATCAAAAATGTACTTGTGCCATTTTGTAGGTTTGGAGGCGTGATTGCACTGTTTTGGCCTGAACAGTGTAGACACACCATCATTTTCATCATCACAGAAAAAGAGAGGCAACCTATGTGTGCACCTAACTAGAAAGTGAAGAGTCATTTCCATTTCTATAAATACATGTAAGAGAATTGGAACAAAGAGAAAAAAGAATGAACGGGAGAACAAAAAAAACACAAAACACGGGGGGAACAACAAAGACTACGTGCAATGCGACTATTCATTCTCCCTCTTTATCGTTGGCAATTGAAAACCTCTAACCATCATCAACGACAACAAAAACAGTACAATAGGCACCGACAACAACGCATTTCTCCATCGACAATAGCTTTTTCTTCTTTTCTAACTGCAATAAAAATTGCACTTCTTCTTTCATCAACAACAGTAACAATGTCTTCTTTTTCTTTTTTAGTGACAGAAACAACAACTGTTTTTCTTCCTTTACTCCAGCCACAACAACTGCACTTCCCTAATGACAACTGTAACATTCTCTTCTTCTCCAACGATAAAAGTAGCA
Organism: Salix exigua; assembly: GCA_032356905.1. Taxonomy (NCBI): domain Eukaryota; kingdom Viridiplantae; phylum Streptophyta; class Magnoliopsida; order Malpighiales; family Salicaceae; genus Salix; species Salix exigua. Next base: position 1,718,574 of record CM063594.1, on the reverse strand, counting down.
GCAACATCATTTTCTCAGCAACATCATCTTCTCCGTCCATTGCAGCAGCCATTGCAACATCTTCCTTCTCTTCCTGAGGCCACCATCGACCACCATTCTCGCCATCACCACCAACATCGACTTGACTTCTTGTACACAACAACAACAATAGGTAACCTTCTTCTCATTTGTTTGTTATTGTTCATTGTACAAGTGAACAAAAGGAAGAACATCCAACTCAATTCGATATGGTTGTTAGGCTAAAATGACCCACCATGGTTGGGTTGACCCATTTCATCAGCTTCGTCCACTATGAATTAATTGTAATTTTAAAATTTGGATTTAAAAATGTAGGTTTTCAACCGGATGAGGTAGAGACTCTCTCATGAAGGTTCGAGACTTATAAAAGATCAACAAATAAAAATCTAACCTAGAAAAGTAGTCTGACATCAATACAATTTACCTCAGATAGAGTGTACTAGGGGTGATTCATCTTCTCCTTGTACAACAAGTTCTCTTACCTAGACTCTCACATACCATTAAGTTTGTTGACATATAATGTCATACTTTGTATGCTTTATATATTTTGATGATAACAATAAAAGAAAATGGACTAATAATATGCTTGGATGAGATTAAGCTATAAACAGGTTTTATTCAAAGAATACATCAACAAGCATAATGGAGTTCAAGAAGAAATCACTCCAAGAAGTCCAAGATGCAAGCAAGTGAAGACTTAGAATAAGTGTTCATTTTAGTGCTTTATGTAAATCTCTATTTCTACCTTGATAGCACAAATTAAAATGAACTCACACACTTCACAGTGCATGCATTAAAAGGATTTGATGATTAAAAGGTTTAAGTCATAATCAATCGGTTCAAGAAATTCGAAAACATAATTTGTCAAAATAGATTTTGCATGAACCGGTCGACCGCTGAGGTATCCGTTGTGAACCGGTCGACCGCTTGGAAGACAAATTGTTTTATCCGTTGTGAACCGGTCGACCGCTTGGTTTTGTCCGTTGTGAACCGGTCGACCGCTTGATATGGCGGTTGCACTAAAGCGGCTAGAAGCGGCTAGTTTCTTTTAGAAACTTATAAATAGGCCTCTTAATTGCAAAACTAAATACACATAACTTTCATATCTTATAGTGAGGCAATTATAAGTGCATAAACACCTTCATATCATCATTCCTTATTAATACTCATATTTGTGTTTAAACCTTCATATCTTAACACAAAGAGTATTTCTCATTCTCACTACACTTAAACACCTTCAAATATCTTAAGTGCTATTAAGTGAGAGAAAGAGATCATAGATCTTCATTTGTAATATCCACACTATTAAGAGTGTATTGTTGTTTTACTAAAACAACCATTGTGAAACTCTTGAGAGTTGAGTATAAAACTCTTGGTATTGGTGAGGAACATCACCAAGGAAAAATCTTGAAGAGGGACATCTTCGAGTGGGAAAGGAAAATCTTGAAGAGGGCATTTCTTCAAGTGGTGTAAAGTCTTGGTGTGGATTCATCAAGCAAGAAATTGTAATCTTGTTACTTGGTTTAGTAAGAGAGTACAATACTCAAGTACTGAGTTGGTACTTGAGTCGTGGACGTAGGCTTGCCGAACCACGTTAAAAACCGAGTTAGCAATCTCTGTCCCTTATCTCTTTACTTTCAAGTAATTGATTTTAGACTTGCTATAATTATTGTATTTGCACCAATTCCGCTTTTAGGTGCATAGTTGCTTTAATCAGTGAATTTCAACAATTGGTATCGGAGCTTAGTTCTCATTTATTAAGTTTGCTTAGACTTTGAGTAGAATGGCAACTATATGCAATAATTTCCAAAATGAAGGTGCTTCAACTTCTAGACCACCATTTTTGATGGTGATGATTATGCCTATTGGAAAGCTAGAATGTCAATATATCTTCAATCTATAGATTTTAATTTATGGCTTTCTATTGAAAATGGACCTCATAGACCACTTAAAATTGTAAATGGTATTGAGATTCCAAAACGCATAATAGAATATAGTGACCTAGATAAAAGATTACTTTCTATGGATGCTAGAACAATGAATATTTTATATTGTGCATTAAATAGAAGTGAATTTAATAGGATATCTTCATGTAAAAATGCTAGGGATATATGGCATGCTTTGGAAGTAACTCATGAAGGAACTAACCAAGTAAAAGAATCAAAAATTGATATGTTAGTTCATCAATATGAGTTATTTAAAATGTTGCAACATGAATCCATAACAAGCATGTTTACTCGTATGACTAGTATAACAAATAGTTTACATGCTCTTGGTAGAACTTACTCAAATGCGGATATCGTAAGTAAGATTCTAAGATCTCTACCAAAAGCTTGGGAAGCTAAAGTGACAGCTATACGAGAAGCTAAAGATCTCACAAAACTTCCATTAGAGGAGCTCATCGGTTCCCTAATGACGCATCGAGATATCTATGGATAATCAAGATCAAGAAGAAAGGCCAAAGAAAAATTTGGCATTTAAAAGCTGCTCATCGAATCGAAGCGAGGAAAATGATGATGATGAAGACAGTAATGACGATCTTGAAGAAGATATAGCATCAATCACAAGACAGTTTCGAAACTTTCTTAAAAGGAAAAATGACAAGAGAAAGTTCTCGAAATACAAAAAGGAGGGAGATTCAAGTAAAGAAACTCCAAGGTGCTATAAATGCAACAAGTTGGGGCATATCAAACCCGACTGTCCCCATCTTCAAATGAAGAAGAGAAATCACTTTCGAAAGAGAGCTTTGAAAGCGACATGGAGCGATGATTCGAACTCAAGCTCTAGTGATGAAGAAGAACATGTGGCCAACATGTGCTTCATGGCAATTGAAAGCGAAAATGAGGTACAATCTTCGGATGATGAATCCGACCCTTCTTATATTGAACTACATGAACAACTTGAAAATTTGTATGTAGAATATAAGAAATTAGGTTCTAAATATAGTACTCTCAAAAGAAATCATATATGCTTAATTGAGGAAAAAGATTTATTAGAAAAGAAAGTATATGATTTAAATGACAAGAGTAGTAAAACTAATCAACTTGAAGAAGATAATAAATCTTTAAAAGAACAAGTTGATGAGTTAAATGTAATTATCTTAAAATTCACACAAGGCTCAAAAATTTTTGAGAAAATGCTTTCGAGCCAAAGAAGTGTTTTTAACAAAGGAGGATTAGGTTATAAACCTAAGATAAATCAAAAATACTTAAAGAATTATTTTGTTAAAGCTAAACATTCTTATGATCCAAATCAAACATGTAATTATTGTAGAAAATTAGGACATTTGGTTTATGCATGTCCTATGAAGAAAAATAAGAATGTTAAAATGATTTGGGTTCCAAAAGGAACCACCCCTTGAATTCTTTGGTAGAAATAAGTTCATTTTGGATATTTATTATTATTAGATATTATGTGTTTATTTATCTAAAATATTAATTTTCTTTTTGTTGATGCCAAAGGGGGAGAGATATGATGAAAATATCAAATGCATCAATAATGGGGGAGAAAAATAGGAGAATATGAAAAATATATATGCATATATTTAGGGGGAGAAAATGGATTTTTCTTGAGTTTGCATATGATATTTTTACTTAGATTAAATTGCTAAAAATGTTCAATGTCTCTTATATATTGGATTACAAAATATAGGGGGAGACTCAATTTTTTATCTAAGTTTTTTATTTATTGTCATCATCAAAAAGGGGGAGATTGTTGACATATAATGTCATACTTTGTATGCTTTATATATTTTGATGATAACAATAAAAAGAAAATGGACTAATAATATGCTTGGATGAGATTAAGCTATAAACAGGTTTTATTCAAAGAATACATCAACAAGCATAATGGAGTTCAAGAAGAAATCACTCCAAGAAGTCCAAGATGCAAGCAAGTGAAGACTTAGAATAAGTGTTCATTTTAGTGCTTTATGTAAATCTCTATTTCTACCTTGATAGCACAAATTAAAATGAACTCACACACTTCACAGTGCATGCATTAAAAGGATTTGATGATTAAAAGGTTTAAGTCATAATCAATCGGTTCAAGAAATTCAGAAAACATAATTTGTCAAAATAGATTTCTGCATGAACCGGTCGACCGCTTGAGGTATCCGTTGTGAACCGGTCGACCGCTTGGAAGACAAATTGTTTTATCCGTTGTGAACCGGTCGACCGCTTGGTTTTGTCCGTTGTGAACCGGTCGACCGCTTGATATGGCAGTTGCACTAAAACGGCTAGAAACGGCTAGTTTCTTTTAGAAACTTATAAATAGGCCTCTTAATTGCAAAACTAAATACACATAACTTTCATATCTTATAGTGAGGCAATTATAAGTGCATAAACACCTTCATATCATCATTCCTTATTAATACTCATATTTGTGTTTAAACCTTCATATCTTAACACAAAGAGTATTTCTCATTCTCACTACACTTAAACACCTTCAAATATCTTAAGTGCTATTAAGTGAGAGAAAGAGATCATAGATCTTCATTTGTAATATCCACACTATTAAGAGTGTATTGTTGTTTTACTAAAACAACCATTGTGAAACTCTTGAGAGTTGAGTATAAAACTCTTGGTATTGGTGAGGGAACATCACCAAGGAAAAATCTTGAAGAGGGGACATCTTCAAGTGGGAAAAGGAAAATCTTGAAGAGGGCATATCTTCAAGTGGTGTAAAGTCTTGGTGTGGATTCATCAAGCAAGAAATTGTAATCTTGTTACTTGGTTTAGTAAGAGAGTACAATACTCAAGTACGGGTTGGTACTTGAGTCGTGGACGTAGGCTTGCCGAACCACGTTAAAAACCCGAGTTAGCAATCTCTTTCCCTTATCTCTTTACTTTCAAGTAATTGATTTTAGAATTGCTATAATTATTGTATTTGCACCAATTCCGCTTTTAGGTGCATAGTTGCTTTAATCCGTGAATTTCAACAAAGTTTACTAATGATCTCAATATGAGGTGACGACTCCTAAAAATTATAGTCATGATTTTAAGATTATAAAACCCCCTTCACCATGCACTGTCTCCCTTCTCCGGGGATGGCTGCTCACAAAATGCAAAAAAAATCATGCTAATGAAATATATAATCAAAATAAATATTTGGTTTTTATATTAGTCTCGCTCACATCAATTTTGTGAGTATATATATTAACTTAAGGCAAATGTATAAAGACTAACTTAAAATATTGTGCTAGTTACTTTTGTGAAATGTATGGATGTTGTCACATCTTGTGATTTATGCCAAGATAAGATCGATCTATTAAAGATTTTTTTTCTTTCCTTAAACAATTTAAAACCTCAAAGTCAAAACTAATAAAATTTAAATTTTAAACCTTTCCCATAAAATTTTCATAATCTTGGCACCTCTTAGAAAAATTTCTTGCTCCACCCATGAACTTTTTATATTGACAATATTGTCTTGAAAGGATTTTTTTTTTATATTTCTTCTCTAAGTTAATAATCTCCCCAAAATAGAAACCTTATGTATTGATTCCTATTTTTTTTTTATCTCAATCTAAAAGATTTTTTTTTTTGAAACTCAAAATTTAATTTATATTATTTTATAACACGCATCTTCAAGTGAAATTTTTTTGTGTTTGAAACTTGTACAATTAATTCATTTTAGTTATAAGAAAATGAGAATATTAAGATTATATTTGGTCATTAAAAATTCCAATTTAAAATCATTTTCTTAATAGTTCTAAGTGAAATGAACATGGATGGTTTTCTTTTGTTGAACATGCGTGTATTCTGTTTCACCTACTCTTGTTTGAAGGCTACTATCCTGTGATGCGTTGATGTTTAGGGTTTTCTTTTTCTTTTTTTTAACATGTATTGTGTATGGCCTGAACCATTTTGTGGAGTATATTATAAAATGAGTTAAATTGTCTCTTTAATTTTTTTTAAATCTAATCAATTATTGGCTTTTTCAATTTCATACTCTTTTCAATTTGTTATATTTTAAGAAATAAATAAAGGGAAAATAAGTAAAAAATTATAAAAAGACTGAAAGAAAGAAAATATTTTTTAAAACAAAGTAATATTAAATTAAACACAATGTACACAGGTCAAGAGATTGATAAAAACATTATTAAAACTCATGTTTCATTATTAGATTAATTATGCTCTTACAGAAGAATCTTCTGATGCAGTCTGACAGTGAGAATGTGTAATATTTTGTTGGGATTGCGAGGGCCTAGGATAAAAAAAATCAAATAGATCTATTTTGTTTATATATATATATATATAATTATTAATAATCATTTTCCACTGAAATCTATGATACAGATTTGGATTGCTACCTATCGCTTCCCTTGTAAATATTTTAAACAAATAAAAAATAATTTCTCTTGGACGAACAAACACAAGAAGTTAAATACAACTCCTAGATTCCTAGCTAGGTTAGCCCATCCTATAACCAATGATAACGCACAGTCTCCGTTAAAGAAAAGGTTTATATTTATGTTCTTAGAGCTATTCTAGAATTGGCTAAAAATCACTGTTGGTCCCTTTACTTTCGACATTTTTTAAACATTCAATACCAATTAAGTTGATTTTAAAAGCCATTTATATAAATACAATTGAAAACAATTGACTGATTTGCACAATTAGCTTCCCACATCTCAGCTTGCATGAAAGAACAGTTTCCCGGATTAGCAACCAAACCGTGAACTTATCACATAATAATATAAATTATATTACGTAATCTCATCTAGAAATTTATTATTATTATAAAATAACATAAATTATATTATAAAATATCATCTAAAAAGTTATCATTATTATATGATAATATTTCGAAACATCATCTAAGAATTTAAGTTTTTAGATAAAATTATTTCTTAACATGATATCAGATCCTTATTGATTTAACGGTCACGAGTTAGAATCTTACAATTCTCATTTTATTTGATAAAAATCAAGCACAAGATAATATAAATATATACAAGTTTAAAAGATTTTCATTTGAGATTATTTATTAGAGAATAATATAAATTATATTATAAAATATCACCTCAAGATTTAAATAAAATTTTTAGATTGAGATAATTATTTAACAATCCTACACCACCGTTTTGAGCTTCTCCCGACCAACCAAGAGTTCACATTTAATAACAGGATTAGCAATTAACCCCACCGTGTCAGCAATAAGAATGGTTCCACGCCGTCTGAATCACCACCCTCTGCTTAATTGTTTTTAATCTTGTTTTGTGCAATCTCCACTCATCACCCATTATTTGAGATTTTAAGAGAATCAATCCATCAGAAATTGATCAAAAATAGCTTGAAATCCCATTAAACAAGAGTATTTTGAATTTTAAATTCTTAAGAACACGCGTTCTTGAAGAGATGGTAATCTCCAAGCTCCACACCCACCAAGCTCGGCATGTGCAACATGACTACCATGTTCGTGAAGAAGTGCTGGCATCGGCGTTAGCATATGCCTTCTCTGTTTTAATAACATCATCGTTACAGGTAATACGAGCGTAGAATGCCCAGAGAAGATCTTTTTGGGAATCATTAAATCTTATATTTTATCACCAACTTGGTGTTTTGACAGTGATTTTGAATCTCCTATTGTTTATTAAGAGTATATGTAAACAATTATATTTTTATTTTATCAATCATATTCCCACAAAAATACATCCCACTGTCTCGTAATAGCCGATCCCTAGGATTATTCTCATTGATTTTCTGTGCTGAACCTCATGTGAACACCATGTTGCCCCAATGATTAATTAAGATGAAACTTGTTTTTTTTTTCTTTTCTTTTCTCTTTAATCCGACCAAAGCTAGGTTTCCCAGATGCATCATTGTCATAGACAGAAGAGACAGGGATGATATAACAAATCTCGTCCAACATTTTCCTCTATTTTTAAGCTCATCTCTTCAAAAAAGAACATGCTTTTTATAACATGGAATAAGAGGGACTCACTCGATGCGCTTAATTTTAAAATAATAAGAATAAGAAATTCAATAAAAAAAATAGATTAAGTAAAACAAGCTATAGGTGAATACATAAAAATTATAAATTTGTTAAATGACAATGACTTGAGGTAATTTTTGTGAGTTGTTAATTTTGTTTGGGCTTTCATGCCTGTTTGTTTGAGAATGTCGTTGAAATTGTTTTTGAAATGTATTAAAATAATTTTTATTTTATTTTTTGAAAATTATTTTTACATCAGCACACAAAAATAATAAAAAAAAATAAAAAATTAAAATTAAATATTTATTTTTTTAAAAAATATTTTTAAAATAAAGTGGAAAAGACACTTTATCATGGATGTGACCGTTGAAATTGGTAAAAATTTAAACCCGGCCTTTATACGTTTAGACCAACTTTTTGAAATGAGAAAAACCAGCATCATGTTTTCTAAGAAACCTTTTTTTTTTCTTTCTTGGTTGGTCCCCTGAATATCATTCATACTCTCCGAGAGAGAGAGAGGAATCCAATGGTTCATGAAATTAAATTTGTGTTTTAGAGCGTGGGACTAGCATTCCATGGCTCATATGATATTAAAATTATATATTCAACTTGTTATTGAAAAACATATACAACGCGAGTATGCTTGCAAATGCAGTTTAATTGTGTTTTTAAAATATTTATTTCAAATTATTTGTTGCATGATTTATATTATTACAAATAAATTTTTTAATAGGGTTTTAAATTTTAATTAAACCATATGGAAACCAATCTAAAATAAATAAATCAATTTAATAGGGTTTAAATTTTTTTTGGATAATCAGTAAAAACATAACATAATTTCTATTATACACATGGACTGAAAAAAGATTAACTAAAGAAAAAAAAGTAATAATAATAAGTAAAAAATATAAATTATTATTATTATTATTATTTATCACCGTACGAATAGTGGCGTGTGAACGATGTTTTTCTTATATTTTATCCAATAATCACATAACATATATATAAAAAAACAATAAAAAAAACAGTGTTTTAGCTGTGGGAAACCGTGTTTTCCCCCACACCTTTTGTAGCTTTGTACTTGATCATCACAGGCAAGTGTGGAAGTATTATTTAGGGTGGATGGTTTACACATTGTGAGAGCTGCTTGATGGAATGTTTGTGATTGAAATTTTAATATATGTTTAGTAATGTTGTTATTTGAAAAAAAAATTTATTTTAAATTATTTATATGATTTAAACATAAATTAATATATTTTTAATACAAATGCTCTGAAACACCTCTTGCCACCGTACCATAGCACCTCCAAACGGGGCACAAAAGGTGCAGATTGATGGTCCTGGTGCTGCTATATAGAAGGAAATGTTAGATAGATGTTTTTTTGAAGATTTTTTTATTTAGAAAAATATTAAAATGGTTTGTTAAAAAATAATTTAAAAATAATGATCTCTTGTGGAACAATATTTAGCCGCGTTGCTAAAAATACAGAGAAAGTAGGGCTCGTAGGGTCTGGGCCAGGCAGTGGCTGACGCAGAAGTTTGGCTGGTAGTGATGGAAAGTGTGTTTTAATAAAAGTCAGTATCGTAGGTGGGGCCGCATCGGGCCCACAGTCCTAAGGAGCCCAGACAAAATGGCCCAATGAAAGCAATGGTCGATGAGATTCTCTTTAGCCACAAGAATCGCAATATGTTTTGCACAATTCAAGCGTGCAAGACACCTGCAATGCATTAAAATAAGCTATAATATAATATAATATATATATATATTACAATATAATATAATATAATATTTAACTCTCTGTTGAGAATAGAAATTATACAATTTATTCTACTCAGTGATTCTTCATGGCAATTTGCATAAGAACATTTTCATATCACCAAGACCAATTAAGAAGATGAGAGAATGTCTGCAAATGGAAATAAGAAACATGAGGGGGGTGAGTCGAGTTCAAACTCGAAAAGGGCGCGTGGGAGAAATGTAAATTAAGGGAAGGGGGTCACATGGTTGGTGAGAGATGGAGCCCACCATCAACCCCCACGTATACGTCAATTTAGCTTTCCTATATATATATATATATATATATATATATTGGCCCCTACCATCATCGTCAGAAGAAGAAGACAGTTTAGGGTTTGCTTTTGAATTTGGGATCAATCCAAGAGCTTTCTTTCTCTGTTAACAACAGTGCTTTTCTTTTCACCTTCCTCGATCGAGCGAGAGCTCGTTCTTTTTCGTAGATTAAATGGTGGATTGATGCTTCTTTATAACTCAACAGGTTTAGATCATGTGTGGGAAAGAGGGGTTTGGGTTATTTCTTAAAATGTTTTTTTATTTAAAAATATTTCTAATATAAACATATAAAAATAATATAAAAACAAAAAAAAATATTTTTTTTTAAAAATAGATGTCAAACAGCATCTTATTCTATCCGTATAAAACTAAAATACATTAAAAAAATATATATTTTAAGAAACGACAGCTATCAGTGTCACAAACAACCATAATCCAGGGATGATCTGAAATTTGAACGTTAGAAGAAAACATTGCAAAGCATATTTATATTTTGAAAAGGTACACTGACTTTTATAAAACACAGAGGAGAGAGGAAAGATAAAATTACACGAGCTGAAATGGAGGGAGATTGGACAGGGAGCCCACTGAAGGACTATTTAGTCTTTCTTGCTGTCAGAAAGTGGGACCCAATATTTGTAGTCTACCGTCACCCATGTTTGACTGTCATGGCCACCCGAGGACGACTCCTCCAACGCCCACAGAATCCCACCATCTCCTCAATATTTTTAATTAGAAAAACAAAAAACAAAACTCTTCACTTGGCGTAGGCAGATTTCTTTTCTTACACAGATCCCTAGAAGCATCTCTGCAGCTTAGGGTACCCCTAGAATTCTGTGCCGACTGTTTGGGTTATGGGGTTCAGCAACAGCTTGGATTGGCTTCTTTTGCTGTTCTTGGGATCTGAGAAGTCTTTCTCCAAGTGGCTTGAGCCGATAAGCCAAGCCCCTCTTTTTTTGGTGGCGATTTATCCACATCTATTTCTACGTAGAATTGATTCAGAAAATGTTACTGATCGACAAGTCGTTGGTTCCATTATATATATAATTCTTTTTTACTGAATATTTAAATTTTTAAAAAGTTTTAGTAAACTCTTTGTTTAGTATATACATTAAATAAAATTATATAAAAATTATTCTAATTTAATTTTATCAATGGGGTAGTTCCAAGAAAAAATCTTCAAAGAAGCAAGTCGGTTAATCATAGGTAGCATGTTAAACTTGTGATTTAAATTATAATTTATGTTAGTTATTTTTTTTAATCTTATTATATGATAAAATTAAAAGAAAATCTTACATGAAAGAATAAAGTTGAAAATAATATGAAAATGATGAAATTGAGAGGAGACTTTTCTCTTTATTTTTTAGATGTAATTGTTGTATAACTTAGTTATAGGTTTTTTATGGAAGGAGCAAAGACGTTGTTATACGTGGATAAGACCAATGAGTTTACATTAATTTCCTAACCAATTTTAGATTTTATTTATATGGTGTTAAATAAAAATATATAAGATATTTTACATTGAAGTTGAACATATGAATAAATATATAAAATTGAAAATATTAACTATAAAATAGAAGAGCATCAGCTAATTCCCTTTTGCTGTGCATATTAACCTTAACCCTCTAAAACAAAGTTATTGAATTTCGCCTAATCAAGTTAATATAAAATGTAATATTTTAATATGTTTTTTTTTAAATAAAAACTATTAATCAAGTTTTATATACATCACTGCTATCTACATTCACGTTACATTGCATCATCTCCTGTACATATATTGCTGTCCGCGTGTCATCCTATTGCTGCCAATTATATATATATATATATAAGGACAAGATTGCCTAAAGTGCTATGGCTTCACCGACTCAAAAATGCAGGTTGGATAAGAGCTGAACACTTATAATACATGTAAACATCAGATTTACGGAGGCGTTATGATTTAGGAGCGGCTACTTTAATATTTGTCAGCCAGACCACAATTTAGCACCACTAGAAGATGTGATCGTGTGAGAGTGGGGTGTCGAATTGCGTAAAGCCGTAAACCATCCCCATGAGAGTTTTCTGCTGAGCTAATGTTTGACATCGAATTAAAGCTGACAGAGATATATCAATCAAGTTACGTGATGATATATAGTTTAAAATTTATATAGTGCATATCGAGTTTGAGTTAAAACATATCTTTTTTATAAAAAGTTAAGATAGTCGGAGATTTATTGAGCCTACAAAGTATGTTTTTCAGACTGGGATTTTCTCGTATCCAAAAACAATATGTCGAGCAAGAGAGATGGGTTTTGAAATAGAAGAATTTACCGGATTAAAGGCATCCTGTTGTTTTCCTAAATATGCCTTGCATGTCAAGAAAAACAAAGGCATGCACCTCAATGCAGACAAGCTATGGTAAAAGAGAATCGAGCATTTAAACAAATAAAAACTTCCTTCTCTCGGGAAAGATTCTCCCAACTCGAACCGGGAAAAAAAAATAGACAGGGAGAAAGCATTTGCAGTCTGGGTCAATCGAACCAAACCCAGCACCCAGTATTTGCGAATGTACGTACATGGAGCCAAAACATGAAATAGTGATGAATTGATTTCAATATGTAAACATCACAGGCTGCAAATTCAAACGTAACCCCATGTAGAATTTGGTGTTGGAAATGTCGCCTGTGCTACCCTACCAGGCTGAGTAAGTACAGGAGGGCTCACTTTTTCCATCGTGGATTGGTCGAAGATGGATACAAATAGGGATCAAAGCAGTCCATTCCTACCAGGTCAGCTGGTAAAGGGTCGTCCCAGCTTAACCAAGGTCTCGAGTTCGAGTCTTGGGTATGCATCTGCTTTGAAACTCGTTTGGTAGAGCTTTACCGCCTTTAATGGTCCTACCCGGCTCGAATCCGGATTAATTAACAGTGGCTGGAGTACCGGATGGTTTATAAAAAAAAAAGTTGTCCATTCCTTTGAGGTCACACGGAGATAGGACCCTCAAAAAATAATTTTAAAAAAAGAGATGCTCTAGAATGAACTAAAAGATGAAAGCTCCTTCACCATGCTATGAACGGGTACGCAAGGCATTAAACTTGTAGAAAACAGTGAGCGACTCGTGGGGGTGGTGGGATGCCCTAGCTTGCAGAAATCTCACAATGAGGTGACGGGACAAGCTAGCTAACTTATTTATGGTAGGCTAAGACAGCACACAACAATCCACATCAAGAGAAAGCTACATTTCTATAGAAAAAAAAGAGTCATCCACAGTAGGTTTTACAGTGTCATGAAACAACATTTGAGGTATCTGTCGCCATGCCAATCTCATACAATTTATTGTAAGGAAGAATTTAGGTAAAACATGGTCGAGAAGAATCGATCAATTGGCTGGCATGAAGGAGGCTTCGATGACAATACAGAGCTCGGTCAATCTCGATATGAATATAAATAAATTATGAAAGTTATACATTACCATACCTTGAAAAACATTGCTACGCTAATCTGGATTCGTCAAACAATATTGTAAATCTTTTAGAAATCTGATGGCTAAAACAAATTGTTATTACGTCATTGGTTTGGTTTAGTTATCTAAATTTATTAATAATGGTCATCATCTAATACTACATCAATATTTAATGAAGTAGAGAGTTATTTATTATTTAATGACAATAATCAAAATCAAATTAATTAAGATTATTGAGCTACTGAAGTCATCATCTATCATCTCAGAAGAACTAGAAATTAAAATGGTCATCATCAAATTGATTAGGTGCAAATAGAATCCTTTTCATTTCAAAAGTACACTAAGAACCTTTAGAAACAAATCTTTCAATAATGGCACAAAAAGCAATTCAGTACTTTCAAAATGGGTTTTTAATAATTATCATGTAATAGAATAGGAAAAAAAAAGGAAAAATATATATAAAAAAAAACATAGTGAAATGACCATAATTCCCTTAAAATTCAAAGCATTAAAATTGATCTCAATGGGTTTTATTTATCTTTTCATAATATTTTTTTATTAACACGTCATCTCAAGTTCAATTCAGTATTTTGTTAAATATTAAATTTTCAAAAAAAAGAGTCAAATGGGTATACGATACTCGAAAGCATGTGGGAGGCTCCTATGCACACATTTGACAGCATATGTTATACTGCTTGGCATCCAAAAATTCCCTTCATTTATGTTATTGGACATGTCATCATGTTTCTTCTCTATCAAATAACATCTGCAGGCAGTGGTAGTCTAGTTTGTCACTGATAAATATTTTCTTCTTCTTATTCTCTCTCTCCTCCTTTGAGAATTACATTTTAACCCTTATTGTTTCAACTTAAATTCTTTTTTTTATTTGTAATTTGAATTCTTGATCTTTTACTGGAAGTTTAAATTGTTTGTAGTTTATCCTTTAATTCCAATTTATAAAATATTATATTTTTAAAATTTGGTCTTTAATCTTTTTTATTTCTATATTTTCCCTTTATCCTATTGTAAAAGTTTTATTTGTTTTCAGTTTTATCTTTTAATACAAATTAATAGTTCTATGTTTTCCAAATTGGTTCTCATTATTTTTATTTTTGATTTTTGGTTTTTTTCTATGTTGTTTTGTAAAAAAATATTATTATATTCAACTCCACACTTCAATCAAAATTTTATTTTTTATTTTTAATTTCAATGTTGATCCCATTCTTTTGATCTTTTTGTGTCCATTTGCTAAATTTTTTTTGTTTAATTTCACTCTTCATTCAAATACAAAAATTATTTTGTATATAGATCTTGATCTTCATTCTTTTTTTCTTTTAATTTTAATGTATAATTAAAATTATTTTTTCAATTTTATTCTTCTATATTTGATTGGTTGAAAATTGGATTTCATAGTTTGCCTATAGAGTGTTTCAAATCTAATGATCCAGGTCATAAATTTGAAAAGTTAACTTTATTTTTAAAATAAAATCAACTTATTCAATCTAGTCATCCATAACCTTGTTTTAAAAACACATTTGAACATATGTTTTTTCTAAAACAAATAGTCCAGCCCAATTGGGGACATGAAGGCTAGTTATATGCAACAACACCAGGTTTTCAGAGACTGGTCTACTTCGGAGGAACTGTTTTCCAAGGCTAGACCTTACAAAAGGTTTCGCACTTATCTTGGGCCGTAGCAATCTTAATCTTAATTGGACCTTGTTTGGTATTTGGGCTTCGCAACCTCGGCCCAATCCATTGCCCGAATGGAATCTTTTCTTCTTCTTTTTTCATCAACGGATTTCATTTCAATGAACTGTAAGCCCAGCGGTGCACATAACAAATTCCTCCCTGCCATCGAGCCCATAAATGTAGGCCCTGTTTTTGACATGAAGCCCAATTTTTGGGAAAGCTGTCTTTTTTTTATTTGAATCTAGGTGAATCCTTTTGAGCTCCCAGGCCTAATAAAGTCTAGTTTCGTAGGTCCAGTGGATAGCTAAACATTTGGGAGGGTTAAATTATATGTATCCAAGACACATATATTAATTAACAATAAAAAAGAAGAGGGGATTTTACGGTAACTCTCCTCGTAAATAATTTTTTTTTTACTTACAATTTTTTTTAATTTTAATTTTAATTTCATACTTGAATTGAATTTCATGATTTTTTAATTTATTTTTTTATAAAATTATCTTAGTCCTGTAATCCCAACCACAAATTAATAGGTTAACTTGACTTAATTGAGTTTTTATCCCTTTTTTCTAATTGGTTTTTTTTCTTGATTTTATCTTTCAAGATTGGGTTCATTTCCAATTATGCTTTGTAATTTATTTTATTTTCTTTTTATAAGGTTATCCTAATCTTATAAGGTTATCCTGATTTTATAACTCAGATCATGAGTTTGGAGGATTAACTCAAGTTAACTGGAGTGATTTTTTTATTATATTTTTTTTTCTATTTTATCTTTAGGCACTAGGATTATTGAGGAGATTGAGCTTTATAATTGTTTTTTTTTCTAATCGGTTACCCTAATCTCAGGATCTGAGATATGAGTTTGATAAGTTAATCTAAGTTTACTCATGTTATTTTTTTTTCATTTTTAATGATTTCTTTTCAACTCTATCCTTCAAACTTGGGTTTATCATAAATTAAGCTTTATAATTTATTTCAATTTATTTTCTATAGGGTTATCATACTCATATGACACAACATATAATCTAATAAGTTGACAAAAATTGATCCAATATATTATCAATATTTATATAATAAATATCATCTTAAATTGCTTTGAGTCAAACTACATTTTAATTGGTTGTCGGGGTTATTTTTTGACCTAACAAATAGACTGAATCATATTAGGTCAATCCCCACGATGTTTAAATTTTTTTCTACGATAACTTAATTCAACTCGTAACCTAGCGCAGGCCAATTTGCATTATTCATTGAAATAGTGTTCTAAGAAATTTGCACCTCAACATTAAGCTAGGATTTAAGGGCAACATCATCTTTGTACCATAAGACATTTTTGTTTTTAAATTTGTGCAAGGTAGTATTTTCAAAAAAAAATTTATCTAACTCTTTGTATAACTTGAGCCAAATAGCATAATTCTTTAGAATAATGCTGTAATGAATTTGACCCTAACTCAAAATAATATTAAGCTAGAATTTGAGGGTAAGAAGATCTTTTTATTATGATTCAATGTTATTTTCAAATTGTTTGGGAGAAGATTGGTCTTTTTTATTTTTTTTGTCTAAAGAATTAAATTACTTAAATAACCCAAAAAAAGGCTTAAGCCTTGGGGCTTTATTATTGAAATAAATTACTTAATTACTCCTGGGTTCAAAAATTAGAATACTATTCTTCATGGGTGTTTTGGTCTTTTCATCTTTATATTTTTTTCTAATTTCAAGTGAACTTAATCATTTTTGTCTTTTAATAAATGTTTCATATTTTTTTCAAAAACAATCTAGCTAAAGCCATGCACACGCTATCAAGCAAGATTTATGGGTGGGGTCTTTAGGTTACCAAAAGTCATTTGTGGCAACATTTATAAGATCTCAACGTTCTATCTGCATAGAACAACACATGCACCACTGATTTGGCATCGATGAGCATATTTTTCCACTCTTCACCTTGAATTTCATGTCAACTCATTCAAATATTCAAACCAACCCCTTCATTTTTTTCACACTCAACATTTGGCCTCTATCATTTTGTTTACTATTTTTTATTTTGAATTATCTATAAAATTAGAAATATTTTTAAGTTTCATACCCTTCCATTGTGTTTATTTCAAATTTGATTTTTATTATTTAACTAATTTAGTATTGAAAGATAACTAATGAAAATATAATCCATTTAAAACACTTGTCAAAGTAAAACAAATAGCAATAAAAAAAATGATAATCAAATTTGATAGTAAGAAAACCCAAGAATAAATAACCAATATCAAACAAAACAAATAACAATCAGTATCATTAGCAATGAAACTTTGTTTTGTTGGTAGAAAATTGAGCGTCTTGTTAAGCTCAAGTATATGATTTTATGGCTTTGAGTTTGAAAGATTAACTCAAGTTATGGAAGTTCATCCAAGTTTATGGCATTTTCTTTTTTTTTAAGCTTATATTTTTTATGTTTCATCTCTTAATATTTATTTAGATGGAGACCAGGCTCTATTATCCTTATTTATTTGCTTTTTTAAAGATTTTTTCTCTAATAATAAAAATTACTTATGTTTTCTCGAGTCTTTTTATTTTTTATTCGTTGTTGTATATACATTGGCTAATTAACACTAAATTAGTTAGCAATTGAGCTTCTTGATTCATTTCATGTTTATAATTTTAAAAGGCTTTCATAGGTTTGCTTAATTTATTTATTTTTCTTTTTTAAGCCAATTTTTTTTCAAATTTTGTCGTTTATATTTATGTCTTCTATATAAAGTTCTATGAATTCTTAAAATGACTTGGGGTGTCTTGTATATTTGTATATGTTATTTTTTGATAGATTTACCTTTTCAAATTCTATAAATTGATTTTCCCCCCAAATTCATCATTCAACATTGTATTGGTTGAGAAATGTTTTTTATTATTATTATTATTATTCAATGTTGAGGTTTTTTTATGTTAGTCTTTGTGATTTTCTCTAGTTTTCATTATATTCGTTTCTCTTGATTATATTGCTTAGACCATGGATTCTGCAAGTCAATCTAGATAGACCTTTTTTTAAGTCACTCATTCTAAATTCATTATTTCTCTTGCTCTTTCATTCAACATTATAATATTTTAGAATTGAGTTGTATAATATTTCCTTATTAGCTTTCTATTTGGTAATCTCATTTGAATGATTTGAATTGCATTGCTTGGTTTGCTTTGTTTTTTTGGTGTTTTTTGGTATTTTTTTAGTTGACTTTTTTTTTATCTCAACATTATTTTGTTTTGCCTTTTGTTTTGGTTTTTGTTTTCAATATTAGCCTTAACAACTTTGTCACAATGTTGTTTTTCATGCGGTCTCCCTAAGACGGAGGAGCCTGGAAAAGAGTTTTTCATAATCATAAAATTATAATTATAATTTTTAGGAGTCATTATCTAGTATTAATGTTACTAAAAAACTTAATGATCTGTGAGAGTCTGGATAAGGAGAGTAATTGTGTGAGGGGAAGACACGTCACCTCCAGTAAATCTGTCGCGATGGCGATTTTTGACGCGCTCAGCGCCCGCCATTCTCCTTTTTCGAGGAACAACGACGCTACGGATAGAAATATGGGGATGTTTTTATAGTCGTAAAATTACGACTATAAATATCGAGAGTCGCCACCTAGTATTAGGGTTACTAGGAACCTATTGGTCTGCAAGAGTCTCGAGTAAGGGGACTTGTTGTGCAAGGGGAAGACGCATCACCCCCAGTGCACCCTACCTAAGGTAAGCTGCATTGTTGTTTGATTGTTTATTTTCTAAATTAAAATTTTGCACCGCATTTTTCAAAGAAACAATTTTTTTTTTTTTGTCGGTGTACTTTACAATGTAATTTTACACCGCAGTAAAAAAGGGGTACTTTACAATGTAAATTTACACCACAAAATCTAAAAAAATGATTAATAAATTATCCTTTTTCATACACGGGTGTACTTTACAATGTAAATTTACACCGCCAAACAAAATAATTATTAAATCATTTATGACATTTTGTCGCTTTCCAATGGATAATTGTAAACCGGTTACAATATCCAAATTTTATTTTGAAATATGAAAGGAGAAACAAAAAATATGCAACATATTTTTTATAAAAACTACAAGAGAAAAGCTTTGGAATCCGACCTTATGCAAGAAAACAAAATATATTTTTGAATTTTTTTAAAAATATTTTTTTTTATTTTTATTTTTTATTTTTATTTTTTATTTTTATTTATTTTAATTATTTATTTTATTTTTATTATTTTATTATTTTATTATTTTATTATTTTATTTTATTTTATCGAGTCGAATTTGTCGACTTAGTGGATTGACGACCAGCTCAATTTGAGTGGGCTCCGACCTCGTCTGGGCTGGAAGCCCAGTTCATTTCGGTCTGGGTCGGGTTAACCCGGCCCAAAAAAAAAAAAACGAAAAAGGAAATCGAAGAAGAAGAACAGTGCATGTGCACTGTTCATACAAAGTTTAAAACATCAACGAGAGGGTTACATGAGGATACCGTCGTGTAGAGGGGATAGAGGTGATCCTTCCTGTCGTCGTGGTTTTGAAAATGGAGGTCGGTGGCGGCCAGGAGGTGGGTTTGAAGTCGCCGGTCTGTTGCTGCCGTTTGCCCTCTGTCTCTTCACTCGTCGCTGGAGAAGAACGGAAAAGACTCGGGTGGTTGTTGGTTGCTATGCTGAGGAAGAAGCTTCAGGCGTGGTGGTGCATGGTGGTCGGGGACGAGGACTGGGAAGCTGGCCGAAAAGGAGAGAGAGACGGTGGTCTGTTTCTTTTAGAGAGAGAAAAACGGCGACCGAGAGAGGGAGAGTGGAGAACTGCCACACCTCCACCCGAAGAGAGAGAGCTGCCGGAGAAGTTTCCGGCGTTGGAGAAGAGGATGAAGGCCTGTTGCCGAAGATGATGAGAGAAAAAAAAAACTCGTCCCTGTCCCCTCTCTGCCTCTCGTTTTCTTTTCCTCTGTGCTCCTCTGTCCTCAGTTTCTCTTCTCTTCTTCTCTACAAGTTTTCATTTTTGTCTCCTTTTTTATCTACTACTTCTCCTTCAGCTCTCTCTTTTCCTCCCTCGTCTCCAGCTCTCTTCTTCTTCCTCTGCTCCCCCTCTTTCCCGTCTGCCCCCTTCTGCTTGGTTTGCATGGCTATTTATAGCCATGCTGATATGGTGGTATGCCACAGTATTTATGCACTAAAGCATAAAAAACTTGGATAATATTTGCTTTTGGTAGTGGGTTGTTGAATTATTATAGGTAAAAATATGCTTTAGTCCTTCAATTTGTGTGCTTTTTTATTTTGGTCCCTGCTTTTTATTTTGTGCAATTTGACCCTCAATTGAGCATTAAATTCTCAATTGTCTTCAATTTGGCCCCTAATTTGCACAATTAGCTTGGAAAAATTCAATTGGGTCTCCAAAAAATTCCAAATTAAATTCAAGAATTTGACCTTTTGTCAATTAAGCCCATAATAAAATTAATTTGATCAATTTAAAGCATAATTAAGCCCTTGCACTTAATTAAATTCTTTAATTGGATCCTAAATTAATTCTCAACCATAATAATATTTTGAATTAGCCCATGATTAAATCAACTTGGCTTATAAAAAATATAATTATGATTTTTGACTTTAAATTTTAGCTTGAATTTGTATTTTTTTTCCTCATTTTTGGCATAATGAGGATATGATTAAGCTCAGAAAATATTCAAAATTTTCACCACAATTTTTCTAACAACCCTGACCTCTTTTATTTTATTTTTGGCATTTTTATTTTATTTTGGGGAGTCACCCAAAAATTGGGTGATGACAAAATCTATCTAAAGTAAGTTGTATTGTTATTTAGTTATTTTTAGAGAACAAGTTTCTATTCGTTTGTCTCTTATAAGGTTCAACATAGATTTTTATATTCTTTTGTTTTTTTGGTGTTTTTTTAGAAGACTTTTATTTATTTCAAAATTATTTTATTTTGCCTTTTGTTTTGGTTTTTTTCTTCAATATCAGCCTTAACAACTTTGTCACGATGTTGTTTTTCATATGGTCTCCCTAAGATGAGGGAGCCTTGGAAAGAGTTTTTCATAATCATAAAATTATAATTATAAATTTTAGCAGTCATTACCTAGTATTAAGGTTACTAAAAAAACTTAATGATCTGCGAGAGTCTAGGTAAGGAGAGTAATTATGCGAGGGGAAGACACGTCATCTCTAATAAAATATATCTAAAGTAAGTTGCATTGTTATTTAATTATTTTTAGAGGTCATGTTTCTATTTGTTTGTCTTTTATAAGGTTCGAGATAGATTTTTCTTTTATAAGAAAATCTCTATCTTATTGGATTAAAGACATAATTGTTCTAAGCTTTGAATATTGGTATCATATCTTTTTTTGTATTTTTTTCTATCTTTAAGGGTATACTATACAATGTAGCTTTACACCCTTGAATATTAGAACCTATAACTAAATGAAAATATGTAAAGTGAACAAAATGTTTGATAAAATGTTTTTAATATTTTTGTTGAACTTTAATGGATAATCATAAATTGATTATGATATTATTTTTTCATTTTAAACATGAGAAAATATACAATTTTTGTTTTGTAAAAATATACCTAGAATAAAATTTATATTTTGATTGTATGCACAAAAAAAATTATATTCTTGAAATGAGTGTTTTTTTTTTGTTTTTTTGGAAAAGAAGAGATATTTTGTAGTGAGACTATATATTACAATGTAAATATACAAACCAATATTGAGCAAAATCAAAGGACAAGCATGCAATGAAATCACAAATTTTTTGAAAGGCCTCTTGATGGGTTGGACCCAACCCATCAAGTAAAATAAAAACAAAAACTTGAGATGATGATTTTGGGTGGAAAAATGAATGGCTTACCTTGCCTTTATAGAGGTGAGTGGTGATCGAAGTTTTGATGGTGGTATTGTATGAAAGAATTTGGATGATTGACGGAGTTGATGACATTGTTGAAGGTGGTGCAGAAGAGGGGCTGAAATGGCTATTACAATAAGAGGAAAATTCTAGGTTTTTAAATAATTTTTCCCCAAATTTGGCTTTAGATTTCTTGATGTCTTTAGCATGGGATAAACCCCTATTTATAGATAACGAAAAGGAGAAATATAGTATTTACTAGGGAAACATTTAAACTCTTTATTCAATCCGAAAGCATATCAACTATTGGTTCAAAGTATCTTTGCCTGTGAGAATTGACAACTCAAGGTTGCCTAAGTTGTCATATTTAGGGTGACACGGAGGCGGTTGTGGTGTCAATCAACTGACACTGATAATACCAAAATGTAGACAAATATCATGTCATTATTTTGATATATGAGTTATCGAATTTGGTGAAGTATAGAGATATCGAATGTACTTACAAATTAAGTCCCTTAGTTGTCTTTTCAGGAGGATAAGGAAAAACACAATGAATAGTAATCATACAACATGCCTATTTACCTTAGTGGATCAGACTACACGTCATTTAGTTCCTTTTTTTCTTTGTTACTTTCCAAAATAACGTGATTTGTACTTGTATTTCGGCCAAAATTCAATTTGATCCTTTAATGTTTGGTTGTTTTTTTATTTTACCCCACTCAAACTTCAATGAAAACCCCAAATCTACATGTTTTTCTAGTTCTTAGTCTCATATTTATGCAATTTGACCCTTAAAACTTTGATTTTCTTTCAATTTCACCTTTAATTTTGGCCACTTAAATCCCTATAATTTGAAATCTCTTACAAAATGATCTTTAAGTGCAAAATTTTTCAATTTTGCTCGTAATTGACACAAAAATATTGATTTTCTTGCAATTTTACTCTTTAATATCAACCAATTAACCTGGTAAAAATTAAATTTGGTCTTCTTAATTAAATCTAAATTAGGTTTTTTTTACTTAATTTCTCACCAATTAGACCCCTAATAAAATTAAACTCATCAATTTAAAGCATAATTAAGTTTTTGCATTTAGTTAAATCTTTCATTTTGACCCTAAATTAATTATTAACACATAATTAAACTTTAATTTGGCTCATGATTAAATCACATTGGCCTATTAAAAACTTAATGATGTCTTTGTACTTAATTTTTATGAAAAATTATCCAATAATTATTTATTTTAACTTGAATCTGTATTATTTATTATTTTTTGACACACATCTAAAATTTTTATCTTAATTTTTCTACCATGTGAGCTCCTTTTTGTTATATATATTTTTTTTATCATAAGTGCAATTAACTATTTACATCCATTATTATAGCAAAAAATAATAATAACTTATCAAGAATGGAAAGCAGACGTTCGTCTCGATGCATGCTAAAGAGAGATTTTATTAAGAAAATAATTCCAGCCAATCGTAGATATCAAAAATCCTCGTGCGGGTGCGACCGACTTCTTCTTGGGAACCACACGTGGCTCTCGAGACTATAAAAATCTGCTCTCCACTTGCTTTACCGACACGTCCAATCAGTAAACTAATCAGTGACATCGTCTGTCTCTATACTTGCTGTCTTTTAATTAACTATGTGGGCCTCCTTTTCGGCTTCACTCCCAATCTTCACCGTCCATTTTGCTGACTCTTTCTCTTCTAAGCTATCTCTGAATCAATAATTCAAAGCATTGCATATTTGTTTTTATATATAAATTTTAAAAGCTCTATTTAGGAAATATAAATCTCATTTGGGAAGAGTTTGTTTTTCAAAGTGATTATTGTGTTGAAATATATTAAAATGATATTTTTTTTTATTTTTTAAAAATTATTTTTGAAATCAGCACATTAAAATGATCTAAAACACATAAAAATATATTCATTTAAAATCAAATTTTGGCCAAAACCGATGGGATCGCAATGTCAAACAGACACTTAATATTACCGGTGCTAGTGCAATAACTTCTGTTTTTAGTTATGTTTTAAGAGGATGTTTTTTCATATAATTTTAATGTATGGATGTTAAAAATAAATATATATATATATATATATATATATATATTGGATTATAATATGAAATATATTAGATTTATTAACGTAGAACTCTCTAGAAAAAAAAAAGAAAATAAATAGCTAATTTTTTGAACAGGAGAAGGAGTAGATCAAAGAAAAAGCAATTGATTCTCAATGTATGAATTAATTGATGATAAATGATTATAAGATAAGATAAGAATTTATAGTGATCTTCACGGTTTGCAGTCATACTGTTTGTCCACGAGGTGGGTAGATTGATTCCCCCCCGTGAAAAGCATTCTTTATTGGATATATATAGTAAGATAAGACAAATAATAAATCTGGTTATCTATGATTGATGTGATTTTTACCAACTTTATTCCACAATTCTAAATAAAGGGACAATAAATTAAAAGTTTAATATATAATGTACCAAGAATTTCTATTTTTTTCTTGTACTCTTGATTTATCATAACTTGTTCCCCCCCTCTTAATTAATATATGAGGCACACAATAATACAACAATGTGTATATAATAATGTTAATTTACCTAAAACTGAACTTTGAAAAATATTTTTGGTCCATACATTTTCAGTAAATCTAAGAGTATACTATTCTAAATATACTAAAAAGAAATAAGTAATTGCAACATTGTTTAATTTTTCTACAATGCTACAAAATAATTTATATAAAATCTTATATATTTTTATTAACACATGTGATCTTTATTATATTTTATTAACTATAAACATTATTTTTTTATATCACAATAATATTTTTTACTTGATATAAAAAAAAAAGTCAAATAACACCTCCACATAAATATTCTCTTCCGACGTATGCATTCTATAATTTCTGGTGGGATTTTTACAGTTGTTTGTTAGAAAAACAGACGTAATTGTGGAATGGCCAACATTCAATACAATGAACCTTCGTGGAAATGAAATGAATACGTGTGCGCGCGTGTGTGCCAAATCATCTACAAGACCAAATCATCCACGTTCCTCGTATCCTATATATATATATATGTATATGTATATAAAGATATGACACGACCATAAAGAAAAGCAAGAAAGATGATCACGAGTAGTCAATTAAAACCAAATTCAAAGTTGGGTCTGATCATCACGGAGAAGATACAGGTCATGGGAGGGTCGGAGCCGGGACAAGCATGCAGGATTCATCCGTATCATGATCAGAAACAAGGGGTCTGTGCGTCATGTTTAAGAAAGAGATTAACGCAGCTAATCCTTGTTAATACTTCACAAGCTGCAGTTATGGCACCTCCTTCGTGTTCTTCTTCTCCTGGTGACCCTTTCTCCTCCGCTTCCCCCTCAAGCCACGTGTCTCGCCGGAGCCATCACCGGGACATTTCGGATAATAATAATAATAATATGGGCTCGATATCTTTCCGGGTAAGTATTGGTAATCGGTTAAGGAAGAGTCGGTCGCTTGCTTTTGTGTCAAGAAACCATGTTGGAGAGGTCAAGAACGGGAAGAAGAACAGAGGGTTTTGGACAAAGTTGCTTCATTTGAAGGGGAAGAAGGATCAGGTTTTGATGCGTCCTGGTGGTCTCTATGAGTGAGAGGTTGTATAATTGATCCCCCCAAAAAAAGGGTTCATATATGAGATTAAGCTTCTTCTTCTTCTTCTTCTTCATCTTCTTCCTCCTCCTCTTATTCTTATTTCCTTTTGAGAGAAATTAGAGGGGGGAAATGAGATCAGGTTATTAGGAAATAATTAAGCCGCTATTAACGGATTTAATTTATTTTTATTATGAATTTGATCAGCTGAAGAGTTGTAAGGTTAATTTCTTTGCACAATTGGGCATCTATCCATCATTTTTTTTCTTAATTCGGAGCCCGTTGCAGTGGACGGCGGTGTATCTCTATCATCTCCCAACACCCCAACTCGAACACTTAGATTTGAGATTCAAATTAAAATTAACGATTAACTGTTTTCTTGAGACCAGTGAGTAGTAGATGGAGTTGCTGTCACGGTACAGTGACGGCATTGATTAGATAAATGCTTGGTGTTCCCTCGCAAGCAAGTTAACTATATATTGCAGATTGCAGGTGCCCTATTTCTTTGACTTTCCTCGTCGCTTTTATCATACATCAAGGATTTGAGATATTCTTGGCCACCTAAAAAATGGTGGAAGATTGACTTCAAGACCGTCATTGATTACTAATATATATTCATACGCCACTGATTCGAAGCTTTTATCACATATTAAGAACATTAATTAATTGACTGTTTGATTGTAGTGTAGTTGAGTTTATTTATTAAATTATTATTTTTATAAATATATTAAAATGATATATTTTTTTATTTTAAAAAAATATTTTTGAAACATTAAAAAATATTAAAATGATCTAAAAACATTAAAAAATCAATTTAAAGTAAAAAAATCAATTTTTTCAAAAATATTTTTGAAACGCGGTGTCAAATAGCCCCAATTGCATCTTTCCGTTTGGTATTGTAGTGGTGATATAGTTGATTTTCAAAATGTTTTTCCTCATAAATGTATTTAGAAAATTTAATTTGATACAAAAATAATAATTTGTTTTCAAAGCAAAAATAAACATGAGCTCTTAAACTATCATCCAACAATTCTAAGGGCATGTGAATATATATTAGTAATGGTGCCAGTTTAGGTAACGGACTGACTTTTATATATATATAAATTCAATGTTCATGTCGGATTTGTGTGAATTTTAATTAATTTCATGGATTTTAAAATAAGTATTAATTACCAATTTCTAATTATCCTAAAAGTTATAAAGCTCAAACTGGTGATATATCAAATCTAGGGTCAGATCAGTGGCTGATTATGCAATAAAGATGACTTAATATAGTTGTAATAATTTCACGGGTTTTGAAGTAACCATCAATTACTAGTTTCTAACTTCTTAAGTAAGCATCAATTACTAGTTTCTAATGATCTTCAAAGTGTTTCTTATGATCTTCAAAGTTGTAAAGCTCGAATTGATGACTTCTAAAGTAAGCATCAATTACTAGTTTCTAATGATCTTCAAAGTTGTAAAGCTCGAATTGGTGACTTCTAGATACCAAATCTGGGGTCGGACTACTGACTGATAACGCAATCAAGATGAGACTTAATTTAGTTGTAGGAAGCGAAAGTTGACCATCCTTTCTTCTTTCAATCAATTATACGGCCATCTCCCCGCGGTTCATAGCATACGGAAAATATATTTTATGACAAATTAGGTAAGATGGTAGTGTGATACAGTCAAAGTTAAAAAGGGTCGCAGAGTAGCTTTCTTCACTTGCCCTGAAGATCGTTCAGTATAAAAGCATGAAGTCAACAAGCAAACTTCAATCAACATTCCCAGCAACGAGGCATACCTTTCAACGTTGCTTGAATTCCAAAACAACGGGCCGAAGGGAACGTACCAGTATATAGGCTTTCACTTTCAATTATAAGAACATCAATCAATTTGTGTTCAAATGCTATTAGCGTGTACACTACCCAGCAAGGGAAGCTTATGACGAAATCTGTTTTAATGGTACAATTCACGAGAAAAAAATCTGCCTACACAAGATCAGTAGTGTTCATAAATATAATCCTACTTTTGCTATCGTAGTATACGTATGTAGTCCCCAGGCTTCCATAAAAAAAGAGATCAATGAGATGGGTATCGCCTCTTATCTGTACACCTTGTATTCCAGTCTACAACAGGCATATAAGTTTTCATTGTGTCATGGGCAAGATCAACATTATCTGGTAGGATCTGAAATGTTGATCTCAGTCTCGTGCCCATCTTCATCATCATCGCTGAGACTTCCCCGGCCTCCGGATGGTCGTCTCAGTCTCTGGAATATCTCGTCAAGGGATTGGGATGATGAATCACGAGAGACAGGTTGTGGTTCCTGAGTTTGGCGTAAAGGAAGAAACTTTTTGGATCCTATGTTTGCTTTAAAACTCTGAAAACCATTCTTCATTGATTCCCATTTCGAGGCCAAACTGACTGGTGGTCCAGCTGTCGAGTTGTTTGTGTGAGAATCCCCATCATCAAGCAATGAAACCTTTGCAGAAGTAACGTTCTTCTCCACCGGCCTCATATTGGCTTGTCTGCTCTGTTCTCTAAAGGCAGCATACTTGTTACTGACAGCTTCTCTGCTTGTGCCATATCTCTGACTTTCTTCTTTCAAGGGTTTGGATTGACTTCTCTTTCTGTCCTCGATGCCTAAACTGCTTGTTGCCTTCATTTCAACAGCATTCCTTTCCTGAGCATTTTACTCACGAGTTAGAAGTAACATAAAAAATCCAGCTATCACTCTAAGATGACTAGGAAATACAATGATGATGCTTATATGGTTGCATCACATAAATGAGCCTCCGTGTAAGTCGCAAATCTGTCCTTCAAGTGGATCTAATCCAGAAAAATTACAAGTGATGCAAATAAATGTACACATGTATAAGCATAGCATAAAAATAGATTGATTTCATTGCTTAAGAGTACATACTGTACTATTGCTTCCAGACTCCACATCCACACCGTTAAAATTTCTTGCCAGTGGCACAACATGCTCACCAACTTTGAGTCCTTGTTCCAACCATGATCGTTCTGGAAAAAAAAATAAGAGGGAGAGGCTTATCAACCATCAAAGAATAATTGAACTCTTTAAACTTCAAGAATGTACTATTGTAAGTGCAAGCCATTGACAAAGAGATTGTATGTTTGGTAGCTTTTGCGATTGTGGTTTAAAAAAACTAGGTTTGAGAAAAACACTTTTAGTTGTGGTTTAAAAAAAAACAGTTTTAAAAAAATGTGGTTAAAATTGTTGTGAGATGGATTTTTATATGCAAAATAAATAAAAAAACAGATCTCCATGAATGAAAAGCAGGTTATTTTAGCTTCTACAAAACCAATATTTGAAACACAATTATGTGTGGGACTAATACAAAAGGCAGAAGTTATTCCGCTAACCAAAGGGTTTTTCTCTGTAGTTGGGCAAAAAGAAGCTACCACAATACCAAACAATCTCCAAGTGCAATTACCTTTTTGTAGGATAATTAATCCCGAAGGATCAAATCCATCAGTATCATCTGCCTCAGTTTGAAACCGAAATCTCTTCAAGCTTCCAAAGAAACCAATTACACGATCAAAGAAATTGCTTGCAACCAACAGGGTGTATATAACCATGATAAGTGGATAGATTCTGTTAAAATCATTTCCAAAAAAAGGGACAGCTTTGTCAATTTTCCCCATTCGCTGCAACCAGAGAATTAACAGATACCAAAGTAAAACAGTCAGTTTTCATGTAGATAAAGGATGAATATTCTCTTACAGAAATTCTGTGGTTATAACAATTTATTAATCAACCGACCTAGCAAATGAAAATAATATTACAAGTAGAAACTCTCTTACTCGTATAGAGACACAGATATATATCATGTGTTAACACTCTTTTCTCTTAACAAAAACAAAAGAGCTGCCAACTGAAGCCCAACTCAAAAACTGGAACATTGATTTGACAGAAACATTTGGAACTAAGAGGGTAAGAAATAAATATTTAAAACTTAGATCATCCAGGGATTCTTATAAAGATAGAGTAGCCATAATAGATGATTTCCTCAAATAGAGCATGCTCAACTAGTCAAGTTTTTCTAAGCAAAACTGTGAAAAGAGGCCCAGTATAAAAACAAAGTAAATTAAAAGGTTAAGCTTCAATCAGAACATTTATAAGAGTTCAAAAACTGGGAAATGTATATTTTTGCACCTCAAATGCTAATCTTGGTACCAGATGAGACAGCAAGACCTAAAATATCACTTTGCTCTATTTGCTCTCCCAGCCGGGGCAAAATATAAATAGAGAAAAGAGAAGGAAAGAGAATTACCTTTTCAAATATAGTTTCCTTGGAATCAAGATTAATGAGGTTGAGAAAGTTGTATGAAATGGGAGGAGCGTATCGGGCAACCATCCTAGCACACAGATGATACAATAAGATAAACCATCCTGGCCAAAAAAGGGGGCAGGGGAAATTCTGACAGCGTAAATCTGAGTGGAAAAACTTACGAACATATCATAAGCAAGCTAACTGAACTTGTCTGCCTAGGTGTTAATGAGTAAAACATTAACATTCCAATTTTGAACAAGGAGTAGTATGTGCAGACGCACATATACATCAAAGGTACAAAAGCCAAAACCTGGAATACATCAACAACAGAAAAGTAGAGAAAAATGAAAGTAAGACCTGTGTACTCCATTACTAATAGCACAATGCACACAGACCACATAAAGCAATATAAGAATTGTTGATAAAAGAAAAGAAAAATACCTGCATGGATAACTCTTGTTTTCCTACAGAGTTTATAAGGATTGAAAATAGAGAGAGATCAACTCCACCAAGCAGTAGAGTTGCCTCTGCTAAAAGA
Organism: Salix exigua; assembly: GCA_032356905.1. Classification (NCBI taxonomy): domain Eukaryota; kingdom Viridiplantae; phylum Streptophyta; class Magnoliopsida; order Malpighiales; family Salicaceae; genus Salix; species Salix exigua. The sequence goes on along the minus strand of CM063594.1, from coordinate 1,688,084 downwards.
ATTGCAGCAGACATGGTACACAGTATGACAGCCAACACCTTTTTAAGTTGCTTTTTTAAGATGCATCGCCACAAAAATTCTGCACAATTTTTTTTTGTAAGGTTTTAGATTCAAGACTTGTCAAAACAACAAACCACCTATACATTTTTGCATGTGTGTGTGTGCAGTGTCTGTGTATACACAGAGCATATGTACATCATAACCCCCCTCAAATAAAGCAGAATAGAATATACTTGAGAATACAATCAATGCAGAAGCATGTTATTTTCTATGGAGTTCACATCAGGAACTTGATAGCAAGGCCATCTATGAAACTAATATAAAAAGAACCCAGAGTTATGACAAACCAAGAGACAGGTCTTGTCATGATACTTTGAAACTCAATGGAAAGAAACGGGTTACTATATCTGGCAATTACCCATTGTATCAAAGGAAGCACCCAACTTCCCATTGCGAGCAGGCTTGAAGCTTGAAATATATTGCCTGTCATGACAGCATACAAAAATCTCAAGACCGGAGAGTCCAACTTGGGACATTCAAGGAAAGAGATGGAAAATTAGAGTGAGGAAACATAATTAGGACAAACCATCCAGTTGAACTGCTGCGTTCATAGTTTTTAACAGTGTCTTCCAGTTCAAGCGCTTCCATGACATAGGTCATATACTCACTGCGGGAAAAAAAGATATTATATGCAAGTAGCAATAACATTAGAATTTCTCACTCAAACCATTTTGGTAAGGAATGAGGACAAGTATCTAAGAAGCAAATCCCAACGATGCTAAAAGCATCAAGTGACCACAGATGCATAACAGCATGACAAAATATCATCAACCAGTCTAGTGGGAAAAGAGCTCATTTGCTACACTATCCTTCTCCCTCCTAGCATGTTCAGTTACCTTCACCAGCTCATATAAAGCAACATTCTCCATTAATTCAATTGACTTGCAGCTTGGTGACTCCAAGAATTTGTGTACTCTTTCTCAATCTCTTCTATAATGAAAGGTAATGATACTGCCTTCTGCCAATTAAGGTCCACCCAGCCCCACCAATTGAAAAGAAGAAAATTTTCTGAAAGAGTTCAAAATCTCATCTATGCAGTAAAGAAAAGTAAGCCTCTGAGAACAGCTTAGGGCATCCCCTTAAAGAAGCGGCATGGCAGTTCTAGCAAAAGAGGCATACAAGTTATGAGAATATGAATTTATACATGATACTGTTCCTATACAGAGAAACTAAATGGTTCATCTACATGTCAAGCAAAAACAAACTTAATAAGAACTGCTTTGAGAAGCATAAGCAAATCCTCTACAGGTGAACACATCAAATGTTAAATTTTAGCATTCAGTTCACCTTCTGCAACGATAATACTCTTCCCGAGCTCCTCGAAGATGACGCCTGAGTGTTGCCATTGATTTCTCATCCGTGTCATAGTCCATATCATTTTCTCCCAATCGACCGCCTTGTGGTTTAAAGGATGGATCTTGCTTAAACTGAAAAATTGAAAAATGCTATTATAAGGAACACTTTACTGGAACAAGTGAAGTTTAGAGAGAGAGCAAAAGAAGTAGGAAGAAGAGATACCATTTGTGCTAGCATATTATCAATAACATTCATGTAGGGTCTCAAAGGGTCACGCTTGGACATCTGATTGGATGTGGCTTGAGCAACCTATTAAGTAAACCATCATCAATAATAAACAAAATACCAGTAAGAAAGCAGCTGAGACACAGCCATGCTTGGTAATAAGAAACTAAAAGATTTCTAAAAATGCAGACCAAAATGCATATCTAACAATGCCATCTCTTAATAAATGAGCAAACTACTGACATGTACAATTTACTTGATAATTAGCTTACTGTAAGAAAATAGATGTAGAAACTGAGGTATTTACAGCCCACTAAAAGGATCCTGGTTTCAAAGAAGCTATGGATAATTCTGTGTTTGGAAACACCGCAATGGACCAGTTAGCGCCCAGCACTTACTATCTATCTAGGGTTTCAATAGCATCCTAAGCAGGCTCTGGTGAGTGAGCATATATAGTCATGGCTTACCTTGATTGTAGTTGTCTGCCTGATAACGCTATCATGGACTGTAAAGTATTGGTAAACTAAAGATTCATTCTATAGCAGCCAAAACAATACACGTGTAACATGCTCTGGAGCATTGGTGATCTATAAATTAAAACCCTGCGCACATGCGCACAAGTACATCACATGATATATTTATGACATGAAAATCTTACTAGCCAGAAAAGGCAAATGTAATAACACAGGTGGCAGGAGGACTAGATGCTCATTTGGCAAGACATAACGGATCAATGTATTTGTCCCACAGTTTCTGAATTAGACCAACTTCAATGGAACCAAGGAGACGGATAGAGAAAATTTACTTGAGCACAGATGAACAAATAATATATAAAACCTTTATAAGAGACATTGACAAGGTTCAGCCTGTGGTAAAAATTTGTAAAACAACTTACTACAATAGCATTTGAAAGATCTTGATGAGCATCGTCGAGTTTCACAGCCAATTTGGCAATTTTATGAGAAAGTACTTTTTGGCGGGTGGACCAATCTGAATTTCTCCACAGGCCCTTGGGAATTTCACTCAAACCAAAACCAAGAAGAAATGCACCAGTAACGAGTCCAAAAGTATTTGAGCAGGCCATGGCAAAAGCAAGCACATTTCCAATCCTGTTGACGAAGATGGCAAATCACGAAATGAGTGAGAAATTTTCTTAAAACGCCAACAAGAAACAAAAGCATCCACAGATTCATATTTTTGTTCACAAATTTACAAGAATCCACCACTATACCACATCCAACATGACTGGCTAATAAAAAAATTATCTCAAAATGTAAAATATTGATAGTTGGCAAAGCAAAAGATTTTACAAATAAAAGAAGAGCTTCCAACGTGATGCAATGAATGGAAAAGATTAAAAAAATAGAACTAAAAAAATAAAATCTGTAAAAGCAAACTTTGAATATAAAGGGAAAAACTATAATGCACTTCAAAGAAAGTAACCTTTAAGAGGGAAAGAAAGGAACCTTATCTTGTGCATGACGATGAGAAGTATAATTCCAAAGAGGCCAATGGCTCCTACGATTAAATAGAAGACTAAGTTCGCGCGGACACTGGTCTTTAATCTTTCTACTACGGTGAAATCTCCTGCATCTTCAAAACCCTGAATAAGGGGCACCACAGCCCTGCTTAGAGATAACATAATTTAAATCCATGAGGAATCAAGCATCTACAAGCTGGGATAAAACAGCATTCACAAGTATCTTCAGAACCAAATGAAGTAAGAGTTCCAAACACACATCCGACTATCACAACTTCCCATTAGCGCACAAATCAAGTGATTGTATATGCGTTTGTATTCAAGATACTAAACGAAAGGACATCAGCTGATAATTTACAAAAAAGCTCACAAATAATCTTAAATTATCCCAAACACTGTGGGCATTAAAACACAGCGACTTACCAGGTAAGTAAAAATGTACTCCAATACGACCAAATCCAATAGAAAGAAATGCCTCCGCGATCAAGATCAAATTTAGTCTGCACATAAGAAAATAGAACAAGAAAAAGGAAGAATCAGCCTAAAAAAACTGTAACAAAATTCGATACCAATCTATAACTATGACTATTATAATCTAACGATCCTCTGTCTAGATTTTTCCTCTATTTATGAAAATAATTGGCAATAAAAATCAAATTCAATAAAACGGAAATAAAAGTAAAGTTCAAAGAAGATATAATCGTGCAATTAAATTACCGTGTAGATATCGGCAGGGACGAGGATGATGATGGCGAGAGAACAAAACCAGGTGTATCCAACGGTGAAGAAGACGTAACGAGGAACCTCGGGTCCGGCGAAGTATCTAGCTGTTAAAATCACCATGCCTAGGGTTAGAGGTAACGAGATCAAATAAAACACCCACATCTCTCTTTGATTTATCTTGTTTTCTTTTTCTTTCCCAGACAAACTGTCTTTCTTCGAGAGAGAAGAGACGAGAAGATGGAGCCGGTAAAACGGACCCCGATCGCTCCTAATTATAATTTTTCTTCAGTTTCTATTTGTTCTACGTTTTTCGCTTTCCTTTTTCTTTTTTCTCAGTTAACATTCGCTTCAGGTTCCCTCTCTCTCTCTCTCTCTCTCTCTGCGTGTTGGTCTCACGTTGAGCGCTGCGTAGAGCCTGTAGACTAGACTAGTTTCTTTTTGGAGATACCTGAATTGCACGTTGAATTTTAAAACTACGATTGAAATTATTATTTTTATATTAAAAATATTAATTAAAAAAAATGATCCACTCACGCACAAGCACTGCCATAGACTGGTTCTCAATTGAGTTTACAAGCTAAAACTCAAATTATTATGGTTGTGTTTGATATTGTTTTTATTATTGTGGTTGAGATTTTAAAAAATAATTTCATAAAAAATATTTTAGCTGCAATTTAAAAAAAAAATTAAAGTATTTGGTTAAAATTATGGTTGAGTTTGAGATTAATGAAAAACAGTTTCAAGTATTTGGTAGCCAAGTTTTTCAAATTGTTTTCAACTTGTGAAATACTTTAAAGGGCATAAACACACACACACATATATATATAGTATTAATAATCATAATTTCATAATTTAATGAATAATTTAAGTAAATTTGATACTTTTTTTATTCTCTCATCAAACTACTTGTAATTTCATCACAAACTAAATTCATACGTGAAGGTCTCTGTGATCCTTGACTATTTGATTGAGGAACAATTTCTAATAAAATATCATATGAAATAAAATTAAAATTGCAAGACATAAATTATATTGTGATACCATTTTAATATATTTATTTATATTTTTATTAATTTTTTAGATTTTTTATACTAATTTAATATTAAAAAATATAATAAAGTAATATATTCCAAACAAGCCCCTCCCCGCCCCACCCGCTCCCAACTTAAATTGAAAATCAGTTATTAGTTGCTTATTACAGAACGCGGTTTTCATTATATAATTGTGTATATTCTATATCAAATTTTTGCTTCTGGGAGTTAACCAAACGCTCAATCCCTCAGTTTTTTTATAATTTCTGGTTGCACCACAAAAACAACACCATCTTTATCAATTGGGTCCCTACGTCGTAGACATTTATTAAGTGGGTGATTTGTCCATGTTTGCTAACGTTTTTCATAATTTTCGTGTTTTGTTCTTTAAAAATACGAGATTTGGAAGAGTTAACAGTGGTAGATAAAAGGACAAATTCAGAAATTCGAGAGGCATTTGGGATTTAATTTATAAAAATATTTGTTTTGATACTTAATTAAAAATAATCAAATAATATTTCAAAGATTAATTTGAGGTTTTTTCATCTCAGTCATACAGCTCCAACTACTTTTGAATGGATTCTCTAACTGATATTTTAGTCGAAATTTTTAATAAATATTATTTTTATTGTGTAATATGTTGATTTAAAAATATTTTAATTTATTTTCAAATAAAAAATACTTTTAAAAATAATAAACACCTCTAGAATCTTGTACATTTTTAGCCTATCTATACTGGGGATGTGTGTCGGTGGTGGCGAGGTGGAATTCATAGTGCATATTCTTGTTTTATTTAAAGTTTAATTTGATTTAAAAATTAGGCTATTAGCTTATTAGGTAAGCTTTACAGTATTAGTATCACGAAAGAAAAAAGAGGTATCATTGTATTTATTTTTTTTATTAAAATGCATTATTTTGAGAGCATAAACTTGGATTTGGTCAAACCTATCTTCTCCTTGACTAAACTATCAAATTTATCGGCTATTATAAAATCAATAAAAAAATTCTATTTTTTTCACTTTCCGATCACAATGTCATACGGCTTCTATTTGAAAAAAAAAATTATTTTTTACTTTAAATTAAAAAATAATAATTTTAAATTATTTTGATGTGCTGATATAAAAAATAATTTAAAAAAAACATTATTTTAATGTATTTTTGAATGAAAAACATTTTCAAAAATAACTGTAATTGCACTCCCAAACAAGCACTAAATAGCTATGTTGAAGCTAAGTTTTTTGAATAATCCGCTAGTCAAGTTTAATATTAAGGTAGTGTATTTAATTTAATGTATACTTAATCTTAATTATGGAAAGATTAACTCTAATGTTGACACGTTTTATTGTATTTAATATACGAGTAGTCTATTCGATTTTTATTATTTTCTCCACTCCATTAATTTTGACAGAAAAATAATAATAAAGTTAGGTTTTTGTTTATGTGATTCCACTTCAAAGCAAAGCTATTTGCTTTATCAAAATGAGGAAAGGGAAAGCTAATCGCCATCCACATAAATGCCTACCGGTAAAAGAATTGACTTTATTGTTTTATTGTTCGATTAGGAGTCTGCTTAATATTGTTTTTGAAAATATTTTTTATTTAAAAATATATTAAAATAATATTTTTTTTATTTTTTAAAAAATATTTTTGATATCAGCACATTAAAATGATCTAAGAATATCAATTTTTTTAATTTAAATTAAAAAAATTCATTTTTTTCAAAAAAGTTTCCGATGGCAATCCCAAACACTAATCATAATTTCATCACTAATATTTAAGTAGAACGCCTTGGATAAATTAAGAATCGAGCATAAACAAATTAATCTACAAAGATAATAATTTAAAAAAAATGGGAGTAGAATGGGAATGGAATCATAATTTCATTTCTGATATTTAAGTATCTCACCATAAATAAATAAAAAATCCAGCATAAATAAATAAATGGAAAACAATAAAAATCTTAAACACGTCAGAAAAAATAAAATCATTAAATATAATATTAATTTTTTAAGCAACATAAAAAACCTAAGAAAATAAATAACTTTTTTTTTTCTAGTCGTGATTGCAAAGAAATAATTGTCGAGTTTATGAAGAGTTTTAAAGTCTCTTTACTACTCAACCTACCTTTACTTCAAAAACCTTATATATATATATGCACTGTTTGGGAGGGCGGCACGTTTGCCAAACTCCATTCCAAATGAAGGTTTAGTGCCGTTAGTGTGTTTGGTAAGAACAAAATGACATTTGAAATGGGTGGGACCCACCACTTTTTTAGTCCCAAACACCGAGAGGTGCTTTTCTTGCACCGGCGTTTCAAGCTTGCACCGGCGTTTCAAGCAGAAAATCAATTTACCGTTAATTCCAAATCAACCCTCAGTTGGCAAAAATAGATCCGTTGGCAAAAATCTCAAACCTCCATACCAACGGCCACGGCTTCTTGGCCGTCGTAGAGGTGGCAGAATCCGCGGATGAGCTTGGCCTTGTATAGAGAGTCGGCGGCGATCTCCATACGGCGCATGGTGGCCATGTCGCGGAAGAAGGAGAGGAGTTCTTGGGGACTGGTTTCGACAAGGTCGCGATGGAGGATCGCATCTGTGAGTGGTGAAGGGAACGGAGGTCTCGACTGTGTGATGGGATCGGTTGAGGTAGAGATCGGACGACTGAGTGAAAAGGTGGTGGCTAGAGGTTTGAGGAAATTGGATCCGGAGGAAGATGATTTTAGGTGTGATAAGGCCATGTCGACCTAAAATTAATATATATATATATATATATATATATATATATATATATATACCCCAATATATATATAAAGGGGGCTGTTGGGGGATTTTATATATATATATATATATATATATATATATATATATATATATATATATATATATATATATATAATCTAAAAATTAATTAAAATATAAATAATTTTTACATAATGTATGTTTATGAATATAAAAATATATTGTTAATGTTAAAATAATCTAAAAATTAACTAAAATATAATAATTAATTAAAATATATTGATAATTATATTTTTAGTTTGATGGGAGAATAAAAATAATATTTGTTTTTCATGAATTATTAATTACACAATATTATTATCATTATTAAATTACAATATTTAAAAATTATATATATATATATATATATATATATATATATATATATACCCTTTAAGTAATTTCATAAGTTAAAAGCGAGTTTGTAAAGTTTGGAAACCAAACACCAAAACTCCTTTTTCTTCAACCTTCAACTCAACCACAGCTTTAACCAAACACTTTCCATTTTTAAAACTCCATTTTCAAAACTCTATTTTTAAAACTCCATTTTAAAAATTCCATTTTCAACCATAACCGCAACCGCTACCGCTTCTTCCAAACAGGTCCTATATATCGCTCCACCTCAACCACTTCAATTAATGCGTCTTCTATAACGTTTGTTCTTCTCTCTTTTATAAAAATGGAGATTAATTTGCAGATTTGTTCAGTTGATGGAGAACTGGAGGCCGACGCGCTTCATTTTTTGTGACTAGGAGATTGAACTAAAGAGTAGTTGCTTTTTTCGTCCTTCATCTTCTGTCTCTCTTTTTGTTTTTTCGTTTCTCTTTTGAATTGAGAGATGGAGTGTCGCCAGGCTAAGGATGGTGGCCGGTCCGGTCATTTGATGACACGGGACTTCGTCGCCGACAGCTCCCTTGAATTTTCAGGCTCCGCGACTATTTGCTGAATCTCCAGTCTTTGGGCCAAGAAACAAACAAATTACTATTGAATTTATCGTTTTCGGACCCCAAAGATCTACAGTAAGACTAACTCGGGCTATGGAAGTTTGAAGCCCAATAGGTTTATAATTGGAATACTGTATTTGGGTTTCTTTCTGGGCTTTTAAGCGCCATAACAATGATTTCGACTCTTTAAATTCCGAGCCTTCAAATCTATAATAAAAAGTAGCAATTTCAAGCAAATAAATCAACAGTAATTTTGTTGGAAGAATAAAACAAAACAAAACAAAAAATTTCTTCTTCTTCTTTTTATCTAGGATTCCATGTTGATAGATTTAAGGAAACTGTGAAAACACATTTTAGAGGGTTAGGTGAGTTAGTAAAATCCTGGTTATCTCAAGTTTTTATAAAAATTATACTTTTTACTTGAACTCGAGATATGCTTATAGATATTAAGTTTTTGTCATCACGCTACGCATGCTTAAAAGAGAAACACACGGATTATCTTTTACATCCGAAATTCTGCTCCTATCTGTGACACGAAATTGAGATCTTCATACTTAAGTAAGATTTAAACAAGGTTTATTCTATGTTTGGCTGACAAAATTCACTCCAGCCATGTTTATTTTTGGTATAAAAAGTGGCCAAAGCCCGGGAAAGAAGAAGAAGCTCTACCACGCCAATGACATCCTGAAAAGGTGAAAGATAGCATCATAGAACAGGAAAACGGTTTCCAAATGGTTGGCCAATTATATATGCGCTCGAACCCCACCTGTGTGGATTTCATGTTCTTGACAGTTCTGTCGCCTCAAGACATTTTTCTTCTTTCCTTGCCTCTACAAATTCCAAATTCTAAGTTCCAGCCAACCACCTTAAAAATCTATGTCAGTGTCCTGTTTCAAATACTATTTTGAGTGCAGGGATTGATTGGGCCACTAGAAAGCACCATCACACAGACAAGAAACTGTCAAAATTTGAAGCTTCCTTCCCTCTCTTCATCATTGCATCCATCCCTTTTCCTCTCTACAGCCTCCCACTTTTGACCCTTGAATTAGAAGATTCTCAGGGCATGCACAGGTAGAAAGCTTTACGAAAGCACTTCCTTTGGTGGCTGTCCATCGCGTTCCTGTCGTGACACGGAGGGCCATTTTAGCTTTTATCGTCTTTTCCCAAAGCTCCATGCTTGCACTCGATTGCCTCGGAAAAAATCTCATCTGGTAGTGATCTCCACCACACGTGGCCGTGACTTCATATAATATTTAAAAAATGCTTTTTCTGTCTACCCATTACAAGTTGATTAACTAGATTGGTTATCATTACAGAGAAGTTCTCCATGGACCAATATTCAATGCTCGAAAGGAAGCAAAACCCGCCAATTGGTCACCGGAAGAGATTGATTTTTGCTATTAATAAATTTTCAAAAGTATTTTTGAAAGAAAAAAAAAGAATTTATATATATATATATTTTTTTTAAAAAAAAAATTAATTTTTGTAATATTTTTAAATCCATCATTAAGTTGGGATACTTTCTTCTTCTTCTTTTTTTACCACGAGTTGGACTCTTTTTTAAAACCAATGACGAAGCCTTAAGAGGAAAGACAAGAATATTATATGCCTTGATAACCTACTACCAGGTACATGTTCAGCTACTAAAATCTGGTTATTATCAAGGGAAAAAGATTTTGAAATAGGAGTCTACTTTTAGTTGACAAAGAAAATTGTTAAAATTCCCTATGGACAATTTTACTTTTTAGAGTTTTTTTATTTGAATATACATTGAAATAATATTTTTTTATTTTTTTAAAAAATATTTTAATACATCAAATATATTTTTAATACGAAAAACAGACATGCGCAAAAAAGTTGCCTCAATTCTACATGTCATACTGTTAATCATAAGACCAAATTATAAATAATTGAAGACTAATTAACGAAATTTCAAAGGAGTTGACTGTGGAATGGCTTAACAAGCTGAGTCTTCCACGTTCTTAAAACCAAAACGAAAAGTCCTCCCAAGTGGTCAGACATATGAACTCGGATGCAATTATTTAATTTAATCGGTTCATATACATGGCAAATCCACGACTTTAACATTGAATTTTTGTGACTCTCAAAATAAATCAATCCCATGCCGAGAAATTTTAGACCCTGTACATAAATTCTACATGTCAAACATTTGTTGTGCTTATTCTTAGCAAATTCGTTTGTGATAATATTTAGGTTGCAATGACATGTAATTTAATTTAGATCTACTTGAGAGTGTGACTGAGATTATTTTTAAAAATATATTTTATTACGAAATGCGATAATTTGTAGGTTGCAATGACATGTAATTTAATTTAGATCTACTTGAGAGTGTGATTGAGATTGTTATTAAAAATATATTTTGTTATGAAATGCAATAAAATGATATATTTTAAATTTTTTTATATTAACACATCAAAATGATGTAACAACACCAAATTTTTAAATTTAAATAAAAAAAAAATTAAAACATAGTTAAAAACATAAAATAAAATAAAATAAAATCTCAGTTGGTAGTGATAACCACCACACGTGGCTTTAAAAAATGCTTTTCTGTCTACCCAATACAAGTTGATTAACTAGATGGGTTATCATTGCCATAGAAAGAGAGAAGTTTTCCATGGACTTTGCTTGCCTGACCCTACCAATATTCAACGCTCGAAAGGAAGCAGAACCGCTAATTTGTCACCGGAAGAGAGTAAAAGGAAGGAAGACTCGACTCGAATTCTGTTACAGTATAATATAATTATATTATAGGGTTTCATCTATAAATTTAAGTTTTTAGGTGAGATAGTTACTTAATATGGTATCAAAGCCTTGTTGACCCAGCAGTCACGAGTTCGAATCTCACCATCCTCATTCTATTTGATAAAAAAACCAAGCACAAGATACTGTGACTTTGTGCAAGTTTCAAGCCCAAAGAGCTTTCACTTGAGGGTGTGTGTTAGAGTATAATGTAATCATATTATGGGGGTTTCACCTATAAGCTTGAACTTTTAGTTGAAATGGTCCCTTAACCGACTTGACTACTCAATATAGGCAGGCAGCCCTCATTTTCTTGATGCTTTATTAAATTCAACATTGCGGTGCATTACGGTGCTAGTTGAAGTTGATTTTAAAAATATATTAAAAATATTTTTTTTTTATTTTTCATATTAATATATAAAAATAATTTAAAAATACACAAAAAATTAATTTAAAATAAAAAATAATTTTTTTAAAATATTTTTAAAACGGAATGAAAAATATATTTTCTTCTCTTTGTTTTACCACAAGTTACACAAGTTAGAATCTTTTATAAAACTCATGATGAAGCCTCAAAGACAAGAATATTATATGCCTTGATATCCTACAAGGTACATGTTCACCTACTAAATCTGTTTATTATGGCATCTCCAGCGGGGAGAGCTATTTTGGAGAGACAAATCTCTAAAATAACACTTTAAATAGTATAAAAATAACATTTTTGTTGATGTGTGCTCTAGTGGTAAAAAACATTTTGAAGAGCCATTTATTTTTATATTATTTTTAATATAGTATAATTATTTTGTATGTAGTTTAATCATGCAATTAATAAGAGTAAATTATATAATTAAATAATTGCTTTTAAAAAATCCCCCAACAATATAATTATTAATTTTATATATTTCTTGTTAAGGTATTTGTAAATAAAAATAAATATTATATATATATATATATATATTATAATATATATAAAAGGTGGCTCCAAGGTGGGGCCACTTTTTTTTAGCTCTATGTCGCGAGCTATTATTTACATGTGCAAATGGCATCCCTGTTACCGTGAAAATAAACAACAAAAACAGCTAAAAAATTTGGGGGCCACCTTTTTTAGCTCTATATTGCGAGCTATTATTTACATGTGCAAATGACATCCCTGTTACCGTGAAAATAAACAACAAAAACAGCCAAAAAAATTTGGGGCCACCTTTTTTAGCTCTATATCGCGAGCTATTATTTACATGTACAAATGACATCCCCGTTACCGTGAAAATAAACAACAAAAACAACCAAAAAATTATTTTTTTATTTTTACATGCGGGGATAGCATCCCCTGCAGTTGCTCTTATAAAGGGAAAAAGATTTTGAAATAGGAGTCTACTTTGAGTTGACAAATAAAATTCCCAATGGATAATTTTAATTTCTTAGAGTATTTTTTACTTGAATATACATTGAAATAATATTTTCTATTTTTTAAAAAATTTATTTTAATACATCAAATATATTTTTAATACGAAAAACAGGCATGAGCAAAAAAAGTTTAAATTCTACATGTTATACTGTTAATCATAAAACCAAATTATAAATATAACGTGCTTGAAGACTAATTAACAAAATTTCAAAGGAGTTGACTGTGGATTGGCTTAACAAGCTGAGTCTTCCTCGTTCTTAAAAACAAAACGAAAAGTCCTCCCGAGTGGTCAGACATATTAACTCGGATGCAATTATTTAATTTAATAAGTCCATATATATGGCCCATCCACGACTTCATAAATTCTACATGTCAAACATTTGCTGTGCTTATTCTTGGGAAATTCGTGTGTGTGTTTATATATATAGCAGCCATGGGGCAAAGGGAATCGATACCAGTTATTTTCTCAAATTCTTTTTTTAATTCTTTTTTCTCTTTGTGATAATATATAGGTTGCAATGATATGTAATTTAATTTAGATATACTTGAAAATGTGATCACATTGTTTTTAAAAATGTATTTTGCTATGAAATGCAATATGTAAAAACACTATTTTTTTAATTTAAATAAAAAATTTCCATTATTTTTAAATACTTTTAAAACATAATTAGGTTCGGTTCTTATATTTGAAAACTTCTCTCTTTTCCTGTGTTGTAACCGGACATGAACTGCTGTTAGATTAAAAAAGGTTGACTTCTAGAATCAATCTAAAGTATGGCAAGATCCGAGACTAACCTAACCTAGAAATTGATAAACTTTTTAGTCTTAACCACTTTACTTTATACTATATTTAATGTGGTTTTTCCGTGGTTAACAAAATGGACCAAGGAAACTATCTTGCAACTTCTATTTATTTTTCCAACTCAAGTTTTAATTAGATGCCATGAGAGTTAGGCCAACTTAAATAAAATGATTTTATGGATCTAAAAATAACTTGAAATATATTAAAAACATAGCTTAATTAAAACTTTATTTTAAAAAAATAATATCAAGAGTTCAAGACAACAATATATTAGATCAATCACGGTCCCTCGTGACTTGAATAGTGGATTCTATTGCATTTAATGATTTTTTATTTAATTTTATAATAAAAATAGATACCCACACATTTTAACACCAACTATAAAATAATTATTTATTTGAGACAATGATAATCTTATAGAAAAAAATCATGCAGTTTATTTTGTAATTAATCTAATATATAAGGATGAACAAAAAATATACATTCTCGATCGATGGATAAACCGATCAAACCTCTGAACAAAAAATATACATTCTCGATCGATGGATAAACCGATCAAACCTCTGAATTAAGTAATCTAGACCAGCACATTAAACTCATAAACAACTTAATTGTGATTATAATTTGTTTTTTAAACTATTTTTTATTAAAACCATTTGATAATAAAAATAAATGATCACAAAATTCAATATCAACCTAATATTGGAATTTTTTTTGAGACCATGATAACCTTAAAGAAAACAAAACAAAACCAATTATAAAACTAAAATCTCATATATATATATATATATAATTGGAAAAAAAGTCAGGGCTGCGAACTATGTCAACTAGCTTAGACTTGTGAGCAAGCCCATGAACTTTATAAAGTTTAATAATCTGATTTTTTTTTTCAATTTTTTTTTTTTACTATATGAGAAAAAAAATAGATGATAACAAAGTCAAAGTTAAATTAAAAAGAAAAAAGAAACCTTACCAACCTCTTTGACCAAAGCAACTTAGATTACCTTGGAGAAACCTGCAAACCACTTTAAACTTGTACAAATATAAATAAATTATAAGACTTAATTATCAACCACTCCAATATTGAAATAGAAAAAACTAAGTTAAAAAACATAATAAAAAAATCATTAAGAAAAATGAAATACATTATGTATTAAGAAGTCATTTTTATAATTTACTTGGTTAATCCACATTACAATAGGTGTGGGAGAGCAACAGTTTCCAATATCCTTTGCTTTTTTGTTAATAAGTTGCAGGTTGAATCAATATTTTAATGTAAAAAATATTTAAATATTGTATTGATTTTATTGAAGTTTTACAATTGATCTTTAAAAAATATGATAGAAAAGATTATCATTAGCTACTATATGATGTATGTTGTATATATATATACTCTCTTATTGGCTACAATTTTCTTCTTCTTCTTCTTCTTCTTATTATTATTATTATTAGAAGAAGAAGAAATCTTAAATTTTTAGAGCATGTTTAAGAGTGTCGTTAAAATTAACTTCACAAATACTTTTTTATTCAGAAAAATATCATAATAATATTTTTTTATTTTAAAAAATTATTTTTGATATCAGCATATTAAAATAACAATAAAAAACTAATTTTTATAACTTAAAATAAGAAAATATATTTTTTTTAAATGTAATGTCAAAGATGAACTTAGTAGGTGGCAGTGTATGCTCTTACAACAAAGGAATCGCTAAAATCTTCATACCTAAGCTAAAGGAAACATCATGAGGGAGTCGGGAAATCTTCTCCCTAATAAAGTGGAAGAAAATGACTTCCATTGAAAATTGCAAAAGCAAATAAAAGGCAAATTTAACTTCATGCATGAGATTATAAATATTTGCCATGTATTTCTTTGCAAGATATCGGATTCAGACAAATAGCATCCAACCACTCTCTCGCACAATAATTCATCATGCTCTATTATTATTTTCTGATCAACTATGAATGATTGAATCACTTTACATTAATCTAATGAATCTTGAAATGAATAATTATGAAAATCTCCCGTGATTATTATATAAAAAATTATATGGCTTGAACTTGAGACTACAGAAAAAACAAATCCTTTAATCTTCAACTTTTATCACTAGAACATCTACTTACTCTTTTTTTTTTTTTTTTTTGTTAAGTGAGGTTGTTGCTAGGATCCTCGTAAAAGTAATTTAAAAGATAAAGACATGGGCATTTATAACATGTAAAGCGAAATTATTTGTTTCTTTTATTAATTATACGATTAAATTAAAATTTCATTTAGTTATATATCAAAGACATAATCCTTTTTTCTCAAATAATAATAATAATAATAATTTAGGTACATTTAAGCATCTAAGATTCAGTTTTTGCCCAAAATATTATTTTCCTTATATTTTAGCCCTTAGTCAGAGAAAGAGAGAGAATTTGTCAAGTTCTAGTATCAGAAAGAGAAAATTGATATTTACAATGATTTTAGCCAGAAGATTGTCTATATTGATATCAACATGTTGCATTCCATGAAAAGAGTTTTATTTAGGTGTTTTTAAGTCATATTTTAAGAAAAGATTTTGTTTCAAATTGATTTCATTTTTTGTGGTTTTTAGGTCTTATATGGATATTTATGGGTTTACTGAGGTGTTTAGAGTTTTTCTGTAGGTGTTTTAGATTAAAACATTTTGAAATTAGGATTTCTAAGCATAAAAAATTAAAACTATGATTATTTACCCTCCACAATGACCAGAATCTTGGTAGTTCAGAATGACATGTTGTTTGTTTTATTTTTATTTTCAATAAAAATTAGGGTGGATAACATGTCATTAGCCTAATTAGCTTTTAAGAAAAATTAAGGGTTTGCAAGTGGGCCCTTTTATTATGGATTAGTCACTAGTCTTCACTTACAATATCTAGTAATATCTGACATGTTTTTATTTTTTATTTTTTTGATTGATATCCTTTTTATATCTCTTCTTTCTAAATAACTTTTAAATTTATCTT
Source organism: Salix exigua (assembly GCA_032356905.1). NCBI lineage: Eukaryota > Viridiplantae > Streptophyta > Magnoliopsida > Malpighiales > Salicaceae > Salix > Salix exigua. The sequence continues at coordinate 1,671,593 of CM063594.1, read as the reverse complement.
TTAATTGATACCTATTCTCTGCAAAAAAAATAATAATCAAATGATGCTTAGAGGCAATAATGGGTTTAATTTTTAATTGTTTTAAGAGCAAAAACCCAAGTGATTAACAAGTTTTTTTAGATAGATCCAATGGAGACAATGAATTTTTTTTTTTTACTTCTAAAAAAGAGAGTGAGAGGCATTTATATGTTTTGATAGTGTTTAATTTGCTTAAATTTTAATTGATGTCATCCTTGTGAATCATAATATTTAGTGATATCACGTTTCTAAAACACGACATGATTAAACTATATTATTTTATTAATTTATTTCAAGCGTTATTATGACTTTTATTTTTTTTAATTTATTGTATTAGTTTGAAAAAAATAAAACAGCCATAATAAGATAATTAGGTCTTGAACCGCAACGCAATAATATATATAATAAATACAGAAAATTGTGACATCAAAGCGATCATTTTCCACTGACTGTGACGGGGAAAAAGTAATGATTACTTCGTATGGACACAATGTAAGTGTTCGGCTTTAGCAAAGAGACATATCATATCAGTCGTGTTCCTAGATACTTATGCTTCTTTTCTTTTTCAAAGGTCAACCCTTATTAATTATAGGTGTTTAAGAGTGGTGTAGTGCTTTTTTGTATATATATTTTTTATATAGATGTTATATATTAATATTTTAAAAAGATTACAAGAACGCGACGTCCATATTTACGGTGCACGATCTGCATTGTGGATTCGCACAATGTTTTTTTAGTTTTTTTTTAGTTTTTTTCCTTACGTTTTTCACTTTTTCCTTTTTCTTTTTTTCTTTTTATTTTATGATTAAGCCTTTTTTCCATTTGTTTTTTCTTTTTCTTTGTTTTTTCCTCTGTTTTTCTTTTTCTTTTTTTTAAGTTTTTTCCTTATTATATTTTTTCTATTTTTTTCTTATTATATATATTTTTATCTTTTTCTACTTATATATTTTTTTAGTTTTTAGTTTTTAATAATCGGGGTGTCCCTTTATTCTTTTTTTGTTTCTTTATTTATTCTTTAGATTATATGATTTTTATGATTTTATTATTTATGCAATAATAATGATAATTTTAATCATTGTTTATTTATTATTTTTTTAATAAAAATCTGTTGTTTTTTTTCGTGACAATTTAATTATTTTAATTGTTCTGGCAGTGATGTTAGTAATAATTTTTGCTTTAATAACAATGATAATGACAATAACGTCAAGATGAATTTTCAATCTATGTTTTCGTCTTTTTGTTGATAGAAAATTAACAACTTATTTTTTTATTTGATTATTATAGGTATTTTCACAATTTATATTTTATTTTTGTTTGATTTAAATTGAATTATAAAATGAACTAATCTTAATACAATCAACTTAATAATTCAGATATCAGAGTTTTCTTGCTTTTTTAATGATGATGATAAATTTATATTGGTTATTTCGCTTAAAACTACTAAACAAAAAAATTTATATCGATTTTAAATTCATATTTTTTATAGAAAACTTGCACTTGACATGAATTCTACACAGATTTATTATTTTAGCTAAATTTATATTATAATAAAAAATACACACAATTAATATTTTTACATTAAAAAATATTGTACACTGCATGCAAGCTACGGGAATTGTCTAGTCTATTATATTTCATGTTTGGTGATCTGTTGTCTTAATTATTTTTCGTTGAAATGATATAATATTCTTTTACCCAATTTTAAATATGACTCTATGCTCCAACTTTCCGCAGACAATATAAAAATCATATTATAAACTGGGTTAATTAGACAAAATAACTTAATTGATGGTTATTGCTGTGAATTATTTATATATATATATATATATATTATTTATAATGCGAAAGCTTAATCTATATATAAACAAGTTCTAATAGTTAGGGAGGTCATCGGACTATGTACAAGCTTCTTTATTTTGATTTTTTTTTATAATAAAAGACCATGTACAAGTTTAATCGTCACGCATTTATTTATTTACTTATTAAACGTCATATATTAAGCTTTTGTAAATTATATAAATTTCCGCAAAGCTTTTGCCGACCCAATTAGAGATCAAATCATGACCGACTAAAATACTCAATCGAAACTATATGTTTATGAGGAAAACCAGGGCGTAAGCATGACCTGGCATTCAATGATTGATCATAATAAGACAATTAAATTGGTTGAGACCCGGATATATTAATTCCTCTGACTCTCTTTTTTTAATCTAAATCAATTTACAATAATTGAATTTCATGATAATTCTCGCCGTCCTTTTATAAGAGAAGATAATGTTGTTGCAATTTTTGTAAGGATCTTTTTTATAATGTCGTTGATTCTTTTTTTTTTTTTTATTATTATTATGATAATCAACTACAGCTTTCGATTCCTAATATATGAGAATTGTATTGGAACTAATTTTTTCCTTTCCGTAAAAGAGATTACTATTTAGCATCTTCCTATCAAAAAGTGGAGGCTCTACTTCTAGTTTCATGGCATTAAAATAGTGTTTGAGAGTGTGTAATTATTATTTTAAATTTTTTTTTTGATATTAGTATATTAAAATAATATAAAAATATTAAAAACAATTAAATTTGACACAACAAGATGTGAGAAAAACCCTATATCGTAATTTGGATGTGAGAAAACCCTATCTTCGGAAATCGTATTTTATGTATCGAGGTGAGCGAATAAAACCCCGACTGTTTCAGGTTGTTATAAAGGATGTATGTCCTAACTCGAACTCGAGATTTACTATATTGATCACAAGTCTTCTGTCATCCCGCAACGCTTATTGAAAACAAATGTATATCTTGTGTGTGTAGGTCAACTGACAATTAAAACTTAAAAATAGGGGAAATAAGCAAATAATAGGAGAAAAAGAAGAAGAAATATTGAAAATCATTATGCTTATAATCATTCATTCACATTGAACAAGTCATTAATACAATTGGCAATTATGAAATGAGAGAAATCAAGAAAAATCAAGAGCCGTCTGGTCACGCAGCTGCAGCACAAGTGGGAGGCCATGGATAGTACGAACAAGGAATCTTTCTACAGGGTGTTTGGAAGACATGGCATGGCTAGAAATAGAGGAGGACATGGATATCCATGATAATATATTCCAAGATTTATAAATTATAATCGAGGTCCATGGCCCCATATTATATTCATAGAAAATATATTCCTGTCATCTTTAAAAAACATTCCTTTCAGATTAAACAGAGCCACAGGCATGTGTTCACAACATTCCCTGTACAAATACCACATCGATTATGCTCCCTTGACGTGAATTGGTCCCAGAATGTCGACCACATGCTATCATTTTTCTGAATATTCCTAGTTTTTCAGGCTCAAGATGTCATGTGTTTCTGTACTAGCTGCTGGAACACCTACTTATAATATGGCTCCTCGTAAATTTAAAAAAAACATTTATCTAAAATCAAGAGATGTTAATATTAAAACTATAAAACCCTAACTCGTCCAGGGAGTAGGTTACTTACTAGCTAGCTATTTCCCGATTTCTAATTCAAAGCTATAATATGATCAGAAAAACACACACATATATATAAAAGAATACGTCAAAGGCAAAATGGAAGGGGAAAAATAAAACAAAAACACCTTTCAATAAAAAAGAAAAAGAAAAAAAGCCTTTGACAAACGTCCCATGCACGCCCATCTCATCTAGGGTTTGCCAGCCATTATAGACCGACGACCATCGATCAAATCCTTTGGATAAACACTGGCCACGTGTCTGCATCTACTATTACGAAAAGGAATCGAGTCAATGGCCTTATCAACTCAGATATCCAGTGCCTCATCACAATCCGAGGTGACTCATCTTGAAGCTTTCATGGCGTTGGATTGATCACCTGACAACCTCGGATGGGATCAAACCCTAAATGAATTAATCGGGTTGGTTGTCTTCAACCTTCAACCACATAAAGGTTGATGTTATTGCGTGTTAAATTCTGCTCACCTACTAACCTAACGATTATTTCATGGGAGCAAGTTAAGTAACTTTTCTCTTTTTTTCCTCTCCGGTGCCGTCGACACCAATCCGATGCATACATTTATTACAAGTAAAATATTTTTTCAAGACAAAGTCCACCCAGTTTAAGACATCATTAATTTTAGTTGCAGATTGATTAATTTGGGGGTGGAAATCGTAAATTATGTATACAAAATTCAGTTATAAAAAAGGGATTGAGAAGACAAACTTAAATATAAACTGAGCTGTAAACTTGAATTCCAATAATTGAAAAGGAATAAATCATTTTGACCGTTTGTGTAGCGGTGTTGGTGTTGAAATTCTTCTAATAATTGTTGCTAATAGATTTTTAAATTATTTAATAGAAAAATAGTAATTTCTTTCCTTGTCAATTATTAAAAGTGCCTCACATATCAGTCAAATTTAGAGTTACCAGCAAATCATGCAATTATTAAGACAATATAAGAGATTAAAAAAAAAGAGACAAAAAACAATATGGAACCGCTGTCTCTACCGTTAGATCACAGTATTATAATCCCACCGAACGATTAAAAATCTAATAAAGCACCGCCCTCCAAAAAAAAGAAGAAGAAGAAGAAAAGGCACTCAAATATTTCCTCATCTATATTTATATATTTATTTTACCTTATGCTACATGACAATTCTTCTTTTGACATATGAAGCTGTGGACCGCAGAAATAGCCAATCAAGTCCTTGCATTTCTGATTTTTTGGCATTATGAAAATTCCGTACTATAAATGGCATATTCTAAACATTATTGGTAAGCTTATACTTTAATTTATTTATGTTTTTTATTTGACAGTGTGTGCATTCAAATATAGAACTTTATAATAAAACTAAAACTAAATATTTTCCTAGTCAATAAATTTATAATTAAATTTGTGCATTTATGAAAAACTTATTTCTCATAATCTTATAAGCCAAAAATAAATAAGAAAAAAAAATCCAGGCGAAACAATTTGTGCGTCTCTCTCTCTGCTTTTAACAAATACCGGTATCAGTCCTGTCACTCACAGCTCAAGCTCCCCCCCTCCCCCTTCTCCTTCTCTCTCCACGCAGCCACTGTCACTTCACTGAAACAAAAATTAACCACTCCAATTTTTTAGCTTTAAAAAAAAACACATATAAAACCCTCATAATTCATCAGCTAAAGAAAAGAAACTCTCGTTTTCTACATTTCCTCATGAGAAGCAGCGGCACTAGCAACCACCGGTGACTTACAACGTTGTTGTTTTTATCCACTACGAGTTTTTCATGGCGAAGAAAGAAAACGACGACGCCTCTCAAACCTTCCGCGCCTTGGTAGAAAGCGCAGACCGGAAATTCGGGCGAGTCCGTGACCTACCATTGTACGGTCGCGCCCCGCAGAATCACTACTTCCAGAAAGTATTCAAGGCGTATATGAGGCTATGGAAGTACCAGCAGGAGAACCGGTCAAAGCTAGTTGACTCCGGTTTGAACCGATGGGAAATTGGAGAGATCGCGAGTCGGATCGGGCAGTTGTATTTTAATCAGTACATGAGGACTAGTGAACCTAGGTTTTTAGTGGAAGCGTATGTGTTTTATGAGGCGATTTTGGAGCGGAAGTATTTTGATGCCCGCGGAAGTGGTAAACCGAAGGTTGATGTGGGTGTTAGGTTTAAGGAGTTGAGATTTTATGCTCGGTTTTTGCTTGTTGCTTTGATTTTCAACAAGGTTGATATGGTGAGATTGCTCGCTGAGAGGATTAAAGGTCTTGTTGATGATAGCAAGACTAATTTTCGTGTAAGTTGCCTTTTAATTTTATTTTTTCCTTATTATAATTTCTGTGTTTTTTTTGGAAGGAGAAAATGTGTAGGTTTTGTTGGTTATTGGGGTGAATTTTGAATTTTGGCTGTAGATATTTTGTCTCTTTTTTTGGTGGATTATCGTGTTCTTTTAATGGTTAGGTATTGACTCTGAATTTTTTTGATTCATGCTAGCTTCTTCTTCTTCTTCTTCTTCTTCTTCTTCTTTTTTTTGCCTGGAGTGAGGACTTATTGATCGAGTTTGGTAAGGAAGGAATTTGTGGAATAGGAGATGCTGACGGTGGTTTTCAAGAAAACTAAGCGGCTTGTTTGATGTTGAAAGGCAATCTTTTTAGGTTAACTAGAAGTCAGTTTGTTGAATTTGTGAAAATTAGAGCTTAATTTTTATGTTTTGAGGTGACAGAATGAAAATTAAGTTTAGTGTGACTGTTGAGGAAAAAGAATTTGAAACCTCTGAAGTTCTTTTTGGTGCTTTGTTTCTCTGGAGATGGGTTTCAACCGTAGTGTAGAGAAGTTGTTGCAAAACACTGCAATTGGGTTTCTATTTTCATTTATCGAAATAGAGACCTTGGGACAGAGATTTATTTTAAATGCTGCTGCAGATAAAGCAGCAGGAATCCTAGAGGGGCTCAATTCCTTTTAGGCCCAGGAGATCAGCGGCAGACCTAGAGGATTTTGTGTATGAGTTTTCGAAGATTTCCATGCTCATCTACTTTAAACAATTTGTTTGATCAAAGTTGACACGCTGCTATGGGAGCTTTTTGCGATCTAGATCTATTAAAGTTATTATCACGGGACCTGCCAAACTGGATGTGGCATCTGGTTTTATTTGATTACAAGTGGATAATTTTTGTTTTCTTCTAATTGCAGTTGGTATTTGGAATCTATGTGCCTTACATATTATGGTAAGCTCAGTTGCTGTAGCTATCCTTTTTTTTTAAAAAATAAAATACCCTTTTTGATGGAAAGAAGGCATGGCCTTTCAACTTCAGTTAGAGGTTGCTGAGTTATTTTACTGTTATGAGAATTGGTGAAGGTAGAGGCAGGAATGAAAATATGTCTTTCTGAATGGAGGGGTAAGGCATTTGCAGAACTATTGAATCTAGTGGTGGTAACTTAAGGTAAGTTGCTGGCTGACAGTTCTGGCTCAGATGAGGGGCTTCCAGTTCTAGAGAAAGGCTGGAAAGGGGGGAAATGAGAGAAATGAACAGAAAGAAATTCAGTCCCGATTCCATTAAAAATTGTGGCAGTACTGATGATGGTCTTCAGGATGTGTAATTGGTGTAAGAGTTTTAACTCCTGAAGTGATTTCTTACATTGAAAGACTTGAACATCTGAAGGCCAAAGCTGAAATACGGTGGGTGCATGGATCATTCAAAAAATTAACTCTTATAATTGAAAGACAATAATTATCATTTAAGTTGTGCTTAGAACCTTAAACTTGATTGGTCCAGATTAAAAGGGTGAAGTGGGTGCATATTGGCACCCTTTATTTTTTACTTCTCTGACCATCTTGGAGCATCTTGTCCACATGATCAAGAGCACCAACAATGCTCATAATCATTGGAAGATGGTTTAGTTGGCCTAGTTGCCCTGGTTTTCCCAAAGTGACAATTGATGGATCATTGCCAATAATGGAAGTTAAGCATTAGAATTAGTGAGGCTGATGGGTGAGGCAACGGATGCAATTCCTAGTTGTACTTCATATATGGTATAATGAATAATTATTCACACTAAGTTTGACATTTATGCGTGTCTATATGAGACATGGGCTCAGAGGCATTTCTTAAATATGTCCAAGTTAATTAGAGAGAACTAAGTTCATATACTTGCATTTAACTTCCTATTGATGCTTGCATTAATAAAAGCAAATGGATTATTTGTTCTCAGGAAACGAACTTCAAAGAATGGAAGCTAGTGGTGCAAGAAATTTTCCGCTTTATGGAAGTTGATACCGCCTTCACAAATGTCAGGCCTTTGCGGTACTGTGCTCTGTTTGATTCCCATCCAGCTTCTCGTCCTTATTTGGCTCGTTTCCATGCGAAGAAGATTGTAAAATTTAGAGATGCGCTCTTGACAAGCTATCATAGAAACGAGGTAAATGTTTTTTGATGTTTGTAACGCTTTTTATTGATAACGTCACATGGAGCTTGTACTGATAATTTTTCCCAATAAGAGAAACTTTTTATAGCCTGTTACCTTGTTTTTCATTTTCAGGTTAAATTTGCAGAACTTACTTTAGACACTTTCAGAATGATGCAATGCATAGAATGGGAACCTAGCGGATCTTTCTTCCAAAAGCATCCTGTCGAATCAGTTTACCAAAAGCATCCAGTGGAATCGAATGAAAATGGCTCTGTAATTGATCATTCTGGAGCTGCTTCTGGATTGATAGATATAAACATGGCTGCAGATTTGACAGATCCAACTTTACCCCCAAATCCCAGGAAAGCTGTTCTTTATCGTCCTTCAGTGACCCATTTCCTAGCGGTTAGTTCCGAAACTCTTACATATTGATTTTACATGAGTTGCCCTTCTCTGTTTGTATTCACAGTTAGGCTACTCTGCTTTCAGAGTGACTTATTACCAGGATTTCCTGGAACCAGGCCTTATTTGAATCTCTGCATTTCTTTATAGAAAAAATGTGTGATTCCTTCCCTGGCGTGGAGTGTAGTTATAGTGAGTGCATGTTGTGGCAAGGTTTTTCTCTGCATGTTAACTTTGTATAGGATGGTTACATTTTTTTTTGTAAAACACAATTATGCTGGTGGTAGAACACAGCTTAATTTAGCAAAATCTTTTACAAAAACATGTAGTTTACTTGTTGAAAACCATGGTACAAGTCTACTAATGAAATAGTTTTCCCATTGGAAATCAGTGTCTAGGGATCATAGATAAATTTGCAATCATTTCACATTTCTTGAGGGCATTTTTTGTTCTTCATTCCCTTCACTGGGATGGAAGGCTAATTTCAGTTTGACTATCGTGCACAGGTTATGGCAACGATTTGCGAAGAGCTCCCTCCAGAGAGCATTGTGCTGGTATATCTATCGGCATCAGGTCTATGATCCTCCATAATGCCAGTAAAATTAAACTAATTGTATCTTGTCACCCTAGGCTTATTATCTTAATGAATCTATTGTTCAGGGAAGGCTGCGTGTAGTAATCTTTCTCAGGCAGAAAGCTCTGGGGAATCAAGAAAATCTTCCAAAGACAAGGTTGTCTCTGGAGAATACGGCACAGAGAAAAGCTCTGCACCTGAATCTCATTGTAACGGCAAGAGAGAGTCAAGTGACTACTATGACAATTATCTCTGGTTAGGTCCCAGGGGATATGGTGGTGAGTTGCTCTCTTTATTGTTGCTCTTCCTAGTGTTTAGCCTCAGTTTGTTATTCCAAGAGTAATTAATCACAGCTATTCCAAATTACTTTTATGACCTTCCAATATTGCTGTTCCACTCTAAGCTAAGGTGTGATGCTTTTGGATTTTCAGGGTCAAATGCCCTTTACCCTGGCGATATAATTCCTTTTACACGAAGACCTCTTTTCTTGATTATTGATAGTGACAGCAGCCATGCATTCAAGGCAGGTTTCATAACCAGTAAATGACTTGACATAGAATTTGGATTTATCGTACCAGTCTACAGTTCTTAGAATTGACCTTTTCTGGCTTGTGAGTGAGGTTGCATTTAAATTCAACATGGTGGATTTTCATGTCTACAAATATTATTGTTGAACATGATAGATTGTAGCATAAGCTTGTCCATTGATTTGTGTGTTTTTGGAGATGAGACAATAAGTTGCAGATTGTTTTTTTTATTTTTAAAAAAGAGGATACGTTGCAGAGGATCTTTCTATATCAAATATTGCACCAGTGGAATAACCTGCTGTTTACATACTTAGGCACGTAAAGTAAACATTGCACTAGCTTTCGTCAAACAATTGGGTTTTAAATGCACTAGAATTTTAAATTAAATCAATATCCTATTTGAAGAGCTATCTGCATAGATGATACTACCTGTTGGTATGATTTACTTGCAAATTGCCACATATTTCTATATAAGAAATTCTTTTTAAGGTGAACCAGAGTAATTGATATACAAAACCTATGCAGTAAAGTTTTTTACTTTTAATCCACACCTGGTGCCTTTGACTGATGTACATAGTAGATGCAAAAGCTGAGGTGATATTTCCAACTGACTCACACTACACCTCCACCTGATTGAATTTTAACCCCTTAAACAGTATGCTAGAGCTAATTTAATTGTTGACCTCCTTTGATATCGACTTCGATGGAACACATTAATCTTTAATGGTTTGGGGAGGAAGCAGCTGGTTGCCTAAAGCCTCGCCATATAACATGTATTTAGATCCGACTCTCTTCTGCCGAGATCAAATTGTCTTGCCAGCATATTTGCGAAGGGATTTATGTGGAAAATATTCAACACTTCATTTCAGTTATCTGAGGGGGCATCATACCTAGGATTTTCTGCATTTCAGCCTTGCCCTTTAGAGTTCTACTTTATCTGTCAAGTTGCTTATTTGAGAATTGTGGATCATTTTCTCAGGTCCTGCATGGTGCAGAAAGGAGAGAGCCGGCTGCCCTGTTTCTTTCACCTTTGAAACCAGCATTCAAGAACCTATCTGCTGTTGATACAACACACAGTGGAAGTCAGTTTACATTTTTCTTGACTGCTCCTCTGCAGGCATTCTGCCAGATGGTTGGCCTCACTTCTGCTGATTCTGATATGGTACGTTGTTGGCCTAAGTTCTTAAATTTTTATGATAATCTTCTCATTCCTATCTGCTCTCTTATGGCTAACCCGACTGCTTTTAGGATTCTTACAATGATGCTGAGGAGATACTGTCCATTGCATTCTCTGAGTGGGAGGTTATTCTTTGTACATCAAAAAGCCTGGATCTAGTTTGGGCGCAAGTTTTATCCGATCCATTTCTAAGGAGGCTTATTCTTAGGTAAATTTATCTCTCAATAGAAGCAAAGTAGTAGTAAACTGGGAAATTATTCAATATTCTTTATACTATCTGTTGGTTCTTCACTTGAGGCTGAAATGCTATACCCATCCCTCTGTTTCACGGTTCCTTTCTATGAAATGTTGAAACGTAATAGTAATTGTTTTTAGTCTGGATGCTGTTGGATTTTAGCTAAATCTGCTAACATGTTAATGTGTTAATGGAACGTGTCTTCAGATTCATATTCTGCAGATCCGTGCTCTCTGCTTTCTGCCCTCTTGAAGATGAGCAATATCTTCCCGTTTGCCTTCCCCATCTTCCCAATTCTGTCTCTGCGAGATGCGAAGCTGTGCAGTCAGCTGTAATTCGGCTTGCAAATCACCTGAAGGTGGCAGATTGTTTTCAGTTTGATGACACATAAGGAAGACAAAACTATAAAAATGCAGGATTCTGTCTCTCAAGTTCCATTTAACTTCATGAGGTAAATAACTCCTGGAATTCGTGGTATAACAGCACTTCAAAGAAGTATAATTTGCTGATAGGGCTTAAGCTGGTGGTCAATAATAGAACATTGGTTGAGCATGACATGCAAACTCGTTAATTCTCTGGTCAGCATGTTGTGTGGTTTGCTGCTTTTGGTGGTACTTTATGATCTGCGGTTGTGTATGAATATAGCTGCGTAGTTGGCCAGGTGTATAGATTTGCACTATTTTAGAGTTGTTTTCAAGCTAGTGCTAAGTTTTGTACCCTTGTAATAGAAAATCAGGTTAGTCGTATGTTTTCAATTTTTTTTGAAAAAAGTTATAGTGGCAATGGATTCATACATTATTGTTGAGGCTGCGGGAGAGGCATATACATGTAAATGGGTCCTGAAACTGAAATTTCTGAATCCTTTCAGCTGTACATTTTACAAATTTGACTCGGCTGCTTTTGAGTTCTTTGTCGTCGTAGCTCCTGTTGCGCACTTCATGTAATGATTAGCATTCATTTTTCTACTTCTTTTTCATATTATTTAAATATTACTCATAAATAACTTAATTGTTGCAATGCATCATCATTTATGTTAATGACAGAATTTAGATTCGTTAGATCAAACAAGATTCATCATTTTATTTTATTTTATTTTGTGAAGAAAAATAGGAAGGGGAATAAATTCTTCAATGTTACAAAATATTAACCATAAGCATGAACGAAAGAGTGATGATACTTTGTTTTATCAGGCTGCTCTTGATTAGTGTCCACAATAGTTTAAGTTAGTTTAGATTTGTCTGTTGTCTTTGTTTGTCCTTATTTATCTCGAGACTCTAATAAAAAACTACTTAAGACATATAATTGTGTTTTTATTTATCTGGGAAAAAAAATCACATGTATTTGACAAAACATGGAAGCAAAAAAAGAATCTTTGTCAACACTAGATATGATTGGTTTTGAATAAAGGACTTTATTAATTATTTTTTTTGTTGATTCACTTTAATATTTTATTTGATATATTTATTTTTCAAATAAATCTCACTTATTATAATTTGTTATTGTAATTTTAAGTGATTGGAAGCATACACACCTAAAAATAACTCATGAGTTGAATTTATATTTAAACTTCTAGTTCCCGTAGACCAATAAATTTCTTTTTTTCTTCTTCTCTTCATTATAGGTTTTCTCTAATCTATTTCATGTTTATTTTTATCACAAATAATTACCTAGCAATTAATGATTGCTACTATGATCATTCATAAGTCACTCATTACATTCAATTCCATCTAATGAATGTTCATCTATTACATCCAATTAAGCATCTTCGATTACTAAAATCATGGTGAACTACTCTAATGTTCACCTTTTTTACAAACAAGCTGTTATGACGACCCCATCTCCTATATGGGGAGCTACAATACTTGTAAGAAAATGAGAAATGAAATAAAAACAAACAGGAGTAGGGCAGGGCATATAAAAATAATTCTCTTTCTTCCACCTCTAACTTTGACCCCAAAACTAGTAACCACCATCAAAACATTTTTCTATGAATTCATCAATAACATCACCAACGAGAAATTGAACAAAGCTCTACTTATTTCCTATCTAAAATATTCTTATTCCTCATTCGTACACGTGTCTGATATCTTTTATGACTAATAACATAAACGCATCAGGAGGAAGAGTTACATGTCTTTAATCATCCTCATTACTTTTGATTTATCTCTAACAACTTGTTCAGCATATGAGACTACCCAAAGAGATTATATTAGCTAAAGAACAACAACTTAGAGCTTTCCATACATACATACTTATATATATATATATATATATATATATATATATATATATGAAAGTGTTTAGTTGTATTTGCCCAATTTTAAGAAAACGTAAGTCCCTTGTATGGAAAATGCATCGCATATGATACTCAATTTTGAGAAATTACACATAAGAAAAGCAGTTAGCTGTATTTTTCTTTTAACAGTTTGTTTATTTTTGTGTTTAATTTTTTTTAATTTTTTTATTCTATGTTTTTAAATTATTTTAATATTATATATATAAGAAACTGAAAATGAACAAAATATTTAATATTTTTTAAAAATTAATTGATAATACAAAACCAAAAAATTTATTTATAAATCTAAATAAAAATATGACAAAAGCATGAGGCATATAGTGTACCGACCAGATTGAACTTCCTAACTACAAGAAAAGTACGGTCTCTGTCCTTCAACCAATAAGATTCGAGAACTAAGCCTCAACGATCCGCGTCATCACTCTAAAACCACATCGTAGCCGGTCACATCAAGCAGAGAAAACACAGCTTAACATTGTTTGAACCGTTCGATTGTAAAGAGAGAAAGCACAAAGATACCCAATAGTACCCCTCCAATTCTTACTCTAAATCTCTATAAATATACCTCGACTGCTTCTTCATTCAATCTTTACCAAAATTTCCGAGTTTCAGAGAGATTCTTGAAGAGATTCCAAGGTTCCTTTTTTTCTCTCTCTCCTTCATTAGGGTTTCTGATTAAATTCCTTGGTTGTTCATAAGTGCTTCATTGTATTTTTAATTGAAAACTGTTTTGAGGGGTTTTAGGTTTTTTGAATCTTGTGGATTATTGAATCTTTTTCTGAAATTGATGGGTCTTGTTCGAGATTTAGGGTTTCTTTGTCCATTAAGTGTCAATAAAATGTTATTCTACAATTGATTTGATATAATTACGGTTAATGATTTTAACTTTGTAGTCATTGGTTTGCGATCCAGGGGTCTTTTGGCATTTTAGTTCTTATAAAGTGTTTTTTAACATCTTTAGTCGTTAAGATTTCTTGAACAGCGGTTATGTTTGGTTTCTGAGAAAATGCTAGGAAGCTGTGTGAATGAATGTTAACATGTTAATCTCTTTAGATTTTTGACTGTTTTCTTGGAGACTAAAAGTGTTGCTTGTGTCAATGAATATATGTGTTTTTATCTATTGTGGCTGATAAGATGATTGTTATGATGTTTTGTTGCCGGTGTGTGTAGATGGCCCGTACCAAGCAAACTGCTCGTAAATCTACAGGAGGAAAGGCCCCAAGGAAGCAGCTCGCTACCAAGGTATTATTTCTCTTTTATCCAATAAGATACAATGATTTGCCTTCTGACCTGATTATTTTTTTCTCCAAATTTCTATAATCTCTTGATTGATAAATCATGTTACGTGATTATAGGCTGCCCGTAAGTCTGCTCCAACCACTGGTGGAGTTAAGAAGCCCCACAGATATCGCCCTGGAACTGTTGCTCTTCGGTCAGTCAATGGTTCCTATCTGATGCATTTCTTGTTTCCGACAAACTTTCAATCTTATATGTTTATGCATGCAATGCAGTGAAATCCGTAAATATCAGAAGAGCACGGAGCTCTTGATCAGGAAACTCCCATTCCAGAGGCTTGTTCGTGAAATTGCCCAGGACTTCAAGGTATATTTTGATGGCTTTTCCTTGATGAATTAAAGTGGGGTTTTGATGCTAATGATTACATTTATGCTTTGCAGACTGATCTGCGTTTCCAGAGCCATGCTGTGCTGGCGCTGCAAGAGGCAGCTGAGGCATATCTTGTGGGTTTGTTTGAGGACACCAATCTTTGTGCCATCCATGCGAAGCGTGTCACCATCATGCCCAAGGATATCCAGCTGGCCAGGAGGATCAGGGGTGAGCGTGCCTAAGTGACATGGTGAAAGAGACAGAGGTGGGCTTTTGATCAGTTTGATCAGCAGCCAGCCAAGTTGTTTAGATCGTAGATTGGACAGGTTTGTGGGTTTGTAGTGGTAGGGGGCTGTGTGATGCTGAGGGTTAATAGAAAAGGTGGTGTTTTTAATCTTGTCTTGTGGGGGATGGGAACCTCTCGGTATATTTCCGCCTGTTAAACTCTGTTGAATGTTTTTTCTTTCTTTCGCCACAGCTAAGTGGTGTACCTGACAGATGCTATTATTTTGGATCTAATTTTTAGTTTGTTAAATTCATGTGTTTGATCGTTTTGGTGCTCTCCGATGTGAGTCCTGGTGGTTTGTGAAATGTCAGAACGATATTAAGTGTTTGGGCTTTACGACTGACCCCGTCAAAAATGGCTGGCGGGCGGTTTGGCCGACACGCTTTGCTTTCCGTTGGAGTGCGCAGTGGGTTTTTGTTTTGATTCTGCGTGCTGTGCACCTCCTCTGTAATAGTGCCTATGGACGACAATGGATATCATAGTAAGATTATTTTTTATATTTAAAAAAAATAGATATTTATAAATATTTATTAAGTTTTGGATTTACAAGTATTTGTTAACAAATAATAAATTAATAAATATTTGTTTTGTGAAGAATGTATATTTAGTTAAATAATAAACACTATGTTTACAGATTATATTTACATTAAAGTATGCATTAAGCTGTTTATGTAATATAAATATATATTTTAGCTAAATTTGGTAGATTTTAGAATAACTTTGAATGGTATTTATATTTTATTTATTATTTATCAAGTTTAAAATATTTAATGTTTTCAAGTCAGAATTGTTTTTATTCGAGTCAGTGGGGGTGGGGTGACCAGACCAAATTGACTTTTGGCATATGCATTGGTTTTTCAAAAGTGTTTTTTTTTAAATGAATTTTTTTATGTTATTAGATATTTTCAAAAATATATATTTTTTTTAAAATATTATTATAATATATTCATATAAAAATATATATTCAAAAACACCCATAACCGTTCTGCATATATATAATCATAAATCTGTTAAAAGTAATTTCTATGATCTGTCACCTTGAATATTTGTTCTTGGTAATAATTGTTTGGAGAGTTGACCAAGCTAATGCCAACTTGCCTGCACGCAAACATATCGGGCTAAGAACATCTCTAATGGTAGAGGCAAATTAATAAAATGGCTTCTTCATTAGTGTAAAGATAGTTTTTTTTTTTTATTTGCTAAGCATACTAGCCAGTTGTTTTTCCAGGCCATAGAAAAAATAGGGCAAGAGGCTTTGTAGGCTTCTTTTCTTCTTCTGTGTTTTCAGTAAAGATTGAAACGAAGGTCGAAAGACGTTGGCCAGCGAGTCTGTACTTCTCACTGCTTTTTGGCTTATATTTTTTTTCTCTCTAATATTATATTTGTTTTTTATTATGTTATTTTATTGTCATCATACAATGATTTTGATTTTATTAATATTAAGCTCATTATAAATTAGATTTTATGATTTGTTATTATAATTATTATTTGAAAATAATATTTAGGGTCGGTTTGACATTGTGATTGCTGTTGTGATCCATTGTTTTATGTAGCTGACAGATTAATGTTGTAAAAGGGTAAAAAATGGTGGGAGTTAAACACGCTATAGAGAGCTTGGATGTGTTTCCCCATGCAGAAGAGCATTTGTTGCAAAAGACACAATTTGGGGTCGAGGGAGAAGGGAAGGGGTGTGTGTGTGTGGTTGAGGGAGAAGGGCATTGGTGTAGCTGCCTTGGTGTGAGGGAAAAGGCTCGATTCAGTGCAGGTATGGTTGAGAAAGTGTTGCAGGTGGATGTGGCTAAGGGGGAAGGGACAGTGGATGGCTGAGGGAGAATGTGGTACCATGAGGGAGAGAGGGAGGTGAGGGAGAAGGCAGTGTGAACTGTGATAATTTTCGTAGACAACTCTGTGTACTATATGTTTGAGGTAGAGTCACGTGGGCCGCAACTGCAAAAGCATCTCTCATATGATTTTGCAATTGCGGCTGAAACACTATTTATTGGTGGGACCATCATAAAAAAATGGGATTATATTTAGTAAAACATGTGTTTGGCTATGTGATCGGAGAGTCAAACACATCTTAATATGTTAAGTTGAATTGATTTATTATTGATTTAATTGAAAATTAAGCATCATAATTTATTTGATATGATTTTTCTAAGATATTTTGATATAATAATTACGTTTGAGAGTTTTAATTACGTTTGAGAGTTTTGGCATTTTAACCAAGGTTAAATCATTTTTTTTTCTATAAGAATTTATCTTAGTCTCATGATCCGATTCATGAGTTTTTCAATACTTATGAATTAGATTTCATGATTTATTTTGTTTTGTTTTTTATTAGATTTAATTTAATTCTTGCACTGGATATTAAGGATATTTATGCATTTTTAAAAGGTCTATTAGTTATTATCAAATCAATCGAAAAAAATATTTTTTTTCCATTCAAAATATAAAATGAAATGACCAAAGTAATATTGGAAGCAATAATAATAATAATAATAATAACTATTATTATTATTATTATTATTATTTTTCATGTATTAAATTAAAATCAACTTCCATCACTGTAATTTCAATTTTACCCTTTTATTACATTTTTGCGCTACATAAGCATTATTTTTATTGGGAAAAAACCCTACTGCATAGCGGAAATACACGACTAGCACATGCTATTTTTCGCAGAAAAATTGTTTCCAATATGGAATATTTAAAGAATGTTTCAATTTTTGGAAGTCTATCTAGTCTTCACCGATCATGTCATGCCGGCTGAAATTAAGTAGGTAGTTCAGTGATAAAAGTTTGATATGAAAAAAATTATTTTTTTGTGGTTTCAGGTTTGAACTCTGTAATTCTTAATATAATAGTCATTAGAGTCTTATATAATCATTAATTTCAAGACCCATGAAATTATTCAAACACACAAAAACTAGCCTGAATGACAACATTAATAAAAAAAAATACATTGCAAATCGACCGATTTCTTACTAATAGAGCCAACCACGTGAAATACAAACATACACATTACTCTCCTCCTTTTTCTCTCCAAATAAAAAGGTATTTTTATGCCTTACATATTAATTAATCGAGATTAAATAATCAATATGAATAATTTTAAAAATAAACCTTTTCCGATTTTTAAGAATGATAAGCAATCTTAAATACACAAATTCTGTACATTAACTTGGAAAGTCAAAAGAAATAACAAAGCTAAACACCTTATGTTATATCATTCTCCCATTTGCCCCAACGGCAAAAAGATTTGAACCGTTAGAGCCGTTAGTTTGTCTTGGTGGAAACCCGCCAACCTCGGATTTTTCTTACGTGTCTAAACAAACGAAACCCTCTCCCTCCCTCCCTCTCTGAATTTCTCAAAGACTAATATTAATCTTGTAATCCTGGTCTTCAATTTTCCAAATTGGGAAGATGCACCAAGAAACAATTCCATAATGATGTCTCCCAAACAGAACCTACGCCTGAGTCGGTTGTTGTCGGAGTAGTTTGTTGCCTCCCTTGCTCTTGAACTCCTTTCTTAAACCGTCTTTCCCGGAAAATTCCATGCATTAGTTTTCTCTCTTCATACAGACGCAATATCTTTTGATGTTCTCTAAGATTTCTGGCTTTTGTTTTGTTTCTTCCTCTCCTTCCTTCTTTTAGCTTCTTGAATGTAATTCTGTTTTTTCATGTACCTGGTATGGTTAAGAATCTTGTCCCTGAGATTTCATAACATTGAAAAGTTTTTTTTCATTATTGTTATTCTGAGCCCTCTTTCTGGATCAAAACTTAGCAGATGGAACGAGCAAGCATCACAGATCAATCCAAAATCTACCAGTCTCTCCAACAATAGCCTCGAGGATCTTATCTGAGGTAACGATCTTCTTCTTCTTTCTAATTTCATGCATTTCAGCTTCTGTTGTTATTTAAGGTTTATACCTCTTTAGAGGTTGCATTAGGATACTTAAAATTTAACAATTCTGATAGAAAGCAAAGCAAGACTTGAAGAATATTGTTTGATTAATTATACTTTTCAGCACCGTTTAGGAATTCATTTGAAGTAGGTTTCATTAGAAAACTTGATTGCTGAGTTTTGAGTTTTATTCATTGGATTTCTTCCGTCTCCTTCTTTTCCCTCGCTATATCTTTCCTGTTTTACATCTCCTTCTCCTTTCCAGTTAGCATGCAATGCTTCAGAATTTGAGACCAGGTGATTCACATCATGATCATGTGATATTGTTCTTTGTTGTAGCTAGAAACCAATATCGAGTTTTGCAAATTAAGATGCAGCAAGCTAAGGGTAAAGTTGAAGAGGAGCTGAGGAATATGAAGGAGATATTGACTGTAGCAGAAAGGGAAAGAGATAGAGCTCGCGATGAGCTTAAGGAGATGAAGAAGGTAGCCGATGAATCAGATGCCATGTTAAACGAAGCAATGTCTAATGGTAAGACTGCTGACATATTTACGGAACTCAACTCGGTAGTGGAATCGTTGTCAAAATCAAAGCAAGAGTTAAAGATCAAAGAAATGACTATCACATCTTTGAAAGTTGAAGTTGGAAAGCTACGAGAGATGGAGGCCAAATTGCTAGAGAACGACAACTCATTGGAAAATCTGAAACAGGAGTTCACTAAAGTTAAGTCAGCAGAGGCACATTCATTGGATTTATTATCCCAGAGCAAGAAAAGAATTCAAGAACTCGAGGCTGAGGTAAAGAGAGGGAAAGAATCAGAAATGAAATTGTTAGATTCATTTGTTGCTCAAACAAAGCAGCTGGAACAGACCAAGTTACTGCTTGAAGAGTCGAAGCTTGAGATCAGCTCCCTTCACACGAGGGTAGAGGGATGGGAGAAACATGGCGGGGATAAAATTTCAATGCAGAAAGAATTAGAAAGTCTCAGGTCTGAACTTCAGTTGGCAAGACAGGCCGGGGGAAAACATTCAGCATCAAAGACCAAGAATCGATTTGAGGGGATGGAATTGCTTAAACATGAACTGAAGCTGGCGACCGAGGCAGAAGAGAATAGCAAGAAGGCAATGGATGACCTAGTATTAGCCCTATCTGAAGTTGCAACAGATGCCAGCCATGCAAGGGAAAAGCTCGTGTTAACCCAGAAAGAGGTGGAGTACTTCAGAAAGGAGGCAGAAAAGTTTCAGGAGAATTTAAATAGCATTGAGGACAAGTATAGAAATCTTCTGAATGTAGCAGCGAAAGAATCTGATCGATATAGAAAAACAACTGAGAGGTTGCGAATAGAGGCTGAAGAATCACTCCTGGCCTGGAATGCGAAAGAGACTGGCTTTGTGGATTGTATCAAAAGAGCTGAAGATGAAAAGTCCTGTGCTTTGAAAGAGAACAGTAAACTTCTTGAATTGCTTAAAACAGCAGAAAACATGAACGGGATTTCTAAGCAGGAGACCCAGAAGGTGCGCGATATACTTAAACAGGCCCTGAATGAATCCAATGTTGCAAAAGAAGCTGCAGGAATTGCCAGGGCTGAGAATTCCCAACTCAAAGATGTCTTGGCTGAAAAAGACGTTGCTTTGGTTTTCATAACTCAAGAGAACGAGAACCTCAGGATTAATGAATCTGCAGCTCTCGAACATATCAAAGAGTTGAAGAAATTTCTCTCAGAAGCCTCAGAAAAGGAATTTATCGTGGAAGATAAGGAAACCCAACTGAAGAAAAAACCACAGAATGCGCAGGAGAAGCAGCACAAAGATGGCAAGAAGCCGGGCCATTCGTGCAGTTGCCATCTTAAAGAGCTAATAACTCCCCATAAACACAAGGATGCAGATGAGAACAGCAAAACTCCTGATAAAAAAAACAATCATGATGGGGATGGGGACTCTGTAAAATCTGATACGCTTAGGGGATCGATATTTGACGATCAAGCAGAATCACCCATAGCAAACCCAGAGGACTATGATCATCTAGATGATCCGGAGAATGAAAGAAACTCCATGAAAAAACGAGCATATTTACGAAGATTTGGTGATATTCTACTGAGGAGAGGGGGTTCTAACAGAAGGGGACAACCAGTTGGTGGTGAGGGTCCCAGAAAAGAACTATCATTATAGGTGAACAATCGAATCTGCTTGATTTCTGCATGCTTTTTAAGTTCATTTCACAAGTATAGAGATAGTTTTTCCTTCTTTCACAAGGCAAAAGGTTCACCTGTCCGAAGAAGCAGCGTCACAATAAAAAGTTTGAGATTTTCACATAAAATTTTGAGATTGAGTCACGTATACATCTCTTTGGAACCTGGAATAATCAATTTTACTCGTTCACTTCAACTTATATTGCAAATAAAAAGCTAAGATTGAGTTAGGTATGCACATTTTAAAAACCTGGAATAATCAATTTTACTCGTTTACCTGAACTTACATTGCAAATATTTTTTTTTTGGATAAAGCCGAAGCTAACCACGGGTATCCAGCCCGCTGGGCCTGACTAATCCCGGGGGTGCACAAGACCTTGGCAAGCATATTTCCCACAAGTACACCACGGTTAAGTCAAGGGTTTCGTCCAAGTCCGATGACCCTAAAGAATTGTTTGCACCTAAACGGATTCGAACCTGAGACCTCATGGGGAGCATACCTACGAGCCCCAGGCCTCCACCGCCATGCCAACACCCGGGGGTTACATTGCAAATACGTTTCTCATTATCTACTTGCATTACTTTGTTATTTGAAAAATAGAATATTAAGCATTCCAATGCCTAAATAGCATCTTTGTATATTTATTTAATAATACAATATGAGGCATATACAGCGTAATTCTCTTCTTCTAATTGATCAAATCATATACAAATGGGGGGTGCAGAGACAACTTCAAATGGGTTCTTTAGCTATGTAATGATATGATTAAAATAAATAAATTAACAACAACAATAATAAAAAGGCAATGACTCATAAAAAAATGCTAATTACCATACCCTTTAAATGTTCTTAACGATCTTATTTGATTATAAAATAAAAATTAAATGAGAATAAGATAACTTTATAAAATAAACTAATGTAATTGCTTATAATTCATATTATTGCTGAATAAGTTAAGAAAACCTCAACTTTTTTAATAGTTTTAGCAAATAGAAATAAAAGTTGGAAGATGAATTTAGAAAAGAAAAGAAAAAGAGAGGCAGGTGCTTCACTTTTCATTAAAAAACCAAAATCGTGATAAAAAATAAAAATAAATAGTAGCCATGTTAACACGGGAACCATTGATTGATGCTTTAACAAAATATTTTTGGTTCCTGCTCCACTAAATAATCACACGGTACAAGAAACCACCGACCGATATTTCACTCTTCTCCGTCCAAGCATTTAAAAGCTACTTGGCCCACGTTTTTTTATTTCATTTTTAATAATAATAATAATAATAATAAAAGTTTATTCTTAACTCCATAAACAATTCAAGCGTTTAAAATTCTTTTCATCAGTACATATATATATATATATATAAATATATTTTATGAAAAAACTTTAGATTTTTATTATTATATGAAATTGATCTTCGAGATTGATATAAAACTGATTTTCGAGATCAAATAAAAAAAAGTAAATTCATAGTTTAGATAATTAATTTTTTTATAGCCTCCCTTAATATATGCTCTTAAAATAATAACGAAATAAACAAATTTATTATGGGAGTCAACGTCTCCGACGACTTGACCCATAAAGGTTTTAAAAAATGGTCCACACGTTTTAATAAAATACCTGAAATGGAAATAATAATTAAAAAAACGTGATTCTTATGCTATAAATATTTATCCAATGGATTTACATTTACGGCATGTCTACGAGTTTACACCGCCAATATATGAAAACATAACCCAACACAACAACAGGACACTCCACTCTCTTTGCTTCTCTTTCCCGTCATTTCTGGGTTTCTTAATTCTCAGACAACCTTCAACCCTGGTGTTTTTCGAGGAGGAAATTGTTTTTGAAGATTGGAACTTTAAAATATAAGTATCCATGTCATCTGTGATGGAGGTCACCTCTCAAGAGAGCCATGAGGAGAGCAACAACGAACGGCTAGATTTGATTCACCATCTAGATCCAACAGCCACAGATGTGCTACTCCCTGATGAGACTTTTCTCAAAGCTGCCATTTCTCTCAAGGATCAGGTATGCATTTTATTTTATTTTTCTTAATACATAAATAAATAAATAAAAAGATAAATCTTGAATATAGATAAGATTTAAGCAGAGATAAAGTTCCCATCGTCTTAAACTGGCAAGCTAGTCTGAGAATGCTCTAATTGATGGCAAAAAAATTGTGTCTTCATACACACACACACACACACACAGACACACACACACCAGGAAGGTGAATTATTGAGTTGCACCGTGTAGGTGGTTGAGGCGACGTGGAAAAGATATAACAATATGGGTGCTGCTATTGACCCGACAGTGTATACGGGTCTGCTGGGGACAGCTTTCACCTGCTTGCGGTCATACGAGGTTACCGGTAATAAGCAGGACTTGCTATTGTGCTCCAACATTGTTGACGCTTGCGCATGCCTCCTCCAGGTAAATTATTGACTGAGATATTCAATTATTTGTTCCATCTCATCCTAATACTTTTTGTATTGTGTTGTGTTGTACGTTTTTAATCGAGTTTCAACGTCTTATGTTGTTTTTATATATTTTTTTAATTTATTAGAAATTGATCTTTTCTTTTTTCTATTTTTTTTTATCTCAATGCTCATAAAATTATTTCAACCAGTAATCATGATGACAGAGTTTGTAGCTTGACATACTTTTTCAATTTTGCTTTTTAATATTGAGTTTTTTATACCTGGGATGAGCTCAAATGATCATACTTTTTTAATATTCTCTTTTCATTATTTTTTTTTATCAGTTTATTTCTTGTTTTATTTTTTTAATTTATATTGTTTAAATTACCAATTAACTAATACTATCAGTTTTTGCATGTAAAATAAAAAATGTAAGTATGAAAGATGATAAATTGTTTTTACTTACAAAACTAAACACAATTATATGTGAGTGTGGTTTCAGTGATTTGTTTGATATGATTAGCATAATTCCATTTATCTTAGCCTTTCAACTTTTGCTTCCTCTTTTTTATAAATAAAATATAGATTGAAAAACTAAGATAAACAGCCTTTTCAAGTCTTGTTCTAGCGGTGAATGTGGGTTTACTAGAGCATCATTTTTGTAAGAAATTCTTGCGATGGTTGTAAGGTCTTCCAAATTTGCATCAATATGTCAATTCGTAGAAGATGAAGTTTCAGATTTTTTAGCTGTCTAGTCTCTGTCATTCATGCGGATAACACTTTCATTAAGTAGGGAGGTCTAATTTGTTTGAATGTTCATTTTTTGTCTCCTAAATTAGCAAAATTGTTTGCAGAAAGATACAACCGATTGTGGAATTTTCAATATAAAATTATTTTTCTTGTCTTTCTTTGAAGTTTAAAGCTTGAAATGATGGATGCACAGGCACATGACCTTGACTTTCTTATGTGGGAGAGGAGGATTATATGCACTTGGAGCCGTGGCCGCTAACTACAAGGGAGATCATCAAGGACGTGACTTCTTTTTGAATCTCTTCCTCGAGGTACTATCAATTTTCATCACTGTCAAAAATCTAGTTTTCCTTGTCAAATGCATGGTAGCACGTAGCATAAAGCCTCTGCCTGCCTAGAACAAAATAATTTCATTATATTTATTAAAATATGGAATATCTGTTCTTGGCCATGAAAGATTCCTGGTTGCTATCCTTCGAAACACCCAATTATATGAGTTGACTGTTTCACATGTATCTACCATCCTGACCCTTTTCTTCAGAGCATAGTTTTTTCTAAATTTCTTCTTCTTTGCGGGTTACATTCTTCCTTCATTGGAGAGCCTCAGTCTGCAGTTGGCAACACTTCTCAGCATTTGTAAAAATGCAAATTTGAATCTGGACATTCACGATTTAATCCTCCAAGTTCAGACCTGACACTAACCAGGGGATTACTGTTTTATAATGTTATTGTGGATATGCTTATATGGTGGAAAGCATCTCTTTTAACTTCAGCAAGCAAATGCTTCTGATGCTTTCCGGACGCCCCCCCCTCCCGGTAGTCTTGTGGGGACTTCTTAGCGTGGATGGTGATTGGTGAGCCCAGTGCCAGAAAGCCAGCATACAACTGATGTTATGCGAGTGTCTCTATCGGATCAAATTGGCTTTATTTCCTAATGTTCAAAGAGATAGGTGCCTCAGTTGTATTCGAACATTGTTACGACTCCTATGATGCAAGCTTGTAGTTGCACCATGGTGGGTAGGGACGCCTATGGCTCATGAGAATCAATTTGAACTTCAACAGGCCTCTGCCCTCTAGAAAACTAAGAATTTGATCTCCTTTTTTTGCATCTTCATATTCACTTCAGTGCTTAGCAGTATAGCTTCGATTTTTTCGGGATTATGATATCTTAATATTGAACACTGGATAATAATGATGTAGTACTCTTTCTTTTACAGCCCTTAATTTGGAAGCTATAGCAGTTCGAAACAAAATAAGATTCATGTGGCTATAAGTGCACAGATTGAAAGTGTTCTACTGTTTCATGAGCTGCTGCATTTTCTTCCCCTATCAGAGGACTCATGCTCTTATGCTAGAGCATAGAAGTAAAGTACCAAGGGGAATCATTAATGGAGCAATAGGCCTTGCTTTCTTTTAAGCACTAAGTTCATAAGTGATGATGATTTTTCACCCATTTGGAATCCCGGATATGCTTTAAATCTATCACAATTGTAGAGGGTTTTCTATTGTTGAAGAGCTCTCTTTCATATCATATCTTATTCAATCCAAGGGAAACAACAATCTTATTATTTGTATGGTTGTTTTATAGGTTGCACAGGAGAGAGCCCTCCCAGTTGGACCTGAGGAAGGTGGCTTTGGGATGTCATACGAGCTTATGCATGGGAGAGCTGGGTTTTTATGGGCTGCTTTATTTATAAACAAGCATCTTGGCAAAGGGACATTACCTAGCGATCTTCTCTTGCCGGTTGTTGATGCAGTTTTAGCTGGGGGCAGAGCAGGGGCATCTGACAATGCCACCTGTCCACTGATGTACAGATGGCATGGCACACGGTACTGGGGTGCAGCCAATGGCCTTGCTGGAATCTTGCAAGTGCTACTTAACTTTCCTCTTCTCAAAGAGGATATGGAAGATGTTAGGGCAACTTTAAGGTACATGATGAGCAACAAGTTCCCTCACAGCGGAAATTACCCTTCAAGCGAAGGAAACCCGAGGGACAAATTGGTGCAGTGGTCACATGGTGCAACTGGCATGGCCATCACCCTCTGCAAGGCATCTGAGGTAGGCAATACATACCCAGCCAAGTTTATTTTGAGTGTATGTACATTAGAATCCATCTATCGTGACAATTTTACAGAATTGTATCTGCTTACTCATGCTCAACTTAACTTCTTTCATCACTGTCACACTGGTTTAATTACAAACATAGCAAGGTAAGTTGCAAAATAGTTAATTCCTTGAATCGGCTCTTTGCTGACAAGATAATAAGACCTGAAAAGTGGGAAACATATTCTAGATTGTTCTGGTGTATAATGAACCATTATTACCTATCATAATGGGAAACATATTCAAATGTCCGAAACCATTAGTTTTGTCAGCCAAATATTGAGGCTGAGTCGCCGGTGACAACATTTTTTTTTTGTGTGTTCGGCAGATGTTTCCAAATGATAGGGAGTTCAGAGATGCGGCCATAGAAGCCGGGGAAGTTGTTTGGAAGAGTGGGTTAGTGAAGAAGGTAGGCCTCGCCGATGGCGTGGCTGGAAACGCTTACGCCCTCCTTTCCCTTCATCGCCTTACTCGAGAGAGCATATATGAGGAGAGAGCAAAGGCATTTGCAAGCTTCTTGTATCATAATGCTAGTGGACTCGTGGCCATAGGGCATGGTCGTGGAGCTGCTGACCTTGCCTATTCTCTTTTTCAAGGACTAGCTGGAACAGCTTGCCTCTGGTTTGATCTTCTCAAACCTGAAAGTTCCAGGTTCCCTGGGTATGAACTGTAAATGAAGCAGTTTTGACTGAAATTTACATTTCATGGAATTCAAGCCTTTCTTGTACAGTAGAGTGTAACTTTAGCTCTCTAGTTCCAAATTTGAAGAAAACTTGGGTATAGATATCAATCCGAAGTTTCATCTGGTAACGATATGTGCCTATCTTCCTTTTATATTCTCAGGTACCATATAAGTTCCACTAAAACACCCTCACATCTTCTTACCCTTAAAAAAATTTCTCTTTACCTAACTTCAATACGAATAGTTTTTCCCATCCAACTTCACACTCATAGATTAAAACAAATCATCTCTTTCAGTAGCCATAATAAATAATCATGGAGAACCAGAATGCAAACAACGGAAAGCCAAATTGCAGAAACTAAACAAATATCTTCTTGATGAAATACCAAAATAATTATAGAAATTGAACTTAAACATCAAATTGCAGAAGCTAAAAGGGAAGGTGAAATACTAAATTTTGTGGAAGGCAAAATATCACTCCAAAAAATTATTAAGATAGTTGTCAATATCAATACAAAAATAGTTGGATCGGCGAAGCTATGTTCGGGATTAAGTCTCGTTCTATAAAACCAGCTCTAATACCATGTTAAAATAATTAAGATCAAACACAAAAAGGAGGCTACAAATTTTGAGTAATCACTATATTATAAGTGCTTAGTCTAACCTAAATACAAATAAAGTATATATAAGTTAAACTATAGGTACTATTCAACTCTTAATAAATAAGACTATATAAATATTATTTAACAGTTTACTTGTGATATGAGTTGCATCATATTTTTAAACATATTGAACAACATCCCCACCTTGGTGCCCAGCTGTCGAGAAAAAAAACATTGAACACTTATTCTGTCGTATAACTGATTGATAACCACATGAATACGCAACATGGACAAGATTAATTAGACATGACAGCAAACATTATCTGATCATGGTTTTGTCCTCCTTTCAATGCTCTTCAAACTATTTCGCTTTTAGCTCTGATAGAATTGTCGACAGAGATGACTTGGTGTTATTTGGCAAAGCCATCTTCACCCCATGGATGCCCCATCGGGACGAGCTCATTGACAGTGCGCTGGTGCTGGTGGGACTAAGCCAAACCACAAGTAGTTTCCTTTTGTTGCTGGATTAATTGCATCTGCTAGCAGGAGAAAGACATCAGTGAGGAGTTCCGGTATCTAGAACATGCTCTTGACACAGCTGAGGCTCAACCTGATCATAGAGCTAAACCCTACATTTCTTAAGTCAAAGCGAAGCCGTGGAGCTTGGAGAATGATCATGTTGGCAGCAGGGCGAGCATTTTCGGTTCGATTTTTATTAATAAAAACAACTAAGTAAAAAAAAAAAACAGATCCGGTTTAAAAAAAATCATATCAAGTGTTCTTGATTCAGCCATACAACTCACACCTGGGCCTTTCCTACGTTCCTGATACCATAAGAACGAATTAGTTGATTTTGATAAATTACAGAGATAAATTGCAATCAATGCTTGGTAAGGCTATCGCTGGAAAAAAAAAAGAAGAAGAAATTAATTCACTAAGTGGGTTCATATAATACATTAAAAGTCCTCAAGAAGCAAGGGATGAAGACCTCGAGAAGTGGAAGCATAAGAAAAAGATGCTTACACGTAACCAGTTAGTAGCTCATGAATGAGATCATTCTTTTACCTTAGCATTATGTTAAGAAAGTAAGTTAATTACTGCAATTAGGTAATATATTTATTGTCGCAAATAATTTTAAAAAATAATTTTATTAGTTAGGTTAAGTGTTTGTTTGGTATTGATATCAACAATTATTTTTTTTTTATATATAATTGATAATATTCACATAAAAAAATATAAAAATATAATTAGTGTTTTTATATAAATTAATTGATTTTATGGTAATGATACTTGTCTATTATTTCATATAATTTAAGTTTCTTTCTAAGGATTCATTTAGGGTCACTAGTTTTATAGTAAATCTACTAATTAGAAAATAATAATTCCAGCAATCTCTTTCCATAAAACGACATCATGCGAGGATAAGACTTTGGTAAGGTCGTCATAGGGTTTTTTCCGATGTTAAAAAGGGCCGAAGACCTTTCCAACTCTACCCGTATTTTACCTCTTCTCAGTTCATGGTTTATGTATTTTGAGAAAATAGGTATCGCAGTTTTAACTTGGAATTAATTGGAGTTAATTTTTTTTTAACGAATATGTATTAATAAATGTTAAAGAATTATTTTATATAAAAATTATATTACGTTAAGAAACCATCTCATTTAAAAGTTTAAGTTATTAGATGAGGTTCTAGAATATAATTTATATCATTCTCTAACACGTCTCCTCAAGTGAAAGTCTTTTGAGCTTGAAACTTGCATATGCCCACACTATCTTGTGTTTGATTTTTATCAAACAGAATAAGGGTGTTGAGATTCGAACTTGAGACCGCCATGTACATGTTTGTCAACAGCACAAAACCAAATTTATATTCATAATTTTTTTATTAATGTGGATATCCGGGCTGATTTTATGAATCTTAAAATCAATGATAGTGTAAACTTCCAGTAATAATCATATTACTAACTATAAGGCTCGAATATAAAATTAAACGAGAAGCAAATCTTTTAATCTACTTAGATGATTAGTTTATCTTCATGTTAAGACGTCCGGCTAATCTATGTGAATAAACTTTTGTGATGGGCTCTTCTAGCTGCTGGTTACATGAAAAGAAAAGAATAAAAAGGTGAATGGTTTAAAAAGCTCATCAATGCAATAAATTAAATGAGAAATCAGTGGGATAAGTTCGTCACCAATCACTTCAAGAACAATTAATTTTGACCATGTGGAAGAGGTGCTCCTCCTTCACACCGGATCCAGGTTCAAATCTTAGTGGGAGTGAGAGCTGGAAGAGTCCTTCTCCTTTTTTATTCTTGGATCCATCTTTACGTGGTATTCCTGTCATCCGCGGTGTCTTACATGCTCATTTGGGATTGCAGGGTGTTCAACTGAGCCCGAGAAATAGTCGAGATGCACGTAAGCTGACCAGACACCCGGTTAAAAAAAAAAACAATTAATTTTTGTATGTGTTATGGCACGGTGAACCCTTACGTGAAGCTCTTGATCTTTTCTAAAAGAAGATCACTCCACAAATTAATGATTATCTGTTGCTAGGATGAGATTTGGAACCTTGACCAATATATATACCCACTTTCGGTTAATAATTCTTTAATTTTTAGATAATTTAGCCTAAGTTTTAGGCTCGCGTATCCAAGAATTTGCAACCTTGAGCACTATACACCCGCTTTTTAAATAAATAAGATATCCATTAAAATTCTAGTTATTTTTTAGATTCTTCTTTGACATTGTTTTTGACAAAAATTAAAAAAAATATTTTTATTTTTAGTTTAAATTAAAAAAAATAGTGTTTTTAAATTATTTTCATGTATTAATATAAAAAATAATTTTTTAAAAAAATAATATCATTTTAATGTATTTTTAAATAAAAAATTATTTTCAAAAACAACCACAACTATATTCCAAAATAGACACCATAAACAGACACTTAATTTAATAAGACATGGGAAACTTGGAGAAGGTTGAGACACTTAATTTAATAAGACATGGGAAACTTGGAGAAGGTTGAGGTAGAAGAATGCCTTTCATTCCTCCTTATAAACCAAAGAGGTTTGTTTAGAATTTTAGATATCCAGCAATATTACTCTCAACAGGATTCGTGGATTGCTCTATTCAGCTTTTATTTAAAATTGATGGTTGGTGTTATTACATAAAATTTATAGAAGAAATATTATTAATTTTTAATTTTATTATAGGTCAAGACATATATATATATATATATATATTTGAAAAATAAAAATAAAAAATTTTCAATTTTTTTAAAAGCGCTTTTGAAACTGAGTATCAAACACCTCTAAGAACTTTGATACTGTATTTTAAAAATATCTTAAAAATAAATATTTTTATTTAAAAAAAATAATTTTTTGATATTATTTTAATGTATTGATATCAAAAATATTTTTTTAAAAAATAAAAAATATATTATTTTAATACATTTCTAAAAAAATATTATCTCTCTTACCAAGCACTTAGTTAGCAATGAGATAATAATAATATAAAAAAAGATGATCCAATATGAATGTTCCTCGGATAATTAACAAACTATGATCCAAGCCTGTATAGAGATTCACAAAGCGCTCGAACAGGTGTTAGTTCGTGCATATTAATGATGGCTTTTCTAATTACGAAAATAAATATATTCTTGGTCAATCGCCTCCACCACACGGCAAAGCAATAAGGAAACATTGGGTTCTATACCATCTTTCATTTCCGAGAAAAGGACCACCTCAATTTGAATTTTGGGTGACGATCTTGATCTGCCTTGGAGTTAATGCTCGGTTCATTATGAGGAAGCTGTCTTCGGATTGCTAGACTTCGGGGACCGATTGTGTGCTGTCCAAACTTTTTGCTGAGTCGTCTGTGTAAAATGGGTTGTCTCCAAGTTAGGATGAGCTCGTCTGTGTAAAATGGGTTGTCTCCAAGTTAGGATGAGCTTTTTAGGGGGGCTTTATTGTATTGTTGCTTTCCTAGGGCCATTGTTTCACGATAAAGGAGCTTGTTTCCTTTTTCGTTTTGTTTGTTGTTCTCTCCGAGATTTCTCGGTCTTGTGTATTCTTTTCTTTTCTCTTAATATACTTACATTTTACCAAAAAAAAAAATAATAAGGAAACATTGGCTGGCTTTTAAAATTCAAGTTTCATGAATCTATATTAAATACATTGTTGTTGTTATATATATTTTTTAGAAATACTGTTTTATAATTTTTTTAAATTAATTTTCTTAGTGTTTTTAGATTGTTTTGATGTATTAAAATATTTTTCTAAAAAAAAAAAACTTTTATAACATTTTAAAAAACACTCGACATTATATTTTTCTTACAGTATTCGAGAAGGATGAATAAAAAGGACAAAAGACAATAAAAAATCAATCAATACCATGAAAATGAAAGGAACAAAATTGTGCATTATTAGGAAAAGCAACCACTTGTTTTGTTGGTGATAGTATTTGATGGACCACAGCTCCTACTATACAGTATTGCTACCGTATATATACGTGGTGGCCATACTGTGTGTGTGTGTATTTTTCTGATGAAAACTACACATGCAAATTGCAATCTCCCAGGGCTGTCCTTTTCTGATACTCGCCGTGTCCTCTCCGACGCTATTTGTGCACAGTTTATGTGGCATTTAATAATTTTAATTTGCCATGGCCGATTTTATATTACTGCATTATAAAAAATAAAAAAAATATAAACTGATTTAACTTGTAAAAATTTAAGCTGTTCAAGATTTTACGAATAATACTTTTTAATGAATTTACCAGTCACGTGTACATTATTTGTCTAAACTTAATTGACTGATACACTAATACTTTATTTTTATTTTTTTTATATATGATAATGTATTTTGAGTGTCTCAAAATATAAAAAACAGAGATATAATGTATATTTTTATTTTTATTTCCTCAACCAAATATTTTTTTATCACCTTTGTACTTTTCTTTTTGGTTTTTAAACACTCCTAAAATGCTACATATCAATTGAGAATTGAGCTGCATAATTTATTTTAATATAACTTTTATAGAGTTATTCTTGTTCCATGATTCAAGTTGTGAATTTGATGGGTTAACTCGGGTTGAATGAAATTATTTTTTTAATTTTATCTGATAACATTGTGTTAATTGTAAATTGATCTTCATAATTTGTTTTGAGTTACTTTATATAGAGTTATAATGGTCTCATAACTCTGATCAAGAATTTAGTAGTTCAACCCAAGTTGACCTAGATCAATCAAAAAATATTAAGTCTCAATATTTTTTTAAAAATAATGTCATCTTAAATTATTTTTTTAGTTAAACTATATTCTTACTAGTTTTCCCATTTGTCTTTGAACTTGCCAAGTCTATCATATGATATTTAATTAACCCCCACAAAGTTTAAAATTATTCTTCAATTAAAAAAAGTATTAATAACACATAAATATATCTTATATTAAAAAAATGTATCTAAATTGCAGCATTGCATGCATCACCCATCTAGTCATTCACTATATTATAACCGAGTATTATAAGACCTAATTTTTTTTTATCAAGTATACAATCGATTAATGAAGTTACAATATTGAAAATGATTAATTATACCAACAAGATACGGTCATACAAGTATCTTCATCGTCATCATGATTCATACAGTGAAAAAAGATTGCTTTTCTTCTACTTAATCGGAAACAATTGTAGAAGACAGCAAGTACCCTGAAGTAGCCTACACGAGAGGACGGTCCAAAATATAACCACGTTGGTTATCAACTTGTTGAGAACACCTTGAAACTCTAACCTCTAACATGATGCCACGTGTAATGTTCCATCTTCTTTTTCTTGTTCTTGTCCGTTGACACCATTCTCAGCTTCCAAAGATTGAATTACATTTCATTTTCCTTTAGCAGTCCATAAAGGGCAGGGCACCTTCGCGCAATCACTTACCCCATAAAGGCAAAGCCAGTCTTTTCATCCTTCGCTGTGAAAACTATGGAGATTTCCAACGCAAACATATAAAGAGACAGACAGTTCCGGAGAGAATACACAGAGGGAATCACAGAAGTTGTTGTTCATCATTGTTTGCTGCTTTCCTTCATATATTATACTGAAGCTATAATATAGCCAGCTAGCTAGATAATAATGGAGCGTTACGAGATTTTGAAAGATATCGGGTCAGGAAACTTTGGTGTTGCTAAGCTAGTTAGAGAGATAACGACTGGTGAACTCTTTGCTGTTAAGTACATCGAAAGAGGCCAAAAGGTGATCTTTTTTGAACTCCCATGTTTTCGCTCTCTCTCTCTCTATTCATTCATCTTCGAATTTCTCCTGTTCATTGAGCAATGTTCTTTCTTTCTTTTTCTGAGGTGTTGGATGGTGGAATTTCGTAAAGATGTTAAATATGTGTTGAAGACACGATTTTCTCTTGTAGATGTTACACTGGTATATTTTGTTCTTTATGGTCTTATCTGGGCTGTGATGGTTTTTTTTTTATGAATTAATTAATCTGGACCGGAAACTTTCTTCTTCTTCTTTTAATTTTTTTCTCAACTTGGTGTTTTCTTTTATTTGATGGTAGTAGTTATTTGAGGTCTTGTTTGTTTTTTGCAGATTGATGAGCATGTTCAGAGAGAGATTATGAACCACAGGTCATTGAAGCATCCCAATATAATCAGATTCAAAGAGGTATTTCCTTCTTATTAGATTATGAAGTGTAAAGGAGTTTCGTGTGACTGGGTCTTTTTACTCAATGTAAAGATGGATTTAGAAGGTCTTGGTACTTCTCTCAAGCTTCAGAAACTTTGAAAGAATCTGAATTGATATGGAAGTTCAGTTTTCATTGCTGCGATCCAATTTTTTTTCATTTAAAAGGAGGCTTAGATATATGAGATTGCAATTGGACCTGCAATTTCCAATCCTAGATTGCTTATTCTACACTCTGTCAATAAGAAACTCATTCTTGATGTCAGGAATTATAAGAACCTGAAGATTTTGAATCTTGAAAAGGATTTCCAAGTCCAAAACTCCAATTTACTCTTAGATATCAATTTTGAAAACCAGAGCCTTGCCTTAGCTTTTCTACAAGTCTTTACATTTTTGCAGGTTTTAAAAAAGGTGAATTCATTGTGCAGGTTTTGCTAACACCAACTCATTTAGCCATAGTAATGGAATATGCAGCTGCTGGAGAACTTTTTGAGAGAATATGCAATGCTGGTAGATTCAGTGAAGATGAGGTAAGTATAGTGTAGAACCAAACGCCGTCAACTTTCAATTACTTGCTCGTGTGGTGTTTGATCTTATGAATTTTGGCTGTCAAATATTACCAGGCAAGATATTACTTTCAACAACTCATATCAGGAGTCAGTTACTGCCATTCTATGGTACTAATCTCAGCCTAATTTCATTCTCAGTTTGTATAGATGAAGTCCATGTTTATTTTGACTGTGGCTAATTACCCTCCTCTTTCTGTAGCAAATTTGCCACAGAGATCTTAAGCTGGAAAACACCCTCTTAGATGGAAGCTCAGCGCCGCGTCTGAAGATATGTGATTTCGGCTATTCTAAGGTAATGAACTAACGAATTTACCTTACATGGAGTAAATTTAATTGCAAAGCCAATAGTCAATGTTTGACCCCATTTTATGCAGTCTTCTGTGTTACATTCTCAACCCAAATCTGCTGTGGGAACACCAGCCTATATTGCACCGGAAGTCCTCTCAAGAAAGGAGTATGATGGGAAGGTATTTGAGACCATTTTAATCTTGATATTGTTTTTCTCTGTCTGGACCTATTTGTTCACCTAGCATCTAGCATTACTATTTGACTATTTCAAATTGCAGATAGCTGATGTTTGGTCTTGTGGGGTTACCTTGTATGTGATGCTGGTTGGGGCTTATCCATTTGAAGATCCTGACGATCCAAGAAACTTCAGAAAAACAATTCAGGTTAGTTAACAACAGCATTAACATTAATTGACCCCATTAATTAATATCATTTGCTTTGATGTGTTAGTAAAACTGGGCTATTTGACCACTGGCAGAGGATTCTTAGTGTCCACTACTCGATTCCGGACTATGTTCGAGTTTCCAAGGAATGCAAACATCTTCTTTCTCGGATTTTTGTAGCTGGCCCTGAAAAGGTAATGGAAAAACTGTCTTTAGTTGTAATTTTGTTGCTAGCATGCTATTATGTGGTGCTTACTGTATTTGTTGTTTCCTTTTGGCTTAAATCTTGTAGAGAATATCCATCCCAGAAATCAAAACACACTCTTGGTTTCTGAAGAGCTTCCCTGTGGAACTAATGGAAGAAGAGGATGGTAGCTTACAAATCGACAATACAAATGGAGAATCACAAAGCATTGAAGAGATATTAGCTATAATTCAAGAAGCTAGGAAGCCTGCAGAGGGGCACAAAATTGGTGGACATTTTTTTGGTGGGAGCATGGATCTTGATGAAATAGATTCTGATGCTGACATAGATGATGTAGAGACAAGTGGTGATTTTGTCTGTGCACTGTGAATTGCCAACCTTAAAATCATTCATACATGAGCTTTTCTATCCCAATCTTAGTAAAAAGCCAGTTGAGGATAAGGGCATCCTTTTCTTGTCTAAGGGAATCAAATGATCTGTACAAAATTGGGGCGATGGCGGTCTCTGGCATGTATCCTGTATTGTTCTTGCTCTTGGTTTTGAACTTTCTGAAAAATCTCTCTTGAATTCTGTTTCTTGTTTCTTGTTTCTAGTCAAGTTGTGTTAATCTAAAATCGTCTTTGACTTTAATGGATGTCATAAAATAATATCAACCTAGTTAATGCTAAGGATTCCATGAATCCACACTCATTAGATTATAGCACATTGACAGATAAATGAAGTTCTTTATTCGAGTAAGACAGTATCTCCATGAACATTGTTCAGGAATGAAGGACTTAAACAACACAGAGTAGTTACAAAAGTATAATATATTAATACAGAATGGACATAATGCTGATATTTTATTTCTTCAAGTCACGATTGTTGTCAGTGGATTGCTTTGATTATATTTAATTGTGGAACACAAGTTGAGAGGCTGCTGATTGTTGAACACACTCCTCTCCCTCACTGTACCTATGTATGAAACTTAATCTAGCCAGTAGGTTTAGGGTCGAGTTTTTAATCTTAATCTTGTTATATCAGGTCATTTTTTTCCCAGCTTGGATTGATCTAAACCACATATTGGTAGAGTTCTAAATCGATTCATCGATCTGGTCCAATAATATGAGTGCTTTTGAGCACATCAACCAGGTGACTGATAGCAACATGCACCAGCAATAAATCCTATATAAAAACATCCACGCACCACAATTCTCTGCCATGTATCTTCTAGCTGCCTCCATCACATCTATTGTTTTTTTCCCTCTAAAATATAGCATTTTGGCACATTTTCTGGGCAGAGCCAAAAGGGTTATGCACATATTAAAACTCTTTCCCTCGGTCTCATGACTTTTGTATTTTGATTAATCGTAGATAGTTTACGTGCATTTCGACTAATCCCATGAATCCTGAAGTTAATGATCCTATAAGCATCCAATAATCATCATATTAACAGGCACAAATCTCGAACGAGACTATAGCAAAGCAAACCCCTTTTTAAGTCTCATGACTTTGAAATGGAAGGTTTGATTAGGACCATCGTCTGTAATGACTCTCATGAAATTAGTGGCATGATAAAGTTGGTATGAATTGACCCCCCCCAATAAAAGGAATATATATATAGATATAGATAGATATATATAGATATATATTCTATGAAATCAATAGCTGCATGAGCTCTTACAATAGTTTACTTTCATATTTCATGAGTCCACTCTTCTGCTGCAGATTGGTTCTGCTCATCAGCTGTGTCGATGCACAACAGGTGGTGTAGGTTTTTTATTTTATTTTTTATTTAAGCTTAGAATTGATGGTTTAAAATAAATTATCTTTGATCATATAATATTTTTCAGGTCAACCCTTTCATGAATCATATTATTAATTAATTACCATTAAAATCTTGGTCATTTCAAGACAATATCATTGTCACAGGTGTCCACTTCAGCTTTCAAACCCCATGGAAAGCATTATTTATTTTTTTCCCATTAAAAAAACAAAAAAAACTGCAATCTTCCATGATAAGGTTCAATTGGAAGAATATAGCTTCACCTTAAATGCTAATAGACAATATCAATCAAGAACACAATAATGCAAAAAACAAAAAGTCTAATTCTTCCAGAATTTTTTCTTCTTACATTTTAATCTCTGAGGAACAATTGAGGAAAATGAAACTTTTGGGGAAAACAAGATAGAAAATAAGAACAATGCTAATCTTATTATATTATCTTCTCGAAATTATTTTTTTAAGAAAAATCAACTACTGAATTTATGAAATTTCTAGTAAAATTTCAAGAATTATACTAAAAGTTTCAAAGGGAATTTGAAAATAATATTACACAAAATTAACATTAGTGGGCAAATAATTTGAAACCCCAAGATTTAAGGGTGGAAAATGAAAATAATCCGAAATTGGGCTAAATGATTTCCCAACAGACATAAATTTGGACGTGAAGTGGACATATTGGATGGGCCATCACAGCCCAAAACCCAACATATCAAGCACAAAAGCCCAAAACGGAGTGATGCTATAATACATTTCTCAATGATAAGTTCAAGAAATCAGGAGTCCTAATCACCGACCCGTCCCCATCGTAACAAATGAATCCACGTGTTCACATCTAAACACAAGCACACTTGTAACTAATTTATTTTAAGCCACACGCAAGAACCCCCTGTATTCATATAAAATAAAACCAGAAACCCTAATTTGAGACAACACAGAGGAAGAAACCCTAATAGAGCAGGAAGAGACTGTATCGTTAACACAACCTGCGTGCGGTGTTGTGAGAGTCCATTCAAAATGAAGGTTCAGTTTTCAATCTCTCTCACCGTCTCTTCTTCTTAAACAAATCCTTTTTTCTGAGCCTTTTTTTTGGTGGGCAGTTTAACATTGCAAATCCGACTACTGGGTGCCAGAAGAAGCTTGAAATCGATGATGACCAGAAACTGTATGGATCTCACTCTTTCTAATATGTTATTGGTTTTGTTATCTCGTGTAGCGCGTTTGTTTTGAAATTTGATGTAAATTGTGAGCTGAACTGAATGAAGTTGAGCTTCTTAGATATAGGATTAGTATGGGTGTGGGAAAGTTTGATTTGCTTTTTGTTTTTTGAATTTTTATGTTAAACGTGGATTTGGTTTTAACTTAATTGAGTTTTTGCATCTTAGGCAATCAAACTAAAAAGTGGTGCTGATTCTCTTTAGGGGCATTACAGGTCCTTAAATTTGAAATCTTGGGCTTTTTATTATTCTCGCTTAGGGTTTGAATCTTATAGGCGAGATTGGTTTTTGCATAGAATACTTTTTAGGGGAAAACTATGGCTTAGTTAGCATAATGCATGATGAAATACGGTTTAGATAATGTATCCCGAAACGTATCTTTTATGCCTAGATGTGTTTTTTTTATCCTGGGAATCGATTTGTCCTGGAAATACATCCTTTTAGTATACTTTTCATCCTTCTATCTGCATTTGACCAAAAAAAAACAATATTAAACTTTTTTTTGGTAGCTCTGATCACTACGATATTTTGTTTTTTACATTTTTCACAAAGTATTGGAAGTGCTATGTGGTGTGTCTGACCTAGTATCCCTTGTGAATTATCATTTCACTTTCTTCATCTTAGTGCAGGTTTGTCAGAAAATCAAAAGCCACTTTTTATCTTTTAATTTTTCATTCTTTTTTATGGCAGCCGGGCATTCTTTGACAAGAGGATCTCACAAGAAGTCAGTGGAGATGCACTGGGCGAGGTATGTGCTTGCCAGGGGCTGATTGGCTGAGCTAGTCTTTTAAAGTTATGTTGTGTTTTTTTCTTCTTATATTGACATGTCTGCTTGTATTATACAGGAATTCAATGGTTATGTTTTTAAGATTATGGGAGGGTGTGACAAGCAGGGTTTCCCAATGAAGCAAGGAGTTCTAACTCCAGGCCGTGTTCGTCTCTTGCTGCACAGAGGTTTGCAGCTTTGTACCTCTGCTTGTGTTTGTTGACATGTTGATTTTGGTGTTTTGTGTGATTCAGCTAATTTGCACACAGTGCTCATTATCAGGTACTCCTTGCTTCCGTGGATACGGCAGGAGAAATGGAGAGCGCAGAAGGAAGTCTGTCCGTGGATGCATTGTTAGTCAAGATCTCTCTGTTTTGAACCTGGTCATCGTGAAGAAGGGAGAGAATGATCTTCCTGGCCTGACTGATGTTGAGAAGCCAAGGATGCGAGGTCCAAAGAGGGCATCAAAGATCAGGAAACTGTTTAACCTCTCTAAGGAGGATGATGTCCGGAAGTATGTCAACACTTACCGCCGAACATTTACAACCAAATCTGGTCAGTTGATGTATCATTATTCCTTTTGTTGAACATTTATTATTATTTGAATTCGATCATGTCTCCAAAGAAATAAATATTAAATCATGATCCAATGAAGTTAAGTATTGATTTAACAAAAAATAACAATGTGCCATTTTTCTGGGTTGGCAGGTAAGAAGGTTAGCAAGGCTCCCAAAATTCAAAGGTTGGTTACTCCCCTGACTTTGCAGAGGAAGCGTGCAAGAATATCTGACAAGAAGAAGAGAATCACAAAGGCTAAGGCTGAGGCAGCAGAGTATCAAAAGCTTCTTGCCACCAGGTTGAAGGAGCAGCGTGAACACCGCAGTGAGAGCCTGGCAAAGAAGAGATCTAGATTATCTGCTGCCTCAAAGCCCTCAGTTGTGGCTTAAATATTTTGAATTTGCTCCATGAGTATTGTCAATGATAAATCTCTTCAATAGCTTGATTTAATTTTGGTTGTTCTTGGATTTCTGAGGTGAGATTAGATTCTTAGACACTCAACAATTTTAGCATCTGAGATTTTTGTTATTGCCCCTCTATGTTGTGGAACTCGTAATTGTCTAAATTCTGATTCCTTGGCATATTATGATTCTGAATTGTGTTATTCGATACTTTAAGCTTAAATTTACTCATTTCATGTTCATGGTGTGCCATTTTCTCCAGTTCAAAATTTAATTTTGTCAGTAGAGGTTTGGTCATCCCCTGATTCAGAAGCTGAATTTTATCAAAAATGTTTTTTTATTCTTGATATCAGCAAATCAAAATTATATAAAACACCATAATATGTATTGGAAAAGTATTAAAAAACAATACTAAATCAAAATAATAGAAAAACTAAATAAAACGTGTCATATACCTTGGGAAAGTATTCAAAAATGAAATAATTACTCACTTGCAAGCACCCTCTGGACTCATTGATTGATAATGATAATTGATAGCAGGTGGCTGCTTTTAATTCTCTGTTTTGTAGCGAATTCTGGTTGAAAAATGACTCTTTCCTTGTCATTATCCGAAAGGTAGATTGTGTGGAGAATGGCAGCGGTCTTGATGTGGCTATATTACTATTTACAGTTCTGGCTCGTGGTGCTGTGTGACCTGTCATTGAATCTGATATATATTGTGGTTTTCCATTAATTATTCAGGATAATTATATTATATACAAAATAATTATACTGTAAAATATATAAAAAATAGCTAATTTTATCATTGGAATATATATAAATAAAAAAAATATATTTATATTATTCAAAAAACTACTTTATTAATTTAACTCTCTAAAATAAATTAAAATAAGTTTTTGCATTGGAGATGCTTTAACATGCCAAAAACAAAACAAAATGAAAGCATGCATGGAATGGAGACGAATGGTGGCCTACATGTACAGTATCAGAGGTACGCGAACGTCCATCGTCCTCCACTAGCTATGGCAGAGACCGACGGGCCACCATTTTTGCGCCTCCTTCTCTGGTGGTGAAAAAGTCAAACAAGATTTCATCACCCTTGCTTCATACAGTGGGCCGGCTGTTCTGATAATTGTCCCCAACGTACTGCTGTCAAGACAGAAGCAGTGAATGACATCTTCTTGTCTAACTCCTGTGCTTACCTTTCTTCTGTTTTGGTCAAATTCTTGTTGGAAATCCCACTGCATATTCACTATACGGCCTTTAATCTTTCTGAGTTTGTTTGCAAATTCTTATTGGAAATCCTAAAATTTATTTTTATTTAGTTTTATAATAATCAAAACAAAAAAGATGAGGAAAAAAAATTATTTTTCTAGGAATTTTTTTTATTCTTTTTTTTAATAAAAACACATTTTCTAATTAGCAGCATACTAAATTTGATTTTATTTTTACATGATTTTGAATAAGTTGTTTATTATTAAATGGGATTGGTGTATTTATAGAAAATAATAATATTTGAAATAAATATCAGAAATTGATTAATGATTTCTACTAAACCAAAAGATATTTCTTTGTTATAGATTGGTATTGAATCATCTCTTATATCTCTTTACAAACCCTGTGGGTGAATCAACAAGATGCTCTTGCGGTATATTTATCTATGAACTAAACTAAAAAGAAAAATGTGGAGCTCATGGTAAGATGACAAATTACTTGTGATTTATAACAAGTCTCGAGTTTAAGTCGGAATATATATTTTTTATAAAAATTTAAAATAATTAAAATTTATATATTTTTTATAAAAATTTAAAATAATTAAAATTTTACTCCACAAATATAATTTATAAAAATGTATTTCCTCACATGAAAATAAATATAGATGAAAGAGAACACAGCTACACAGACAAGGAAATGGAGGGTGCAGGATGAACAAGATAGTCTTCTTCGAGTGTACATTTGTTATTTTCCCTTTGATTTTCAAGGATTCCAACAAAGGGCATCCGCATTAAGGATAAAATCGATAGGAATCGGAAATCCCACTTGTAAATTTGATTACCACTTTAACATTTCTCACTTATAAATTATATTTAATGTTATTAAACTTGCATTCTAAACATCCGATTATATTTAATCGGAAATCCCCATCTTTATCATGCCGTCGACAAAGGCCCTGAAAAATGCCTGCTGGTTTTTGCCAAATCAGGGTTACGTATTTCCTTGTTTCAAGGAATGTGTAAAGTGTTTGATCAGAATTAAGAAACCCTCTCCCAGCAACCAAATCTTTGAAATATCTGTTATCAAATTTAGTTGGTGTCGCATCAAGGTCTCCAGTTACATTCTCATCACCACCAAGTGGACAAAGCTTGTTTAGCTTCTCTCTATACTTCGTCTCAATAGTCGGGTCAGGTCTGCCGGAGCCTGATTGGTTATAGAGCCTGAAGATTATAGAGAAGCACCGAGCTTGGCCAATAGAATGTGACCCTGAAAGGGCTACCAGATCCTTGACAGAGAGGTTGAATCTTTCAAAGAGGTCTATGAGAAGGCTTGCATTGGCTCTTGGACTTGGCATGATACTGTTGGAGTCCTCTTGGCTAGCTGTTAAGCTGTCTACTCTCCCTAACTTCACGTCCCAATCTGGCTCTCCACTCTAATTCAATACAGTGAAAATTTCAAACAAAAAAGAGAGGCTGAAAATTAGTTCCTTGGCAAAGAGTTCTGTCTGACCAGGTATTGACTAATCTTCAAAGGTTTTTCTCGCTATTACTTAAAAGCAATATGCGATTGTCTTGAGATAAAAAGTCCAGAATTCAGACATCCGGTCCGGGAAAATGCTGGTATCAGTTAAACCTTAAACTGTGAGATTCCCATGTTGAAACAGTGAAAGAGATCCAGTCCTATATTCAAATCAAGGGAAGGTCTAGGATACAATTGTTGTCAAAATGCGAGATTCAAAAAGCTACAATTATTGCCGCTCAATAATTTTCACAAGATCGAAGACTAGATTAAAGGGCCATGCCCGCACGTGTAATGTTTATGACTAGATGTTTAACGTTAGCAAAATGTTGGATAACAGGAGCAAATTAATTACCAGGACAACAGCAGCTCTA
Organism: Salix exigua; assembly: GCA_032356905.1. NCBI lineage: Eukaryota > Viridiplantae > Streptophyta > Magnoliopsida > Malpighiales > Salicaceae > Salix > Salix exigua. Next base: position 1,628,003 of record CM063594.1, on the reverse strand, counting down.
GAGGCCATGATAATTATATCTGCACAAGAAACCGTCCCTGGAAAAACCTTCTCCAAATCTTCCTTAACTCCATCAATAACTTCATAAGACCTTAAAGAATCTATGTTGGATAGAGCGAGCTTCTCTCCTAGCATATTTGGTGTGTCAGAAAGAAACCCATCAAAGAAAACTGAACTAAGATCCTTATAACGATTCATGATTGAAATGACAACATGTATAAAGTTTCTGGTTTATATAATAAAGTTTACATTAACTAAACAATCATGGAATTGAAAACGCATGACTGAGGCAGCACTCCTGGTTCTCTAATCATGTTCCTCCTCATCGCATCCTTGACATGAATTCATCAGCAGCATGCCGGAAGAGGAAAATGAATACGTGTTGAGTCTAGCTAGTTGATTTGTTGAGCACAGTGCTCTAGGAAGCGTATGGTCGGGGTTGCAAATAAGGTGATTTTTTAAATATTTTTTATTTAAAATAATATTTTTTATTTATAAAATATTACTGATATTATCATATAAAAACATCCAAAATATAATTTCTGAATGCATTCTCAAACAAAGTAGATATATCACTATTTTAATGAACAAATCTATAAGTAATTTGAGGTTAAATACGTATATTGATTTATTGAGTTGTCTCTTAACTATTGGTGATTTGTGGAGTTAATTGTAATCGGCTTGCCAGCCTTTAGGAAAAAAATGGAAATATGATAAGCCCGTTAACAAACAATGGGTTTAGATAGAGACATAAGCAGTGCAAATGGGCTATTATAATGGGCCCATTAATTAATGGGCCGTCCCTATATCTTTATAGTCCAAGAATCTGAGGTTGAATCTAAACTACACGTCGTCTGGGGTAAGACGTCGAAAAAACATTAAACCTGGACAGAAAAAACATTAAACCTAGTCCATTAACAAAATTCCGAGGTCCCGAGAGCTGAGCAGCAGCAGCAGTCTTCAACAGCCCCCAGCAAACAAAAAAAAGATGGGAGGGAGAGGAAGAGGAAGCAGGTCACGAACTCAAAGAAAGCATTTTCGTGATGGTAGAGAGAATGTTTGGAAACGCTCCAAATCTGACAGCACCTCTTCTGATCCCAATGGCAACAGCAACAGCAACTCTGAGAACAAGACTCATTGGAAGCCTTTTTCTACTCAAAACTCCGCCTTCGATGAATACTACAAGGTTACCACTTTCTTTTCTTTTGCTTAACATCAAATACTATTTTGTTTCGTTTGGTGAGGTTTAAGTGTGTGTTTCTTTCACAGGAGCAAGGGATAGTGACAGCAGAAGAATGGGATACCTTTATCGAAGTTCTTAGAACACCCTTGCCTGCTGCTTTTAGAATCAATCCAAGGTAAAGCTTTTGGTTTCTTTTGCTATCTAAATCGTCGGGTATTCTTTGTTTTGGCTTTTGGTTGTGTTCGTAATTGTTGTTCCTGCATGCTGTAGCAGTGAAAAGATGTAAAGTTATAATGTTTTCAATCTGAAGAGGCAAACTTAGAAGTTAGGGGTTAGGAAACGAAAAGGTTGGGTTGTTTGTAGCTGTCAATGTTGTCTACAAATAATTGACTTGACAATATAGGTAAGAATGATAGAATCACATAAGATGAATATCCTAATAAGTTTGCTATCCAGCTCTATTTAATATGAATTGGATGTGATTAAGTGAATGAAGAATGAAAATGGTGATTTTGGCAGCATATGTCAACTACTGATCTTTTTCAAAGCGAGGTTACTTTAGGGTTTGCAGGAAGACCAAAAGGAAAGTGGGATTTTTGAAGTATGGTAGATAGTGATTGAACAAAAATATGGTCGTGTGAAGTATGAAATGACTGGAAATAATATTTGTGGTAGTAAGGTCCTTTATCTCCCTGAATTTTGGATTGAGTTCAGATGCTGCAAGTTTTATATGGGCAATTAATGAGCATAACAACTGTGTTTTGAGGATTTATCTATAAGGTCTCCCGTGCTCTTCACATCCTCCTCCTTGGCTTCAAACATTGAAACTGCATGTTACAGTATGGGGAAAAGTTACTAACTTGTGATTTTTCTTTATTTCAATTTTGCAGTAGCCAATTTTGTGAAGATATCAAGTCACAGCTTGAGAATGACTTTATGAATTCCCTCAAAGCAGAGGTAAGTTACATTTATCTATTGAGACTTTAATTCCTTTGATAATTATGCTGCCAAATGTTGGTTGCTACAGGTGATAGCTTACTGTTTTTACCCCTCTTTTTTGTCATTTTTGACAGACCACTGATGGTGGTGAAGTGGAGGCTATCAGACCATTGCCTTGGTACCCTGATAATCTTGCCTGGCATTCAAATTTTTCCCGGATGCAGCTAAGGAAGAATCAAACCCTTGAGAGGTAATCTTGCAATTTCTGCTTGTTTGAATAGTATTGTGAACATGTTATCATATTTTCTGAACTAATACGTGTACCTGATAATGCTGACATTGCGTAATTATGTTCTTCCCTTTCTTGTTCCAAAGATCTGTTTTATACAGAAGCCTTTTCTATTCGATTTTCAGTCATTCAGAATTGACCCGTGCAATGCATATATTTTACATGTTACCATTGATGTAGACTGCCATAAATGACTTCCTATCACCAGGGGTACATATACTATGTTCAGTTTACTTAATGTTTTTCCTTCAGAGAAGTGGTGTTATTTCTATATAATTTCTCAAGTTTATGGTCTTGGATAACACCTCAAACTCTTCTTTAAGTCTTTCTGAAAATTAATCTAGCTGTCATGATGTTCCAACCAATTTCATTTTATACCATTTTCAATGGGGAAAAACGCTTTCTATTCTTTTAAAAATCATACATTGTTTTAAAGGGTAACTGTTTGGAGAAACAACTCTTCCATTTTTAACAAATGATTTTTTTTTTCATTGAAAAGAAAAATTAGAGAGGGAGATAGAAAATGTAAAAAGTTTTCTGCAACCAATTCGGCCCACTGTTCTTCTACTTGTATGTATATGATTTGTTGGTTTTCATATTTAGTGCTTGCATTATATGTAAAATATGTGCAAGCTGCCCCCAGTTAATTGTTTTGTTTTAATTGATTTCCCTTCAAATGGTGTTTTCGGTAAAACTATTTCAGGTTTCATGAGTTCTTAAAGCTAGAAAACGAAATTGGAAACATCACCAGACAGGAGGCTGTCAGCATGGTGAGCATGTCTGATTTTGGGTTTATTCAATGATTTTTGGTTGTTTTGTCCTTTAAGAATGAACATCTTGACTCTTGTCCTTGTGTATTTTTTTTACCTGGTTTCTAATCCTACAACTAACCTTGTGTTATTTTGTTGCCTGATTTGCAATACTACAACTAAATTTTTGGTTTGTGATAAAGGTACCTCCACTCTTCCTCGATGTTTGTCCGGATCATTTTGTACTTGATAGTAAGTTACTTATAGTGTATTCTAATTCTCTTTTTTTTTATTCCTTTGGCAGTACTAGTGACTCATCATCTCTTTATCGAAATAATTTTATAACTATATCTTTTATAGAAATTAAGCTTGATGCATTTATAACAGCAGCTTTCTTACCAAAAAAAAAATTGAAATCCCAGTGGTTTACTTTCTAAAGTTTCTAGTAGCAGACATGTATCTCTCCCCTTCATCCTGTATTTTGTTTATAAAGTTGAAATGGGTTGCATGTCATGGAAAATATCCAATACACTGTAGTATTTCCTCACTGCTGTCTTTCCTTTTATGCAGTGTGCGCTGCACCAGGTTCAAAGACATTTCAGTTGCTGGAGATTATATACCAATCTACAAAGCCAGGATCACTTCCTGATGGAATGGTTTGTTTCTTTTTCTTGTTTCACATTCTGCTCTATTTTATTATTTTATTCATCTATTTGTTTATTTTGCTTAGTCCTCTCTTTGCCCTGTATTGTATCAGTACTTGGAACCTCCTAGTTGATTTGTTTCATCTACTTCATTGTAATCTTAGAAGATGAAATTGATTCCCATTACTAATATTAATTCATTTGTCCAGGTTATGGCAAATGATCTTGATGTCCAGAGATGCAATCTTCTCATCCATCAAACAAAAAGAATGTGCACTGCCAACTTGATAGTCACAAATAATGAAGCCCAACACTTCCCCGGGTGCCGTGCAGACAAAAATGGCTCTAAAGCTTCTGAAATGGAAATTGAGCCACAAATTAGTCAGCTTCTCTTTGATCGAGTGTTATGTGATGTACCTTGTAGTGGAGATGGAACCCTCCGCAAGGCTCCAGATATGTGGAGGAAATGGTTAGAATATTTCTTGTGAGCTTTCTCATGTTTATGTTTTTCAAGCATGCAGAGGATCATATTTATTTACCCCTCTAATACAGGAATCCAGGGATGGCCAATGGGCTCCATAGTCTACAAATTCAGATAGCAATGCGAGGTACCTTAATGAAATACTCGAATTAGCATTTCTTCATGATTTGGAAACTGTAGCTTTTAGGCCCTTTATGGCTGATATTATGCTGCTCATAATAGCATGTCAGTTCAAAATTCAATTTTTCTGCTCTAAGATTAATACTCATTAATGTATTTTTAAAGGAAGCTCTAGTCTTCCATATGATTATGTCCTGACAGGTTATTGGTTGATAGTTGTCAATTTCCAGTCCCAAAGGCTTTCTCTTAAGTAGGACAGAGTTGTCTAGTCTGCCCACTTTTGTTATTTTTTCATGCTATAGCTAGATAATCTGTGTTTTCAAGGCTTTGACTCTCTTAAAGTTCGTTATTGTCTAGAAAATCAACCTAAAAATCCATTTTTCTTAGAAAATTGCAGAAATTGTGATGCTCTCAAGAGTCTGTTCATAACTCTAAAAATAAATTCTCAAAACAAGTATTTTAGTCTCCGCCTTAAGGCTGATGCTACGCAGAAAATCATCTCTATTTCATGTTGTAATGCTCTCACATAAGAAAAACAGAAAATTACCTACATGCTACAGCAATTCTTTTATACCGTGGCTGCATGTTCCTTGCCTTGGGAACAATTCGCTTCTGGCCCAGAAAGCATATGGCCCTCCAAAAATCACCAGCTAACATGTAGCTGACTCACATAATAGCATGCATCAAGTTGGACAATGAAATCCATGATGGGTCTTTCTTGATGCTTTGAACTTCATGTAGTAGCTGCAGTTCAACATGAGAAAACATTCAATTTCATTCCTTGCATATTTTCTGTTGGATCCATAATTTCAGCATTTTGCTGATAAAGACAGGCATATTGTCAAGCTTCTAATCTACTTTTGTTTTTCTCTTTTGAATGAAATATGATATATCTTGTATTAAGCATGGTACATTAGAGAGTGTTAGTATGCTGCATTGTGGTTTTTGCTTAACTCCAAATGTTTATGATGGTTAAATATGGGTTTGAGAACCTGAAAGAATTCTGCTCTCCTATTTCTGCATCAGTGGAGACAGACATTCACACTTGGATTTTGCCCAGATTTGTTTCAATAGAGGTGCAGACTAGTTAGATTTAATAAACATTATATTGTGATGCACAGGCTTATCATTACTCAAAGTTGGTGGAAGAATGGTGTACTCAACTTGCTCAATGAATCCAGTTGAGGACGAGGCTGTTGTTGCTGAGGTAATCTAATACCCATTCACAAGTATATCACCATTAGACTTCTTTGACTTTTCAAAAAAAAATAATCTAAATCTTGTTTAATTCTGGTGCCCATGTCTGTTTTTCCTAAGATTCTACGGAAATGTGGAGGGTCTGTTGAACTTGTTGACGTCTCCAGTGAACTTCCTCAACTTGTTCGTCGGCCTGGTGTCAGAAAATGGAAGGTATGTTATGTCTGCCTGGTCAATTTTCTATTGAAGCCTTAAAAGGTTAGTAATAGGTGCTGAAAATACTTTTGCATAGCTCTGGCAATGCTGCCCTTTCTATATTTAATCTCTGGCAATGCTACTTCATTTCCACAGTATGATGATTTCCCCCCATCTCTCAGTCATTCTGATGTTTAGCATATTCATCTCACTTTGGATGTTGATAGAATGATTCGTGTCCTAAAGAGAATAATTGAACCAAATGAGCATTTAAATTGTGTAGGTTTGACAGGAGGTTTAGAGGAGTTTTTATATTTCCTTTGATATTTTATGTCGGATTAAGATTTTATATTTTAGTGCTATCAAATACTATTATTAAGGAACCATCTCACCTAAAAGCATAGTTATCAATACCGTTCAGTCGCTGCGTTTGGTTTTTGATTGGAGCGAAGCGTTCGGTTTTAGAGCGTTTCGGTGTTCCGTTTCGGTGTCATACTGTTCATATATAATTAATTATATATATTTATTTATATATGGAAAAAAATAAAATATTAATTTAACAAGCATAATTAAAATTTGAATTCTTTTTTATTTAAAATATTTTGGTGTTTTTAAATTATTTTGATGTATAGATGTCAAAAATAATTTTTAAAAATAAAAAAAATAGATTTTAAACCCGGAACGGAACACCCGGAACGGAACCGGGGCGTTCCGGCCGGAATTTGGCCGGAATTTCCGGAACAGACCGGAATTAAAACCGGGACAAAAACGACGCCGTTTTGTCCCGGTTTTGTAAATGGAACGGAACGTTCCGGCCGGAACGGAACGGGATTGATAACATTGCCTAAAAGCTTAAACTTGTAAGTGAGGTTTTATAATATGATTTATATTATTCTCTAATACTCCTCAAGTGAAAGTTCTTTGGGCTTGAAACTTGCACAGATTCACATCACCTTATGCTTAGTTTTTTTTATCAAATAGAATGGAGGTGGTGAGATTCGAACTCGTGACCGTTGGATCAACAAGACTCTGATACTATGTTAAGAAACCATCTCACCTAAAAAATTAAGCTTGTAAGTGAGGCTCCATAATATGATTTATATTATTCTCTAACATCTATCACCATCCCAGAAAGATTTCCCTCTTTTGGTCTGTCATTTGTCTGATGTTCACTCTTCTGAAGGCATAGTTGTGTTTGGTTAAATGTCAGTTTGGCTGGCTTTTGCCCTGCTAGCAAAAAAATCTGTATGGTGTTACGAAATGGGTTGTTCATTTCTGCTTTCAATTTCTTTATTGTATATTACATAATTTATGTTTATTGTTTCTGCAGGTACGTGACAAAGATCTCTGGTTAGCTTCCCACAGAGACGCCTCCAAATTCCAGAGATACCATATACTTCAAAGTATGTTTCCTTCAGGCAAAAGCTATGTTGCCCCGGCCAACAAGGATCTTGAGCATGAGAATGATGAAATTGTGATTTCTGAAGATGGGATTCAGCTAACAGAGGATACTTCTACCGAAGATTTGATTGAGGAAGTTTCTGATCTCCCACTGGAACGTTGTATGAGGATAGTGCCTCATGATCAGAACAGTGGGGCCTTTTTCATTGCTGTCCTCCACAAACTCTCACCTTTACCAGGTGAATTTAAGCATTATTGATAGTGGAAATGATGTTAGACTTGTTGGACCTTGTAAATAGTATCCATTGGTTACTGCTTACCCCCGCTCATTACCACTATCATTTCATCTCCCACTTACAAAATTCTGAATTGGTACTTGAAATAAATGTTGATTCAGATCTATTTTTGAGGATGTCTCTGTATCTTCATTCTTATTTTTTGCATGTTAGGCATTTATAATGTTGTATCTATTTCATGATTTCCCTGCAGCCATTCAGGAGAAACCCAGTAAGAAAAGGAGTTTGTTCAAAAAGAATCCTGAACTGCAAGAAAATTTATCGGATCAGGTTACTAGAGATAATAGTGGGCTGGAGCCAGACTCCAGAGATGTGGCAGTAGAAAAAATTCATGAAGCTGCCACAGAGGCAGATTTAATTGTTGATGAGCCAGATGAAGCTGATATGGAACCTGATCCTTCCAGTATATCTAACCAAGATGATTCAGAGGAAACCAAAGCAGTGGTTAATGGGAAAACCGATTCTGGGAAGGCCGTGGGGAAGAGAAAGTTGCAACTTCAAGGCAAATGGAAGGGGGTTGACCCTGTTCTTTTCTTTAAAGATGAATCTATTATCAATAGCATAAAGATATTCTATGGGATTGATGAGTCATTTCCTCTTGATGGCCACTTAATCTCAAGAAATAGTGATAAGAACCATGTGAAGAGAATTTACTATGTCTCAAAGTCAGTCAAGGATGTTCTTGGGTTGAATTTCCGAGTTGGTCAGCAACTTAAGATTGCTTCTGTCGGCCTGAAGATGTTTGTAAGTAATCTACATGCTATTTTGACATTATTGTTTTCTGTTTTATTGTTTTTTTCAAAAGCCGCAGTCATAGCCTTTTCCCCATTCCCTTCAATCCTTAGAGGCCTGTGAGTGTTCTTTCCATATTGATTGACATACTCCAAAGTTTTGTAGCTACAATCCTGTGTCGTGAGCTACGTTGCTAGAAAACAGTAATGCATCATTTGCCAAAACTTGTGCTAATAAATCAAGTCAATCAAAAAACAACTACCACCACCAGTTCTACTATATGTTTCATTTTACCCAAAAAGGTGGTTGCATAGGCTTTATTTAACAAAGAATTGTTTGTTTCTTGATTTGATTCTTTACTCTTTGTTTAAAGGAGCGACAAACTTCAAGAGAAGGTACCGAGACCCCCTGTTCATTCAGGATATCATCAGAAGGATTGCCGGTGATTCTTCCACACATCACTAATCAGATCCTATATGCATCCCCGGTAGATTTCAAGCATCTTTTGCAGTATAAAACGATAAAATTTGCTGACTTCGTTGATGCTGAGTTTGGCGAGAAGGCATCAAAGCTAATGATGGGTTGTTGCGTAATAGTCATGCGAGGTATGTAGTAGTTCCTACCGCGATCGTGTTATCAGTGCATGAATGTGTATTTACCCCGTGTTCGTCTTTATTTGCAGACAGCAAAACCATGTCAGATCCTATCAAGGTGGATGAGTCAACAATAGCCATTGGCTGCTGGAAGGGTAGATCCAATTTGAGTGTGATGGTCACAGCAATTGACTGCCAAGAAATGCTAGAAAGGCTTTCATTTCGCATGGAGGCTGAGAAGGGCTCTTCAGCGCAAGAAAACAAGCTCAATGTTGATGAACTTAAGCTTAATGGAGTTAGCAAGGTGGAGGAATCTGAAACCATTCAGCTGGTTGCAGATGCTTGAAGTTATAGCAACTTTTGAGGTTCTCTGATCTATCTGTACCAGTTTTAGATTTATTAATTTTAAATAGACAAGATATCATTTATTTTTAGCCTCATCTGGGTACCAATTATATAATGTTTCAGGTTTTGTATTTTATCGGAATGACCAAGCCTTTTTTGCTGTATTAAGCTAATGCAATTTTGACGAGTTACATAATTTTCGCAATGTTTTTTTTTTACTGGAGTTCCACGAATAAAAAACCAAGTCTTGTTTTAACTGTTATTTATGTTTTTAAAGTGCTTTTAAAAATATATTTGTTTTTAAATAAAATCTTCTGTTTTGAAATGACGTGTTAAAAATATATTTAAAAAAGTTTTTTGAAAAAAATAACAATATCAATCAGACCAATAAAACTGTGCAGGTCAATGACTAATGAAGCAAGGCAACAGTAAATGTTGGTGGCAGTTTTGGGCACTGATGTGCAGTAATAAAATGGAAGGAGAGGAGGATGAAGTTGCACATCTCCCCATGTATATTATCTAGAGGGTGAAGAAAATATAGAGATCATAGATAATTAATGATACCATAATAAAAATAAATATTTATAAAAATAAATATTAAAATATTTTTTAAGACTGGTAATCTTATATAAAATAACTAAAATCACATTATAAAAATTAATGTAATATTAAATGATAAAATTTAAAAAAAATAGTTAAAAAAGATTCAAATGAATAAAATTATGTCGTATTTAAAAAAAAAAAAGATAGCTCCTTCACCTTCATATGTACAAATGAAGAGATGGTTTCCCCTAGTTTTAGTAGTAGATAACTAGTATTTTCGTTTTTTACTCGTGAGAGGAATTCTCAAAACTCATTTTTCTTTAATTTCATGGCTACTGAAATAAATAAAAAAGTTTCAATAATTTAAATTTTATTATAAAATATGTATTTTTTAAGTTAAAATCTCATATTCTTATTTATGCATTTATTTTTCTTATTTCTCAAACGCATGAGTTTACAAAAAAAAAAAAAAAAAAAGAGCAACACAACTTAAAGAAATTAAAATAATATTTAATAACTATTGAATTGTTTTAAATGTAGTTGAGAAAAATGTATTTCTTTAGCTAACACTCTATTTTTGTTAATCATTTATTTCCTTTTTGTTTTGATGAAAGATAAAAAAAAATATCATAAGCAGTTTTTCATACAAGAACTTGTCGTGGTATGTATAGCGATTTTAAACCAAGAAAAAGAATAACATTTAAATTATTTTCTTGCGACTACATAAGGAAATCAAAGAATAACTAATTCAAGAAAAATATATAAAAATTAACAATAAAATATATAATTTAATCTCGTTGAACTGAATATTAATGTGAATTTGTTTTTCAAAATCATGCACATAAGTTTCATATTATAACTGCTAAAAAAATAAAAAAAGAATAATCATAAAAAGCTTTGATTTTATTAAAACAAAATATGACATGATTAACTTCTTTTTAAAACATCATTGTAGTAAACATGATTTTATTTTTAAGATATAAGAATATTAAAAAAGTGTTTTGCCTTGTAAATTTGGGGATTCATAATTACTGATATAAAACAGAAGTGTAAGAAAACAAAGTTTCCCGTGAACAATCACTACGGCAGGTTGTTTTAGAGCAGAGATTTATGAAACAAGTAATAGTCCATGCATGGTGGTCTGAGGACCAACAAACACTTATAGTAACTTATGTTCAAAAGAGGTAACAGCAGCTAAAAAGCCTCAGGCAGCAGAAAATTCTCCAAAAACCTTTCCACTTCCATCTTCAATTTCCACACCACAAAGCACGGTATTTAAAGTATTCAAAACATTCATCGACAATATGAAATTTTTTCTTTCCGAATGGGATTGGGAAAATAACATACGACTCGGCTAAACCTCAAGATAAGAAACTAATCAGCAGCTCATGGGAGCTAAATTATAAGAATGTAAAATTTACAGAGAAATACACCACACCTTTCAAAAATATTGCTATCGGGGTATTAAGGAGAAGATGCAGTTCCAAAGCAAAGACTGATCAAGATCACAATTAGCTACAGCACTTGCTCTTCGCTGGAATTTCCTGACCCGGGCCTGGAATAATAATCTTCTTGCCAGATAGGGATGCGGGGTTGCCATTGCTTTGATCTTCACCAGCAACCAGGTTCTTCTTGTTTACAGTGTTGAAGATCTCTGTCAGCACAGTCATAAAGGCATTCTCGACATTAGTTGATTGCAATGCAGAGGTCTCTAAGAAGAATAGTCCTTCCTTCTGGGCAAATTCTTTGGCATCCTCTGTGGGTACAGCCCGCTGGTCCTCAAGATCACTTTTGTTCCCGGCCAGAATGATAACGATGTTCTTGTCAGCATGGCTACGCAGCTCTTCCAGCCAGCGTGGTATGTGATCGAAGGTCTGTCGCTTGGTTATGTCATACACCAGCATTGCCCCAACAGCACCCCTGTAGTATGCACTTGTGACTGCCCTGTACCTGTTCATTGAACCCCCAACAGCAGAGAAGAAATCAACATTTGCTAAGTACAAAAATGTAACGCAATTCTGTCGAAAAGAAACAATATTATTTCTTTCCCAAGGTACAAACAGAACAACTCTGAAATTTGTGTTAAAGCACAGAGAGTCAGATCTAATCAGGCGAGCATTGAGTTTTTCCCTTTTCTCCTGCCAAATATATTTTCTGCCTGGGTCCCGAGAGATTATTAAAGAAAGTATCAGTCATCAAATATGACATCCATCTCTAACCATCATGATATATACAAAAAAAATAATTCAATAAATGGTCCAAAACTTATGGCTCAAAAGATGCTTCAAAATAAAGATATTTCTTGTTTACCAATAACGTTTAAGGCACTAAAAGTAGATTTTCAAACATAACCTTATATCACAGAAGATATCTTATTCTGTGAAAGAACAGTGACATGAGCTGGATTCACTTCCTAAACCAAAAGCAACTTTAAGCAAGGTAATTAATTCTTCTTTTATCACGAAATCGAACCAAACGCCACTTTTTCTCCAGTCAAAATATCAACCCTAAACAGAAGAATTATAATCCCCACCCCCAACAAAAGCACCAAGAAAGAAAGAAAAAAAGCGGCCGGGGAGGCAAAAAAAAAAAAGAGAAAGAAAATCCAATAATTTTTAGGAAGGGATAGTGAGTGATGGCCTGAAGCCACCGCAAGATATATCCTAACAAGAATCACTATGATCCAGCCTCGGATCCCGCACAGTCGACGCCAAATCAATTCATTACCATATCCATACTTATATCACAGACTTAAAACCTGATCGATTTGCATCCAAAAGTTTGCGATTCATCATGAATCAAAAACAACAAACAGGCTATGCAAAAAAAAAGTCAACAATTAGACACTTAAAAAAAACTTGAATTGTATTCCCATATCCCCATCTTTTTTTTTTCATTTGATTCCTCCCAGATCAAACACAATGGCCATCTGTTATTATAACATCTTCCACGTGTTTTTCCTCCGATCTAACACTAGAAAAACCAATTCCACATTTGTAGCAAAACCGTCTTTCCAGATCAATGTGTATATAAAACCATACAATCCACGGATCCAAAGACCAAGTGACGGACAGCCAGCCACGTGAGCATAAGCTGAACCGCAGACAACTTAACCATTAAAACCAAAAATACATGCAGCTAACATACTGTCTGATATTAACAAAGAAAACCCATATCACATCTAGACTTCTAGACCAAACCAAAACAAAAAATTAAAATCTGAAAGAAAGAATAGTTACCGTTCTTGACCAGCAGTATCCCAGATCTGGGCCTTAACACTCTTATGATCAATAACAAGAGTCCGAGTTTGAAACTCAACCCCAATAGTAGCTTTAGAGTCAAGGCTAAACTCGTTTCTAGCAAATCGAGCAAGCATTTGTGATTTCCCAACTGCTGAGTCCCCTATCAACACCACCTTAAACACATAATCTATCTTTTGGCTGGCATCTCCGTATCCACCCCCACTAGCCATTTTCTCACCCTCTCTTCAAATGGGTTTCCTTTGTTTCTTCTAGAGAAGAGAGCGGTTCTTGAGATGCTTTGCTATAGCTAGTTAGTAGATCTTAGCGAGAGTATTTTGCCAATTTGCCTTGCTGGTGTGGACTTGAAGGCGAAGGCTAATAAGACAATCAGTGAGCGTGACGACAATCCGGTGTAACGCATGACAAGCTTATATTGGTGCATCATGCAATCTGGTCCGTCAATGATTTTGATGGGTTCTTTGAGTGGACTACTTTCTCCAAAGGTGCTTCTTAATAAGTAAGTGCAGATACGAGTCAAGAAGATGGTGTCATTAAATTCTAGAAAGTGACCCTTAAGTTGATACTTTCATATTCATATTTAAGATAGTATTTGTTTTTCCGCTTTGCCGTTTTTTTTATAAAAAAAAATCTTATTTTATTTTTTACACTGTTTTATAAAAAAGATATTAAAATAATTTTTTTAAATATATATATATATATATTGATGCATTTTCAAACAAAAACTACTTAAAAAATATTTATTATCATAATATCAAACTTTACCATAATAGAAACTAACAAACAATTTTTTTTTATAAAAAAAAATAGTGTATCTCTTAATAAACCAGCCAAAAAAGTGTGATTGATTTATATTTTTTATTAATATGGGTATTCGAGTGCATACCTCAACTAATTTAATGGGCTCTGAGATTATTTGTCATGTAAACCTTCAGTAGTCATCATATTAATAATCACAAGACTCGAATATGAGATCACAGGAGGAGCAAACCTCTTATGCTCAAACTCTTATCATTTGACGACCTATTAAATGATTGATTTGTGAAAGTGTGGTGATTTGTGATTGTGAAAAAAAACATAACTATTAATATAATTTTTTAATTAAAGTTATAGATTTCATTTAATTCCTCTATGTATTTAAAATTAATTGTCATTGGTGAGGTTAGAATTTAAAAAAAAATCAATTTGCTATTGAAAAATAGATAAGATTTTTATTATTCAATTGCAAGGGATATGCATGAAAACTTTTTAAAAACTTAAGGATTGATATTATATTATTTATAAATATAAAAGCTGAAATAAAATACATCTATTAGCCTATTAAGGAGGTCTTTGTTTAGAAACATTTTTGAAAAAAAATAAATTTTATTTTTATTTTTTATTTTAAATTAAAAAAATAATATTTTAGATCATTTGCACGTGCAGATGTCAAAAATTTATTTTTAAAAAATAAAAAAATATATTTTTAATATATTTTTGAACAAAAAGTATTTTTCAAAACAATCACAAATATACTCCCAGACCAACACTAAAAGGACTAACAAGTATTTTAATTTATATATATATATATATATATATATATATATAGAAATTATGATAAATAAATCGAGAAGAAAAGGCTGTTTAAATATTTTAATTTTTTATTTGCATTCAGTCTGAATACGTGTCGTTTTTTGAAATCATCACTTTCAACTGAAATTGACCTGCACTGGGTCCTAGAATTAGCGATCAATGGTAATCAATGATAATTAAACAATATTAAGGGAGTGTTTGAGAGATTAAAATATTTTTAAAATGTATGGAGATGGTGATGTGGCCAATAATGATTACTCAACTGGCTGTAGCCGTGGGGTACTATGCAGAGGATTGTGGCTAATTTTGAAAATATTAAACAGGGAGGATAAGAGCAATGATAGCAGTGAAAGCAGGGAGGTGGAGAGTGCGGATGTCTCGGGTGAGTTGTCCGCCTTAACAGCCCAGTGATATAGTGGCAGGTCACATCTTCTTATCTCCATCGTACAGACGTTGGGTGCTCTTCAATAATCGACAGTTCAGTTATTGCACATAAAGCCTTCGATGTTTTCTTAAAGTAACACGTGCCAAGCAAATATTGGTGAAATGATACAGTTGAAATAATAACTACTAGCTTAAATTATCGTAAATATAGGATACGTGGTGCGGCCTCTCCGTATGAGCTCACCTCAGAGCCACCTCAGAGCCAAACATGATTTTAACCAAACACACTTATGAAATTTAAGTGCGGATCCCATCTAAAATAAAGTTTCGGCCGCAGGTAATAATTTTTTTTCCAAAAAACTCAGCCACAATTATGCATGAAATTTAAATTCATATGCCCATGGATTAATCTGAGCATTAACACATGCTTTGGCAACGAGTGAATCCTTTTCTCTCTCTCTTTCTTCCCCAACACATCCGGTGATCTCTCTTTCTCTCTCCAAAGTCACCGTAGTTGCCCTCTCTCTCCTCAGTCACCAATAGCTCTCGGCACCACCATCATCCACCTCATCATCGCCAGTTTCTCCTCCACGTCTCAGCTTCAACGTCGGTAGCAAGTCCCGACGTAAGCAACACCAGCGACAACAGCTGGTGTTGTAACCTTCTGGAGCTCTTACCGACCACTACACAACACCATTTTTGACGCCGCCACCACTGGAAAAACCGTCTCGGTCTCCTCTACCTATTGGTATCGGTCGTTGACCCTCTCGTCACAGTCGGCCATTCACGTGAACAATAACATCAAGATTAATTCAAAATGAAAACGAAAGCTACAGTGACACTATTTTGTGCTATTTTGGGTTGCAATGGGTTGGGCCTGCTCTTGGCCTTGCCCAAATCCAACAGGGTTGGGCCAATCCATTTAGTTTGGGACAGGCTCAGTCCATTTTTTAAAAAAAAATATAGAAATCATATTTTAAAAAAAATAAAAATTATATAAATAAAGATCAACTCTGATGAAAGTGATGTAAAACAAGTGGCAGAGGCGTACATGTTCAAGAGAGAGCATCCAAAATTCAAAGGCAACTGAATTTCCGTAGTTTGGGCCCTAAAGTCTGAATGACACGAAACTCACCCAGTTGATGCGTTTTAGTGTTTCCGAAGGAAGACATTGCGGCTAATGCATACCATTTTGTGGTCGGATTCCATTGTTTAGACCCCAAATTATCATTTTTGCCATTTTAGGAAAGTTTTGTTTTGGCCGTAACTCTTAATCTCCAAGTTCGAATCTACTTCCGTCAATTCTGGCTTGCTCAGGATTTATAGCCTTTTCAATTTCCGCATTTGTCTCAAATTTGCCATTTTTGGCAATTTTATTAATTAGCATCTTTTTCTTATCCAACATGGTTAGGGCTAGGGTTTTTGCTTTAAATATGGTTATAAGCCTCTGACCGAATCATCTTTGAATTATTAAATAAAATTTGAACTTTTTTGAGAGTTCCTCTCATCCTAGATTTATTTATGGAATATCAACGTTAATCGTATTCCTTGTGATTTTCTGCTGCGTTAGAAAGGGAAATGTGCGTAACTTCGTTTTACTCCACAACCCCATTGCGTTTCGATGGATTATGGATCAGAAACTTGCAACTGGATTTTGTCTTGGAATTATATCTCTACAACATATAGATAGAGATATTGAAACAACACTATTTATGGATCGCATATATTGTTCCTGGTGATATTTTATCAGATGTTGTTCATTGATCAAATAGCAAGGGATCGCAAAGTACTTGACGTGTGAATTTAATTCGTGATGGAATTGCAAGTAGTTTGATGGGAGAATAAAAATGAGTGTCTAATTTACTTGAATTATTAATTACATTTTATTATTATGATAATTAAATCTACAATATTTAAAAAATATATATGTGTGTGTCTTTTAAAGTAATTTCACAAGTTGACAGGAATATGAAAAGTATGGTAACCAAACGCTCGAAATTGCTTTTCATTAAATCTTAAACTCAACTACAGTTTTAACTAAACACTTCAATTTCAATTATGAATCGCAACTAAAAGCGTTTTTCATGAAACTGCTTTTGCTCAACCTCAATCTCAACAGCAATAGCTGTGCCAAACAAGCTCATAATATTAATCAAGTTGCGTGCTAACTTAAATATCTATATTAATAAAAAAAAATTATTGATGTGTTTTTCTATATTACATATTTTAATTTATTTATATTTTCTAATATAATTATGTGTTACTCTTACAAGTATTGTGTTATTAATATGATCATAGAGGATAAAAGAGAATATTTTATATTAAAATATTATTATAATCAACAACATAATTTTGGATTAATTTTCGTGACACATATAATACTCTCCTCTTCTTTTAATTTTGTTATTAACTATTAATATAAGTTATAATATTAATCATGCAAATAATACATCAAACTCTCAAAGCCATAAATTGTTCCTAAGGAATCTATCTAGGCAAAGATTTCATACGGGGCTTTTTATGGATGGTAAAAATAACCTTAGTATTTATGCATGATATAATTTTGTTTTTGATAACCGGGGTGTCCGGGCCAACTTGCGTGCACCACAACTAATCTCTAGGTTCACTAAACATCCTGTAAGTCCAATGAGCATGTAAGACATCACAGGGATGACAGATATGTCTGACAAGGCTTGAACCTGAGGTGAGAGGAAGAGAGAAGCTCTTCTTGACCACGAGGCCAAGACCCTACTCGCTGTAATATAGCTACTTGATTTTATTGTTCATAGCCAAGGAATATTCTCACTATTCAGGATTAAAATAAGTAAATCATATTATGATGTCCATGCATAAAAATCAAATTGGGATATCTATTAGTAAATTGACAAGCTAGTGATCATTAAGTTTATTACACAATAATTTCTTACTAAATTAAAATTTTGTTTTCCAATAGTATCAAGATCAATCAACAAAAATACGTAGAAAAAAAATAAAACTAAAAAAACTCTAAAAAAGAGAAAAAATAAAAAAAAACTTTAGGATTAGATATTAAATGTATGTTTAAGAGAATGATTGATGTTATTTTAAAAAAGTGTTTTTCATTCAAAAATATATTAATTTTTTTTATGTTTTTTAGAAAAATTATTTCAGTACATCAAAAAATTTCAATTTAAAAAAAAAAAATATATTTTTTTTTAAAAAACACTATTTAAATACATTGCGAAACATCCCAAAAAATTCAATTTATACGAAGAAGAACTGAGATAGAATTGAACGTTTCATAATAAAAAAGAAAAGGTAGATATACATATACATATAAAAATTTATTTTTTTTGTATGTCCGGGCTCCACTAGCCTCCCATTACCTCCGCCCTGATTGGTGTTTAAGGTTGTGTTTAATCTTTTAACGGTTTTCTTATTTTGTTTTGAAGAAAGGAGATATTCTAGAGAAGAAAGGAAGTCAGGCAAGCTTCATCACTCATTGCCTTGTTCTTACAAGATCTTTCGTAAACATGTATTGTGATCTATGCTATTACTAGCTTCGCCTAGCAATCTACACTGCATTGTGCTTATGTGTGGACGATCTTCTATGACGTCGGCTTCACTTTCGAATAAAAACAGGTAATTTATCGCATTTCGGCGGCAGTGGTGCTCCTGAAAACTGTCTTGACATTGCTACCAGTGAATTCTCAAGCAAGAGGCTCAACTAATGCTCATGTTCGTTGCAGCGTTCTTGACTTTCATGGTAATCGGCGGATTCCCCTCTTTCGTAGATGATATTAGCGTTTATTTTCTCACTTAATCTCTAATGTTTGCTACGCATATGAAGATTAATGGGACTGATTTTACTTCATCCATAGTAGATTATCGGACGAGAAAGATTTAAACACACGCTCTTCCGCTCCTTGCCTGCTCATGATCTCTCTGTAACCCCTCTCGCTATAGCCTTTTATATCGTTGGCCTTCGAAAGATTTTGAACACTTTATCTATGATGCTGGCTGAAAGCTTGATGATGATCGCTGCAAATATTGTGCCAGATTTCTTGATGGGTATTTTAACAGGTGCTCGGACCCAAGGCGTGATGATGATATTTGAAGTTTTTTCCCGGTTGCCAGATCATCTTCCTAAGCCTCTCCGGCGATATGATCCATTGCACTGCACTCCACAAGCACGCAAATCAAGGGTTCTACAAGAAATATTTTGAAGGGTTGGCATTCCGTAATACTCTAGCTGGAGGGCCACCCACCATTGCTAGTGAAGAAATTCTGAAACATACTTGGCATGTAGAGATGGGCTAATTCTAAACGGATTGGTCTTGGTATCATGTTCATCAGGAATGGTGGTTCCTTATCGCCGCAGGTTTTGGGGAACTGTAAAACTTATTGAAAAGGTTAAACCAATCATCAAAGCTGCTATTGCTGTTGCTACAAGACAATCGAGACAAATCTCAGGGAATCCCTCTTCCTGAAATCATAACTATCAGTGAATCTGGTTTAAGATGATGCAGAAAAAAGGTAAAATGGTTCATACAGCTGATGATGAAATTGAAATTTAGGTAAAACTTTAGGGGCTAATTTGAGATTTCTCAAATAACCTTACAATGAAGCTTAAACGACATATCGTCTGATAAGAGGCAGCTTCACTGCTTCTATTTTCCACCTGTCCGTTACCTCCTCCAGTGTTAAAACCCCGAACATCCTGCTCCGAATAAAAGAAGTTGCCTGTTTCTAGAAGCAAGAAAAAGAAAGAAAAGGCAAGAATATATGGACGAAGAAGAGCATGAGGTCTATGGTGGAGAGATTCCCGATGTGGAAGGTGATATGGATCCTCATAACGCCGACGTTGACATGTCCGCCGCCGATGATGATGCCGTCAAGGTCCTAAAACCTTTTCTCCATTCAATTTTCAGTATTTATTTATTTTTACTTGTTCAGTGAACGGGGACCCTAGAAATTTATGTTGGATCTTCAATTATTTTTAATAGTGAATAATCGGTAACTGATTTTATAGTTTATTGGATGATATTGTGATCGTGAAGGAGTTGAATGAGATGAAGAAGAGATTGAAGGAGATGGAAGAGGAAGCGGCTGCTCTTCGTGAGATTCAAGCAAAAGTTGAGAAGGAAATGGGCGCTGTTCAAGGTTAGTTTTTTTAATATATTTACTTCTGGTACTGGATTTGCCACCCGCGCGCGCGAGCTCGCGCTTTCTGAAGAGGAATAGAGATGTACTGGCACATATACTTTTATGATGTGATCTGGATTTGGGATTGGACTCGATTGGGTGCTATTTTGTTTATTATTCGGAATATGATTTAAACCTTTCGTTATCTTCAAATTGAGGGTTACTGGGGAATGGAAGTTGAAACTTGCTTGTTTGTTTATTTGCTGATGTGGAAGTTGTTAGAGGATATTCTGATAACATTAAAAGGCAGTTTCTGCTACATCGTGATTCTAGTAAGAAAAAAGAGTAGATGGGAACTTGGGATTTGTAATTGATGGAATCAGCAAGTAGGACTGTACTTCTGTAGTTTTTGCGAAGCTTCATTTTGCAAGTGGATTGGAAATTTAGCAGGCATCATTTTGGTACCATGAAATTTGGGGTGCTATTTATTTGTGTTTTACACATTGTTTCAAGAAATACTTTCAAACTTTCTTTTAGGGACGAGGAAAGGTCTGTTTAGAGAGTAATAATAAATTTGTCCAGGTCCATGTTCTGTGAAATGTCCTGACATTCTATCAGATGCACTAGGAATTCCTTATACATTCCTTTGCAGCATGATATTTTACAGGTAGATATATGTTTGTTGTCTCAGTTATGTATGGCCAAAACGTATCATGTGATTTAAGGATTTCAACCATATTGAAGTTTGTAAATCCAATGATGTGGTTGATTTATAGCATATAAGTATTCTATCATTTAATTTTGTTGTTGTTGAAGAGTACTGTTTAAGTGGTTGACAAAGGTTCTATTCATAATGGAAGTGTTTTCCTATCTTTATCTGCTCTCATAGTTTCTTATTTTGTTTTCTTTTTTTGAATTTGAGCTCATATTATATATTTTCATGGCTATAATGTTCCCACAGATCCAGCTAGTGCAGCTGGTAATCAAGCAAACAAAGAGGAAGCAGATTCTCGTTCTGTGTTTGTTGGCAATGTGAGAAATATGATTTCCTTCTGCCTTTACTAGAATGCTTGAATCATTTCATACATGCTGTTTATATTTGTATATATGTACCTATAGTAAAGGAAGAGGATATTATGTGGAGATATAATGATGACATGGCACAATTTCCTATAGCTGTCCAAAACATCTCACTAAGGCTGCATTTGATAATGTGTGCCTGTGTGGTGCACCTTGTAAACAAACGCTCACTAAGTATTTAATTACTTCCATATATAATGATGACATGGCACAATTTCCAATTGCTGTCCAAAACGTCCCACCAAGTGTTTAGTTACTTCCTAAGATAGGAATAAACTGCGTAGATGAATACACTTGTAAAAAGCCCTTTTCAAACCACTAGTGCACTATCAGTTCTGGGCTTCAGACTGCCAAGTGAGGTCAATTTCAATACTTAAAAAATATTGTTTTTATTAATTTCATTGCTTTTGGTGCACTTGGATGTTGTAATTCAGAATCATGGTTTGACTTTATGTCTCACTATGATCGCAGGGTCTTCTTATTCTTCAAGTTCTCTGTATGTATTGCTGGAATAGTAACACTATATTTTGAGGATGGGCCAGAGTCATTTTTATGTCAAACAGGGTTGTTACAAGAGAGATAAAAAATCAATTTTGAAAGAAAAGAAAATAGAGGGAAAACAAAATACTATGAAAATGACAAGAAAGTATGTCCAAATTTACTTGAAAAAAAAAGAGAAAAAGAAAAGGAATAAAAGAAACATTTGAGGGGGGAAATGCTAGCAAAAAAGAAACGGAAAAAAGAAAAAAAAATAAGAGAAAGAAAAAAGATGAGAAATGAAGAAAGAAAGATGGGGAAAGAAGTGATGTCAAGTATGAAAATTCAAAAAAAGAAAAACAAACTGGTGTATGAATAAAATCTATTTGAAAGAGAAAAATGGAGTGAAGGAACTCAGCAAAAGGCTAAATGGAGGTTGCTGGAATGGGTGCAAGTAGGATGTGAATAATGATGCTTCAACCATGATATTTGAGAAGAAAACTGTTGCTTTCAAGGAGCACGGGCAAGTTGGGACATGCAATCTAATTTGCAGAGCCTCGACCCTGCTGGTGATGGTCTTTGGTGCTTCCAAAATTTGTGATCATGGGGCAGATGGGGAGAAAGGTGTAGATTGCTGTCTTTTGTGGTCAGAATTACTAACTTCTTTTCTTCCCATCGGTTTATCTAAGGTGTTGGAAATGTTTGACAAATATGCACTTTTTCCCTCAAGTGATCTTGCTATGAGTTCTTTGAAGACTGCTAGCTCATTTTTTTCTCTTCAAGATTACTATTAGCACATTTTGATCTGGTTATTTGATGGTAAATTTTAAGACAAATCTTAGATCTGGTGTTTCTTTTGAATGAAGGTTAACTCATTTCATTAGTGATTGCTTGTGCATCCTTGTTTTCATTTGCTTTGAGGAAAGAACTTTAAAATCTCAGTTTGAAATACACTGATCAGTTGCTTGATAACCCTGGACAATCTAGCTTGTACAAAGTGCGATGTCCAATGTACATTGAGATATTTTCTCTTACACCACCTTTCTTTCAGAATAAAATAAAGATTTAAATATATTAACCAGTAATTTAGAAGCATTATCAGGATTTAAGTACTAAAAATATTGGATATTTTATTTCTATACATGCATTTATCTAAAACCTTACGTTTTCTATTTTTTGCAGTGTGACAAGCTATATTATAATGTTCTGGTACATGTATCTGTCAGTCTTTTTCATTGATATGAGTTTCAAGATTTATTCTTAAACCATGTTAGTTTACTTGACACCATCATTTGATCTACACACTCAGAAACACACATGTTTCTTGTCATCTTGGAATGAAGATCCTTTTTCTTAGCTATGGTTTATGTATGTAATTGGTCTAACTCTCTGCACAGCCTGGTGCATCAAAATCTTACCTTTGTAAGTTGCTCGTGGTCTTATAGTCTTGCTTGTTACCCTAACAAACATTCAGGGTTTTCTACAAATTTTTGAAATTTCAAAGATCTTTTCATTGGACTCTTTGTTTGCTGTTGTGCTTATAGTTGGACAAGGAACATGTAGCAATGTAACACTTCAAAGTCATGTGAAAGAACACGAGGAAAGAAACTGTGTATAAAACTTTATCAGAGGATCAAATATATGGATGAAAGCTGAGTGCCAAATAACTCGAGATTAGGGCTTTATTCTAATAGGGCTTGAGATTTTATGTTTGTAGGAAATAGCAGAATATTTGGTCACTGCTTTTTCCTGATATGTAAAAGAGGCATATGAATGACAATTATCTTTTCTGTTGTATTGATTGGAAAAAAAGAAGAAAAAACAAGAAGAAAAGATCAATGTTGTTGATGATGCTATGAAAAAGCTAAATTAGAAGTAAGCATCCGAAAGACACCATATCAAGCTCTTCATTGGAAAAACAGGATGGTTTTATTGTGTCAGTGGAAGGTTGGTAGTGTGATAGACAATTTGATTTTATGGATGCAGTGATGAGAAGGTAGTGGAATATTTTAAACTGCGAAGAGGTGGCTCAACTGCTGGACATTAGCATTTTCCACAAACCTGGACTATTGTTATGCCAGTACCTGGTGATTTGGAAATTGTTGTGCACTTGGAAATTGATAATTTGACTCAAAACGATCTTGTCAAGTAAAAAATATATATTTAGGAGGCAATTTGTTATGTGGTGAAATTGATGTGCCATTGATAGAATTGGTAAATCATAGTTAAGGAATGCTTTTGAAGCAAAAAAAAAAAAAGGAAAAGGAAAAGGAGAGATCATTTCTTTTATTGAATGCAGATTTAGCATTTCCCATCTAAACATCATTATTTTTATTTGGCGCACAATTTGCTGTACTTTGTTATGACTTGATTAATTATGTACAGTGCATGAAGAACCCTCTGAAATGCATGGTTCATTATTATATAAAACTGTTGGAATTGAAATAATCTCTTCTGGAAAAGAAAAGTCGAACATGTAGCTATTGTTTCTAGCTGACTCAACTCAAGAATGAAACCTCATGCTGACTTTACTTGCAGGTTGATTATGCGTGCACGCCTGAAGAAGTGCAGCAGCATTTTCAACCCTGTGGTACGGTAAATAGGGTTACTATTTTGACAGATAAGTTTGGGCAGCCAAAGGGCTTTGCTTATGTGGAGTTTGTTGGAGTGGAAGCTGTTCAAGAGGCCCTGGCTCTCAATGAATCTGAACTACATGGCCGTCAATTGAAGGTCAGTCATTCTTCTTCTTTTGAAAATACAGGAGCTTGATTTATCGTTATGGAGCTGGACATGAATCTGCCACGGTAGATTAAACTCGTGATATCTTTTGTTTCTATTATCTGACAATTGATCAACATCTCAGGTTTCTCCCAAAAGGACCAATGTTCCTGGAATGAAGCAATTTCGTCCTAGACCTTTCAATCCTATGGGCAACCGGTTCAGGAGGCCATATGTGCCTCCTTACTTCTACTCTCCTTATGGATACGGGTATGTTTCTTCATGCCCTCGATTGTTGAAAATAACTTTTTGTCACTCGCTTTTTCTTAATTTTACCCTCCTAAATGGTGGCAGGAAGGTGCCTAGATTCAGAAGGTCAATGCGATACATGCCTTATTATTAAGATGTTTCCGTCAGACAAAGGAGTTTATATCTGGTGGATAGCTATCCAAGAATTTCAGATTTCATCTTCCCTTGACAGGACAGGTAGATGGTTTATGGGTGTCGTGTTTGTGACTACTTTGTATCTGTATGACATAAAAGATTCCTGTATGCACAAGCCTACAAGTCTGCAGTTCAAGCTACCCAATGGATGCACAGTGCTTGCTTTTAGCTGGCATGGTTTTCAGAAGTTTTTGGTCCTGGACTTGTTTTTTTTTCTGATTTTATTTTCTATCGACATGCATTGAAGTTAATAAATGAATTTCATACTCAATCCACATGCTATTGTTGCAATATTTTATATGAAGGTCCTAGAGGTTGAGGGTCTCGTCTATCCTTTTTCTATATTTTTGTGTTTCCTCTAATTCAATCAATTTAGTTTTTTGAAAATTAAATTTGATCTAAAAGTTTGTTTTATTTATTTTTAGTCTTTTAGTTTGAGACTAGAGAGATAAATTGATAGAAAAATAAGCAAATGAGAGACATCATTGTTGGTTAGTCAGATTCCAAAAAAAAATAATGTTTATTTTTAGCATCAATGAAATCCATTCAAAGAGAGTAGTACAATTTACATGTTTTTAGATCTTTATATAGTGCAAAAGTATATTGTTTTATAATTTTTATTAAAATAAATAGCTAAAAAGATATTAAAAACACTATTACTAAGAGTAAAATTGTAGGGTTTTCTTATATAAATTATTGAACAACTTTTTTGTGCAACCCTTCCTGAATTGTCTTTGTTTTGTTTTCTTAAATTTTGTTTTAAGTCTTTTTTGTTCCATATATATATATATATATATATTCCCATTATTACTTTAAAAAAAGACTCCAAAAGTTAAAAAGTATTATTCTTAAACTTTCTTAATAATTTGCAGCATAATAAATCTTGCTTTCACGATTCTATAATTTTGTTTTTGCTAAAAACGTAAATATTTTCACAAACAAATTGACGAAAGTGGAACTAAATTATATTAATAGGATGAAGATTTTTCAATTAAAGAGATGCCTTATAGAATTTACAAATACGTTGACTTTTCAATTCACAATAAATAAATAATTCAACCTATAACACACATTTGCATTTTTCTTAAAAAAAAATAATAATAAATAAATACAGCGAAACGCAAGTAAGGTATTTGAAAATTTAGTGGTAGGTGAGAATATTGAATTTAGTGGTAGGTTGAATTTAGTGGTAGGTGGCCATGGCTAGCTATCCTCCCAGCTTAGTGAATCAAACCTGAGCTTTATAGTTCGATAATCACGTGATCATGTAATCGACACTAAAACCTAAAGTTCAACTTTTACCAGCAATATTATAATCTTGTGTTTGCTGCTTGCTTGCTTGCTTCTTTCTGTCTTGTATAAAGATACGTGCGTTTTGAAACAGTTTTGATTTAGCGCACAGAAACCTTGAACAGATGCTGAGATTTTTTGTATTAGATTCTTGCATTTATCATGGACAGAACCTCATGTGGTCTTAAAATGTGTTTTCCATGTGGTCAAAGGATGAAAGGGTTGCTAGATCAATATTATATAACTTTAATTAAGTTTTTAGATAAGATGATTTTTAATATATTATAGTTCGAATCTCAGCACTCTTATTTTATGATTTTTTAATATATTATCGAATCTTATTGACCTAGCGATCGCGAGTTCGAATCTTACCACTCTTATTTTATGATTTTTAATATATTATCGAATCTTATTGACTTAACGATCGCGATTTGAATTTCACCACTCTTATTTTATTTGATAAAAATCAAGTATAAAACAGTCTGGATCTATACGAGTTTCAAACCCATAAAATTTTCATTTGAAAGAGTGTGTTATAGAATAATTCAAATCATATTTAAACTTTTAACTGAGATAGTTGTTTTATGATATCTAATTCATTATTCTTCAAGTCCACGCACAGACAAAATGAAGACATTTTATTTTAGTGGTGCAAACAATCCAATATTTTCCTCTTGGTGAAGTATATGAGAAGCATTCGAGTTAAGGTTAACGATATAGTTTTTTTACACGAGCGTAGCAGGACAATGTTCTGAAAAGCCACAAGCACTATCTATCTTAGTTGGACATCGTGTTTTTAAAATTTATTTCCTCGATAAAAGATACAGAAATGCATAAATTAAAAGTTTATTTAAAAACTAAAACAAACTGACCAAGTTATCTGCCACACCTTGCAAATAGCAGCTTCCACTCAGAGGCCAATGCATCAGCCACAGGAGCAAAAACCCTTTCGTTGTTCAAAACCATCATACCAGTGCAGCAGCAATAAATGGAGGCTACAAAGCAAGTTTTGATAGATGATCCATGGCAAACTTATTGACTAGATAATATATTTAGTCTACTGACCATACAAATAACATGGGGTTTTGGAGTCGTCTACAGGCCCAAGGAAAGCTGACGTTGATTTCCTATCCTTCTTTTTCTGAGTCGCTCAGCAATGATAAATGCCAGCTCAAGTGATTGAGAAGCATTGAGCCTTGGGTCACAATGTGTGTGATATCGAGAGCTCAAGTCATCAAAAGTTACTGTCCGAGACCCTCCAATGCATTCAGTCACATTCTGGCCAGTCATCTCAAGATGAATTCCTCCAGGATGGCTTCCTTCTTGCTCATGGACATCAAAGAATGCCCGTGCCTCAGCCTACAAAACAAAGACAATACTATAACCAAAAGTTGGAGAACGACAGAAGCAAAAGAAGATGATTCAGAACGTTATATATTCAGGGAACAACAAGGATCATAAGAGGTACCCTATTGATATGACATAAAATTCTGAAGACGGTGGATCATAGTTCAACTCTTCTTTGCGGCCAAATTCTTTGGAATGTGGTTGATATTAACTAAGTTTGCTAATACAAAAACAGCAAGTGGTTGCTGAGTTAATAGTTAAGCAGTTGTTACCTGACAGCAACTTATTTCAGGCATTGATTGGTAACTTAAGGACCGCAAACCAGTTGTTATTGAACCACAACTTATTTCACACACTGATTAGCCATGACTTCAAATGAATTACTTAGCAGCCATCAGATATCTACAAATTGTGAATTGGAGTCAATCTATGTTGAACTATGTAATTGTAATTGTAATTTTAATTCTCAATTCTTTTAGCATCTATTATCTCATGATAAAGAATATGCCTTAACTTAACATGCAATACAAATTGCAATCAAATGCTTCAAATGACTCAATACTTGGTGATATAATTGTAAGAATGGGAGATTAGTCGTACCAAAATAGCATCAAAGGGGCGTGTCTTGAGTCCACAAGGCGCCTTGATGGTGTTTCCATGCATTGGATCACAGACCCATGTCACAATTTGTCCTGCTCTACGGACAGCTCTGATCAAGTGGGGAAGCTTCACTCTCATATTTTCAGCACCCATTCTAACGATGATTGTGATCCTTCCTGGCTTGTTGTTAGAATTCAAGATTTCAATGAGTTTAACTAGCTCATTTGGATCCATCTTGTTGCTCACCTGCATCACAACTTGCACTTTCAGTCTCTAATTTTCAACATGCAAATACTCAGGCATCACAATGTTACATCAGCACTAGCATAAAAACAAAGAAAAACATTTCATGTTCTCTGAAGAAAAAGTTGCGCCATAACAGCTATTAAAATGAAAACACAAATAGTCATAATATTTTGTCATGAATTGAACAGAAATGATGTTTATCAAGTACAAGCATGGACATATAAGTTAGACAGTGGCAGCAATCAGAGATCATAAAGTTAGAGATGGTGTTCCAGATGGAAATTGCATTCAAAGTACCTTAATGCCAATAGGGTTGGAAATTCCTCTCAGGAACTCCACGTGGGCACCATCCAGCTGGCGAGTGCGCTCTCCACACCAAAGCATGTGAGCAGAGCAGTCGTAATAGAGGCCAGAAGTTGAATCAAGCCTCGTGAGAGATTGTTCATAAGGAAGATGCAAACACTCATGGGATGTCCAAAACTCAGTAGTTGTCATGATTGGGTGATCCACTGTGAGTCCTGCTGCAGACATGAATCCCAAGGCCTCATCTACCCGGTTTGCTAGTGCTTGGTACCTGTGGAAAAATCCAGTGGCAACCATGTTAAAAATGTGAAATGGCTCAAATACTTCAACTTTGATCTCCAAAAAAAAATTAAAAAAAAATCACATATGAACGCATACATTTATTGAAATGTAAATTGGAAAGCAAAGGACGTCCTCCAATAGGATTCTGCTCCATCTTTCATGAAACTCCTAAATCTAAGAAATTACCAATGGATGAGTCCAAGGAAAGTTCAGTTTTGTATACCTATCCCCCTGCTCGCTGTGCTGTGCGAAGTCAAGATTCCACTGTGTAACTCTCTGCATTGCAGCATACCCTCCAGTGGCAAATGCCCTAAGAAGGTTGAGAGTTGCGGCAGACTGGCTATAAGCTCTTATCAATCTCTGTGGGTCTGGGATTCGTGACTTCTTATTAAAAGCATCTCCATTAATATTGTCTCCTTTGTAACTTGGCAGCTTCACTCCATCCTTCTCCTCGAATGGATCTGATCTTGGCTTTGCAAATTGACCTGCCATTCTTCCCACCTAAAAAAAACCAACCCCACAATCTTCAACATCCGAATCCACTAGCCCCTAAATAAAGTTAATAGCAATACTGGAGTATAAAGTAACAAGGCATGGCCTATAACTTCAAAAGTTATCAGAAAACCAGATTCTGTAATTGACCTTAAAGATCTTTGATCTAAATCCTTTCTCAAAAATAGTCAATGGCCTTGATGCAAAATCATAAGAAAACAAAAGACCCCCAACATAATATCACAAAACTCATCATCCTAAATTCATTCTATTTTTTCTTGAAACATTATCAACTAAAATAAACACATAAATTACATCCATTAACAACCATTAGTCCTACTTAAACAACAAGGACAATTAAATCACCAAAAGAGATTAACAACTATAGAATTTTAGATATGGATCTAACCTTAATGATAGGCATTTGACCTCCAAACATCAGCACAACACTCATTTGAAGCATTATTCTAAAAGTATCCCTTATATTATCGGCACTAAACTCCTTGAAACTCTCAGCACAATCACCACCTTGCAACAAAAAAGCATTCCCCATTGCAGCCTCAGCGAGCCTCTCCTCTAAACTCCTTGCTTCTCCAGCAAAAACTATTGGAGGAAACGCCTCAATAGTCTTCAGAACTGACTGAAGCTCATTAGCATCAGGGTATTCTGGTAGCTGCAATGCTTTCTTCGTTTTCCAACTCTCCAAGGACCATTTTCCAGTCCCTGGGGCAGCAGATTCCTTCACTGCCACTGAGTTCTTGGTGGGCTCGGCAGCGACGGCAGAAATTGAAAGGTGGGATTGTGACACGTGGGTTTTGTTTCCAGGGACGAAAGAGAAAGTGGGTGGTTGTTGTTGCTGGTTTTGTTTAAGGAGGTTGTTGGCATTGCTGTAGAGAGATTTGGAAGAGAGAGTTGAAAGAGCCATTTTTTACTTAAAGTTTAATGCTTTCTTTCCCTCTCTAAATACTTCTTGAAACAGCTTTTTTAGAGAGAGACAGAGGGAGGGAAGGGCGGGTTTGGATGAGGAGAGGAAGGTGATGCTGGGTTTTATAGGGGTTTTGCAAGTCGGACGCCAAGAGGTTTGGTAGACTTCCAAGTTCCGAAGTAGGAACTCTCAAGTTTGTTGGGAAGACGAGGGGAGGGTATTTTTGTGAGAAAAATAGGTGAGTACACGTGTTTACCCAGTTGGAGATGGCTCTTCCGTAATTAAGTGCTTAATAGAGGTGTTTTTAGTCAATTGGATTTCTTACCACATTATTTAGTTTCTACCTATATGACACGCGCTCACGGTGGTATAATTTTATTTTTCAGTAAGAAATTTTTAAAAAAAAATACATAGGTTTTTTAATATGATTTTTGTCATAATTTTTTGAATAAAATAAAAAATATTAAACATGTATTTAATCAAATAAATCAAGAATTGTTTGTGTTAATAAATAAAATAAAAGTTATTAGTTAATTATAAATAAAGACTAAAAAAACAAAATCAAGAGATAGAAGTAGATTAGAATATTTAATCTCGCAGCGTACGATATGTATCAAGTTATATTTAATAACTATGTTTTTTTG
Source organism: Salix exigua (assembly GCA_032356905.1). Classification (NCBI taxonomy): domain Eukaryota; kingdom Viridiplantae; phylum Streptophyta; class Magnoliopsida; order Malpighiales; family Salicaceae; genus Salix; species Salix exigua. The sequence goes on along the minus strand of CM063594.1, from coordinate 1,597,109 downwards.
AATAAATTTTTTTATTTAATCAAACTATTATTTGTGCCAATAAAACAATGTCTAGCCCATAATATTTTTTTTAATATAATTAAGTGAACATCTCGTTCTTACATTTAATAAAATAATTTAATTAAAAAATAAATATTTTTGTTTAAAAAATAAAAAATAAAAAGACATGAGATAAGATGTTTTGTTTTAAAAATCAGTGAAGAATCCAATAGAAAAAAATAACAAATATTAATTTATCTCAATCTTTAATTAAGCAAATATTGAATGATTAAATTGAAAAAAATATATCATTTAAAAAAAAATAAACAAGCAAACTGGAACAAATATCCTAAACTTAAATTAATCTCTAAAACTCACAACTCATGAAATCTTAGAGTAGGCTCAATCGAGAAGTTTAATTAATAATTAATTTTATATTGAAGTATAAAATAACAAAAAATTAATTTAAGAAGAATTAAATTCAAAAAAATTATCTTAAATAAAAAAATAACAATAAACATAAAATATATTAATTGGATTTTTTTCAAGGTAAAAAATCATTTGAAAAAAACATTTAAAGCACAAAAAAGCAACACTGAAATGTTATAACTCTCTGAGTTGTTCACCCTTACCTAACACAACTTGGACGGCTCTATTTAAATTCATTAGTCATTACCTACCTTGCCACACATTTTCTTATCAATTAGTAGGTGAGGCAATTTGCAATTTCAGCAGCTCTACTAGCCCAAGGCCATATTTGGCACTGATTTTAAAAAAACAATTAATTATTATTCTTAATTTTTTAATTATTTTTTGATATTTTTATATTATTTTATGTATTAATGTCAAAAAAAATTTTAAAAAAAAATATCATTTTAATATATTTCTGAATGAAAAATAGTTTAAAAAACAACATCAATCATATTCCTAATCAGATTAATTTACTAAAGTCTTCCATAGTTTTGAAGTTAGAGCAAGTTTTATTTTTTTTTATTAAAAACTCATTACTTAGGTTATGTTCTTCTTCTTCTTCTTCTTCTATTTCATTGTTTTAATTTCAATTATTATAAAATTCTTTAGATGAGAGTTTTTATGTTGTGAATAAGGACATCTTTTATATATCATTTCCACAAAAAAAAAATTGTTTGATACTTGAGAAATATTCTTTCTTTTCCATCATTTTTAAATGTAGAAAAAAATATTATGACATTTTCTATCTTACAATATCCTTAAATTGATCATTTTTATATATATTAAGAACGATTATAGCATTTATAAATTAAAAGAATAGTTACACGAGGTTTTTCTAACCATACAATATCTATAGATAGATAGATAAGATTTCTAAAGTTTTTTTAATTTCTATTTCAATAAAAAAAACTCCATATACAGGTCAATTTTTATAACATGTATCTTTAAAGTGAAAATAGAATTCATCTTTGTTTTTCTATTTCCATTCACTATGATTTTTTCATTTCATTTATTTTCTCGATATTATTTTTTTCTTTTAAAAAGAGGTAAGAATAAGGATCTTATTCGATGGGTCCCTCTTGTTTCGATTTAGCCCCCTTCATTCTGGAAGTTGTTTCTATTTCTATATTTTCTTTCTTTAATAATTTTTATGTTTTTTAGTAAAAACGGGTGATAATATTCTATCTAAATATTATAAAAATGTAATAAATAAGAGAATATTAAAGATTCAAGTCATTCTTATATAAATGTTTATATTAGATCGAATGTACTTACTAGATCTTATAGAATTACTTTGCTATTAATGTATTGAGACTAGTTATATAATGATTAACATTGAACATCATAAAATATAATGATGTCCTAAAACTCAGTATGTTCAAGGAAACATGTTATTTCATAATTTGATACTAGTTAATCAGATGTTCATGTCATTACTTTTCTTCGCCTTAGCTTAGAAAGTACATGATCAACAATAGAAGTCTTAGAGCTTGTTTTTCACTACGACCAAACCGCTATTTTGCTGAAATTTATATTTTTCATTTTAAATGAATATGTGTTCTTAGATCATTTTGATGTGTTGATGTCAAAAATGATTTTTAATAAATAAAAAATAAATTTGATGTATTTCGGCACAAAAAACACTTTGAAAAACTACCACAACTGCCCTTTCAAACAGGCCCTTAGTATTTTCATAACCAGTCCTTATTAGTGGGACTTAAAGACTATGAGTGTTTGGTCTTATTTTTGGGATATGATTAAGGCACTAAAATATATGAATTTTTAGAGTAGAAAAAGTTGTGAGCTTTTATCTAGATAATTTACGGGGTATAACACTCACACCTTATCATCTTAAGAAAAGATTGGAAGATCATTTGTTTTTGTTGGCACTCACAAGTGAAAAAGATCCTTTATAAATTATTGATATATATGATATTTCATTAATGATGGATAAATATCTCTTACAAGTGATTAATGAGATGAAAATATAGCAGACCCATAAAGAGATTTTTCATACATCTATTACTATATAGAGATAATTATTTTTAACATGATTTGGTCACCTCACAAGTCTAAGAATTAGAGCTTTATAATTCTCAATTTGTAAGACCAATTGGACCTAAAATATGGCTAAACTTGGATGAAGAGGACATAGTTGTTCATCAAATTCACAACACCTAGAGTTTAATTGATGTCTAAACTCAAGCGTGCTGGGTTTAACATCTTGCAATATCCACATTGACATCATAGATAAATCTAAGTTTATTGGGTTTGACAACTTGTGTCTCTCATGTCACATTAAGTTCAGTTGACATCTGAACTCAAATGTTTCGAGTTTGACAACTTTTCTAGTCTATATTATCTTAGATTTAATTGATGGTTGAATTCAAATATATTCAATATGATAATTATTCAAACTTGCTTTGTTTTTGGATTTTTTTAATACAAAAAACATTGAGTAATTAGAATCAAACTTCTTTACCTTGAAAATGTAGCCCATCGCAAGTGTTTAATATTAAAATGCTATTTTGATAATTTATACTCTTTATCAAAATATGTAGAAATAAAATTGATTTGTTAAATAATTTCTTTTTACTAGACCTTATATATAAATTAATTTTGACTTTAATTTTTATAAAAGTTAAAATATTTTTTTATCTATTTTTTTTAAAAATCTACTGAATATCAATTTTAATTAAATCTACATTTTATTTTTAAAAAATATTTCTTATATTTTGTTTTAAAAAAAAACATTTACAAGTGCGAACAGCCAAACACACCCTTACCCTCTAGCGCGCCAGCTACTGAACACATCGCCAGGCAATCTCAATAAAATCAAAAAACGACAGTCACTAAATCAATATACGACACAATAATGTCTCTCACAACCCCCCACCCCCACCACCACCACCATCTCCTCTTCACGAACTTGCCGCATCGCATCACCCTCCTCTTCACCTCCACCAGCCTCTCACTCAGAAACCTCACACTCTCTCGCCACGTCAACACATCCTTACATTCCAATAATTTCCACTTCAAACCCCGGGCTCCCAAAAGTTCTTTCAATTTCACTCTCAAAGCTTACCAATCGGACCCCACAATCCCAACCCAAGATTCCAACCAATTCAACCTCGATCAATTCCTCTCAGCTGCTGAGTTACTCTGCATCTTCTCGTCGTCTATAATCACAATTAGTTACGCATTGAATTATACGATTTGGAACTCGAAAAGGGGAGTGTTTGGGGTTATAGGGAGTAATACAGGATTTGCGTGGGGAATGGTGGTGATGGTTAGTGGAGTGGTGATAGGTGCGTGGATTAGAAGGCGGCAGTGGTGGCGGGTTAGTAGGGAGACGGGTAGGGAAGGGAGTAGAGAGAGTTTGAATTTGGTGGGGAGGATTGAGAAACTGGAAGAGGATTTGAGGAGTTCTGCTACCATTATTAGGGTTTTGTCTAGGAAGCTTGAAAAATTGGGGATTCGGTTTCGGGTTACTAGGAAGGCATTAAAAGAGCCCATTGCTGAGGTACCCATTTTCTTTTCTTTCTGTTCTTTTTTAATGTTGTTAATTACTAAAAAAAATAAAAGGGCCCTTAAGTTGTTTACAATAGATGAATTTGAGGATTGGATTGGAGTATTAGCATATTTAATGGAAAGCAATTGTTAGTAGAAGCAATCAAGTTTTGTTATTTGAAGTTCTATGCATGAAATGTGGAAGATTTTGAGAAAAAAGAACAAGGTTTGGAATATTGAAAATTGGAACTTGGTAGAAGAGACTCATGAGAAAAAAATGAGTCTGTGTTTGGCATTATCTTTTAATTATAGAAAAACTTTGAAATTGATATATACTGCGTCTCTGATGATTTTTATCCTCATAAATTTGTGTCATTCTTGCAGTTTGACTAACAAGTTGACATGAAAGAATTTTTTTTATGTCAGTTTCCTTGTAAGTTGAATCCAAAGCTAAACATTTTACTTTATGGGGTCTTAGGATCTTGAAGTTTTCTTAGCAGAGTATTTTTCAATTATATACTGAACTAACACTGCAGTTATATGAGTTTACTGCTGTTTAACACTGATTTTGGCATTGTTGAGGATTGACATTTGAACTTTCTAGGTAAATCTAAGTTATGCTAACCTAATCACCAATCATTGTTTGTGTTACTCTCTTCTAGTGTATTATTTGACAACAGTTTTTGTGTAAGATGAAGGGCATTTCGTTAATTCTCCCTGTGGCTTCCTGCTATGTACTTCTAACATTTGTCTATGTTGTAATTGAAGTTAAGAAGAAAAAAAATTGAGCATGTTGGTAGTGAAACAGACAAGGAAACTTTTTGGTGAGACTAGAAGCCAGTAAATGGTTAGACAATTTGACTCACCTTGGGTTTATGCAAAGTCTCTGACCTAAATTAGCATTCTTGGGCAGGATGAGCAGAGTTTGATGTTTTGACCACAAGCTTGAAGTAATTTTGATAAAGGTGCTACTGCTACTTCAAGATTGAAACTTTGTAGGGCGATTTTTTTTATTTTAAGAATGACAATGAAAGGTTTAGCAAGATAGGTTCATTTCATGTGTTTTCAGTGGCAAGGGAATCACATAAGTGATGGGTATTTGCATTTGAGAGAGTTATAATCTACCTGTTCTGGTTGTCCATTTTCATTTGTATATTAATAATGAGTTTGGGTATGGGTTTAATGATAAGTGTCTGAATGGTTTGTTACTTTTTCTGCTTAAATTCTATTCTTTTAAAAGTTCAGCAAAAGTCTCCTTGATTCTGCTGCTTAGGACTCTGGTATGTGTGCTGCCATCCAAAGAATGGATGATGATAAACGACCATGGTTTAGAGTAGCAAGGTGATCTCTGAATGGGTGCATCATTTATATTGCTTCTGTTATTCTTTCACAGGCTCAACATGCTAAACTAAGCTGCACCGTCCTTGTGGAAGAAAATACTTCCCTTTCCTATTATTTGGTTTTCTTAGAATCTCGAACCTAGGTTGGTATGGTACTTGGTTCTGTATAAACATGGTATGTGGCTTGAAGCCTTGAACAAGAAGATGCTGTTTTATAGTTGTGCAGTGGGTTGATACCTCTGACTTCAAATAGATTCCATAAGTAATGTATATCTGCTGACACTTTTAGAAATTACTACAAGTTTTTTTTTTTATAAATAGCTCGAGTTAATTACTCAGCTATTAACTTCTTTCCATCTGTGTCTGAAGACTGCAGCTTTGGCTCAAAAGAATTCTGACGCGACTCGAGCACTAGCAGTGCAAGAAGATATTCTGGAAAAGGAGCTTGGTGAAATTCAGAAGGTCTTGTTGGCAATGCAGGTAAGTTCAGCTGATAAATTTTTTTTTCTGTATTTTTTAAAATTCATTTTCTTGATATAAACCTAAAACAATTGAGACAGAAAAAAATTAAATAAAAGAACAGGATTTTTCTCATAATAGATAAATGATACGAGAATTTTTCTTTACTTCTTTTGTTTTTATTAATTTAAATGGGTATAACTCTTATCTTATCCATCAATCCATATTAATTATCTGACAAAGTTTATGCTTTGACATGTAAGGATTTAATTATTTTTTAAAACAAATTCACTCATGGACTAAATTACATATGAATGCAAAATACAAGGACCAAAAAACTTTTAATTAAGGACTTATTTATATAAAAAGTACAACACAGGGACCAAAATAAAATTTTATTCAAGGGTCCAAAATATACATCAATGAAATACTTGCTGTGAGCATGCATATATGAGTCAATTTCTAATGGCGTTAGTAACACCAACTAATGGATGTAAAAATGATGAAATATACCTGCAAGGTTGTGGCCCAGCGGTGTAGGGGCGTGCCCTCCTTCTTTCGAACTTCGGTTCGAGTCCCAGTGGGAGTGGGGCTGGAGGGCTCCTCCCCTCATGTCCCTTTGGGTCCTTCCTTGCGTGGTACGCCTGTCATCCCCGTGGTCCCTTTGGGTCCTTCCTTGCAAGGTGTTCAAGTGAGCCCGGGGGATAGTCGAGGTGCGCATAAGCTGGCCCGGACACCCCGGTCATAAAAAAATGAAATATAAAGTACAGGTTTGTCATTAAAAGTAAAATAAAATAGTAGAGGGATCTTTTAAATACAAAGCAAAGAGTACAAGGATGTGAGGAAGCATTAACCCTCATCAAAAAAGTAAATGAAACATAATACGAATCTCTACTGACACTACTTCCTTGGGTTTAGTAAAGAAGTAGCTGATGTATTCATTCTCAATATATTTATTTATTGCAATGTGTTACTTCTTATGTTGTTGCAAAATAAGTAAAATAACTCCTAGGGTTGGTAAAAATATGCCATAGTGGTGGTTCTATGGCTTATGATGAATGGAGGCTATCAAATGCAGTGAGACTAACTTCAATTTGTCATCCAATCTTTGCAGGAGCAGCAGCAAAAACAACTGGAGCTAATTCTTGCAATTGCGAAGAATGGGAAGTTATGGGATAACAGGCGGCAACCTGTCCAAGAACAAGAATTGACAAAAACATCTGATTTAACTGAGGGGTTGAACCAGTTTCAAACCCATGAAACTCAACCCTTAGTTACAAGCAACGGAGGCAACACTGTCATACCATAAAAATCAGCTGTAAAAACCTGACCGGGTTGACCTCTTATATTATTTTCTTCTCCAGCAAGGCAGCTGTGATCTTTTGGTTGCCATTATAGCTTCACCACAGGCCATCTGAGCGAAGCTCGCCGATTCTTGATCTGAATACGCTGCGGCGGTGTAAAGAAAAATGAAGGACTAAATATCCTTGTATGATTGAGGCACAATTTGTTCAATCGCTGTGCTCATTCCTGTGTAATTCGAGGTTGTACTTGCTGTTCAAGTTTTGTTACTTGGCAACAACAATCTCATTCATAGGGAGTGGGAGCTCGAAATTCTTCCTCTTCTTACAAGTGCTGGCATAATTTAAATGCAATGTTAGATAATCAAATGAGAAATATAATGTTAGGATCAAATGCTTTTTTTTTTTTTAATTTTTTGCAGTGTAAAAGAACCACCAATTGTTTAAAATTGAAATTGAAATAGTATAATTGAAATTATATAATCCTGTCAAGAAGAAAGTTAAGCTATCAGTTCATGCTATTTTCTATTTTATTTTATATAAAAACAATAATATGTGTTTAAACTTGAATTCATAACTATAAAATATAGCTCCGTAAGTCGATTCATAACTTAATTTGATAAATCAACTCAGGACTTGATTTATTTATTTTTAATTAGAAGAATGAATTGGATAAGAGGGATTAGTTGACATGATACCATTGCTTCCTTCACCTCCCTTTCTACATGATCGTTGAGCATCAAAACACAATTTGTAAGAATGCCCTTTGTATTCCAACAGTGACAGTATTCACCGTACGTGAACCATTCTGCAAAATTATCTTTTATTCACTTCCTACAAAATACAATTCATAAATATTAAAACATTCAAAAACTAATTAACATTTCAGACATTTCCATCTACACACAAGAATATGCAAAGACAACAAGTGATTATCCGGGAATGTGGTTGAAATTATTTTAAAAATAATTTTCATTCAGAAATAATTTAAAATAATTTTTGATATCAGCAAAAGAAAATTTAATTTAAAACAAAAAATAAAAAAAATCATTTTTTTTCCACTTAACTTGATTATATTTATCTCGTAAGAATTTAAAACAAACAGACATGATTATAATCACTTAACTTGGAACTATAAAAAATGTATAAAGGAGATAGAATTTTCTCAAATCATTTTTTCTTTTGGTCAACTTTTGGCCTACAATCCAAATTCAACCCTAAATATTATTTTTTTTGACTAAGATAAAATGTGCTTATTTTAAAAAAGAGAATATTTATCTTTATAAAATATTAATTATTATTGATCTTTAATAATTTTTTATCAACATTAAAAATGTATTTTACATAATTAGTTAGAAAAACCATCAAGTTTAACTAATATTAAATAACAAAAACTAGATTGTGTAATAAAAAAAATCATATTTATTTAATCATATTTATGATAATTTCTTAAAAGAGTCCGAGATACTAATTACAATGTATAGAACTATATTTTAAAAGCTATTTTATTTCTACTACTTTTTTACAAAAAAAGAAAAGAAAAAAAAGAAAAGAAAAGAAGCAGCAGCAGTAGCGTGAACTACCACGGTTTTTGTTTGGCACGGGAGTGTCCATGGGCTATGGCTGCGGAGAAATAGCTTGGCAGAGCGTCAAGGTAACGAGGCCTGGCATTTGCTGCCACGTGTATACCTGTAGCTGGTTCACGCTCGGTCCTAGCTTTCCAGACAACACTTTTGTCTTCTTTGCTGTGACAGCTGCTAACAACGTACGTACGTACGTATACCATTCAACTTCCATCTCTCATGTCCATCGAAGCCAGCCATTGATCGAGGAGGGACCCGGCTCCGATTTGCATAGGCCCCGGGGGCCGCACGTGCTTCGCCATAATTCAGATCAACATCAATTGAGGACTAAAAATTTGAAAAATGTATTCGTTTTATCAATTGATTATCATACGTGTTAATAAATAAGGTAGGAGCAAAATGATTATCCTGTTAAATTGAAGATACAGATAAATAACTGTAACCCAAGAAATTTACCATCCGGCTAATAGTTTCGATCGCCGTTTTGGTTTTTTATTAGAACGAAACGTTCGAGTTTCGATGTATTCGTTTCGATTGTCATACTGTTCATATATAATTAATTATATATATGGAAAAAAAATAAAATATTAATTTAACAAACATAATTAAAAATTGAATTTTTTTATTTAAAATATTTTGGTGTTTTTAAATTATTTTGATGTATAAATGTCAAAAATAATTTTTAAAAATAAAAAAAATAGATTTTAAACCCGGAACGGAATGCTTGGAACGGAACCGGACGTTCCAGCTAGAATTTTCGAACGGACCGAATTAAAACCGGAACAAAACGACACCGTTTTGTCCTGGTTTTGCAAATGGAACGGAACGTTCAGCCGGAACAGAACGGAATTGATAACATTGGTCCAGCTAATAGACATGGCCATGTTAAGCTAATCGAGTGGGATAACCTGTTCTTTCTTATTCTCCTTTTATTTTCTCCATGGCTGGACCTTGATTGGGTCTTAACTAGCTCAAGTCATACATACAGCCGCAATGAAATGACCCGGCTAGACAATGATGATGAATTTTGGGATTAAATTGGCAGGTTAGTAGAACATTGAGGACCAAATCAAAAGAAAAAAAACTTTAAATATGTGACAAAATTGAAAGCATAAAAAAATTAGCATATTTTAACCGCAAATCCGAATTAAATAATACAATACTTTTTTATATATATATAGAAAATTAGCATATTTTAACCGCAACTCGCGAGTAAGTGTCAACTCAACTCTCCTATCCTAAAAAGAAGCTCACATAATTTAAAATAAAAAGAGAGAAAAAGAAAAAAGAAAGAAATAAAAGATAACAAGAATCAGGAGTCAACGCGACCTTGATGACGATACCACCAATATTGCTGAAAATATATCAAGGAGATGAGTTAAATGACATAAAAAATAATAATAAATGATGACCAGAGTGGACCACAGGAGTCATTTAAATAATATACTCCGATCACCGTTGATAATCTACGTTGAGATTTTTGAACGGTATGGATGATATCATCATTAAATTGTTCTCTTTATTTTTTAATATTATATAATTGTTAATATGATAATTATTGAAGATTTATATAATTAATAATTTCAAAATTTAAAAAAATAATAATGCACAAATTAATCTGGATATCTACATTAAGAAATTATTTACGTTCCTCTAAATTTTATTACTTTTCTAAATATTTTCGGTAGTTGGTTATTTTATTTTTTTGAAGTTGTAAAGTCAAAAAAGAAAAAGAAAAACTTGGTCGCGAGGATATTTTGTCGTGAAAGAAGGAATCTGACACTGCTTCCCATGTGACACAGGTACACTTAGCTGGCTAGCTGCATGATAAGGATTGTCTTGGCAGTGATATCATCACCACCGTTGAAATGTCCATTACATGTGATGTGACCCCTTTACCCGATTCTCGGAATTCATTTATATATATAACTGTAAATTGTCTGAGAATGACGACTCCTAATTTCCATTTTAATGTATATATTCATAAAAATCGAGATAAAACAACATTAATTTTAATTTTAGTTCGTTCTAAAAATTTTGGCCGGAACATCTCGGTTTCATTCTGGATTTAAATCTATTTTTAAAAAAAAATTATTTTTGACATCTATACATCAAAATAATTTAAAAACACCAAAATATTTTAAATAGAAATGAATTCAAATTTTAATTATACTTATTAAATTAATATTTTATTATATAATTAATTAATTATATATAAACAGTACGACACCGCATGACGGAACAGAACATTCCGTTCCAATTGAAAAACCGGGACGAAGATAAAACGGTATTGACAACTATCATTTAACTGTTTTATTTTTTTTTTTATTTCATAATTAACAGCTGTGTATTTTGGTTGACTACAAGGTGTCCAAGAAAAAGCCAGGTTACTCCTTTTGATCTTCAGCGGGAGCTTTTTAATTTCATTATCTGTTTTAGCTTTCTGCTCTCTCTCCATTCTGGGAGCGCGTGCGGTCTGCGTTGGTTAACCCACTCGCCACTGTCGCCATCTCTATCCATGAAGGTCTGCTATCGGCAGCAGCTTGACTCTTGCTTCTGTGTTTCTGCAAAATCACAGCAGCAAATCAGGAAAAACATGAAACGAGGCACAGAATACTCTTCTATCAATCACTCTGAATTATATCTTCTTCACGGATTCTTTTTACAGCATGGCATGTTAGCTACTTTGTTCTTCTACTTAACACTGACACGATTCACTCTTTTTTATTTTCTTTTTTCAAGTTTCATGTTCTTAGGTCAGGCAAAAGGTGTTTTGTCCTTTTTATATAAAATCTTAATTCGTGCCTTGTGCGACAGCATGTTTCATCAATGTACATATCTCAGCATTAACCTGCAGCAATGATGATTCGTCATGATACACCATATTCTTGAGCATTTCAGCATGTAATGGTGGTGCTAGCTTCTTACTTGTAATTAATATTACCATTTAAAGAGGATTATGCTATTTCGCAGTCCAAATTCTCAAACCTATAAATGGGATATCCTCGATTCGACTAAAGACTTGAACTTTGATCCTTTTAGCTGCTAGTTTTGCTGATCATAGATGGATCGACAAATCACGTTGAGAAAAGTTTTTTTTTTTGAGTAAATTAACTGCCCGGATTAACTTGCGCGTATCTTCAATAATACTACAAGCTTTGAAATTAATGACCATATAAACTTTTAGTGATTATTATATTAATAACTATAGAAGAAACAAACCCCTTAACCCTGAATTTTTAACACTAAAACACCTGTTAGATAGCTGTAACTATGAGTTTTAGTGGCCGTTTGGCATTGTGATGCGTTCCACAATTACCAAACGACAACACTCATTTGGTGTTTGGATTACACCAGAACGCAGGTTATGGTTTGGGTTCCACACCATTTTTTCGCCAAAACGCAGTTCCAAAAAAAGCATGAATGAGGTGTTTTTTTATCTGTGATTCGTGTTTTGTGCAACGACGATTGTAGAAAATATTACCGTTGAAAAATAAACCCTACCCCTCTCGTCTGCGTCTCATCCCTTCCTCTCCTCTACGTAACACGGGTAGTTGGAATTGCATGCAGAGAGTTGCATGAAGCTCTCGTCGCATAAGCTCCCGTCGCTGGAGAAGACGACGACGGCCACAACGACAACTCTCTCTCCTCTCCACGACGACAGGCACGAGACAACGACGACACAGCTCTCTCTCCACGGCGGCAACTGTCTCTCTCTCTCTCTCTCCACATAGGAAGCTTCCGATGCTCCTCATGGCCACCACAGGCCACCATCTCCAACGCCACCACCACAGGAAGAACTACCGCGTCCTCCTCTACCCATCGGCATCGGCCGTTGAAGCTCTCATCGTGGTTGGTGAACAAGAGCATCGCGATCGCTCACGTGAAGAAGACGTGAACAGATGCAACACACCATTTCGGTCTTCAGCGTGTCTTGAGTCGCTCTCGGCCCAGCCCAAATCCAGCTAAACTGGGCCGACCCATTTAGCTGGGTGTGGCCTAGTCCGAATTTTAAAAAATATATTTTAAAAATAAAAAAAACAATTTTTCTGATGAATTTTTTTTATTAATTTTACTATATTTAAAAAATTATATATATATATATATACTCTTTAAAGTAATTTCACAATTTAAAAACAATATGAAAAGCTTGGTAACCAAACACCCAAAACTGTTTTTTTTTTCAACCTCCAACTCAACCACAGTTTTAACCAAACACTTCACTGCTTATTTTGAACCACAGTAAAAACGTTTTTTTTGAAACTGCTTTTTTTTTTCAACCTCAATCGCAAAAGCAAAAAAATATACCAAATACACTCTTATCTTTCGTTGGAGACGTCTTGAAGAGCTCTTAAAGTTGTAAGGACAAATCCCTTGAAGATTTTATATAATTATATATAAACGGTTTCACATTTATTTTTAGTTATAAAAAATACTTGTTGTCATTACATTATACAATGTTGTATATAACAATGTATTCATGTTTATTATTTCAAGGCATAATATTATTAAGATATAAGATAAGATATCTAATCAATGACATATTTACATGTGAAATGAAAGATGCAAATGGTATGGTTTAAATCAGCAACAACGTTTTGTCTCCCTAATAATTTCAATATCAATCGATAATTATCAGGAGAGCTAGCTCTCTTGCTAAAAAGTGTGAGGTTGATTTTTATCAGATTAAGGACAAAACACCGTACCATGTTTCAAAGATCCATGAACCCTAATTCTAGACAAGAAAACACCAGCTACGGACAAAAAAACGCTGTACATTTTCATTGCCTGAGACACAAGAAAGAAAGCTTCTTCTTTCAGAAGATTATTATCACTATTCGGAAGTGTAAATCAATCGCAGTCAAAACCCAAATTCTGAGATCTGAAAACAAAAATCACTTTCTGATGTGGATTCTCCCAATATGTTTTCCTCTCCTGTGCTGTTCCTTTCACTCCCTGCCAACACTCTCACAGTAATCAGTGTGTACTCTCTCTTTCTCTAACTTCTCCAACCACCACTGAACTTCGCCATTTAATTTATCACCTCCTACCCCTCCACTCTCATTACTCATGTCCATGAGCAAAAACTAACCAAATCCTCTCCCTCCTTTGTTCCTTAGTTGCTTTTCATTGTAGCAGGCAGGGAGATCAGTTTCAAGAGACGAACTGTCAACTGGGTTTCACTACTTTGGCCTTTTCTTATCTTTGCTGGCGATTTTGTTGCCATGGCTGCTGCTTCTTGGCCATGAAACATGATTTCAAGACCATAATGGGTTCTTACCACCCATGTTTACTGTTCATTGCCACTGTTTTGTTACATTTTCTGCTCTCTACGGTCTTTTGTTTCTCTCAACACGACCTCCAACCTCCAATCGCATCTCATGAGGTAATACTCAACTCAACTCAAATCACAACTCTCTCTCTCTAGTTTATGGGTTTTGTTTGTTTTGATGGTGCAAGTTAATGAGGATTTAATTTCTCGAGCAGGGTATAGGATTTGAGGAGAAGGCAAGGCTAGGTTCAACCCCACCAAGCTGCCACAACAAATGCAGTGGCTGCCACCCTTGCATGGCAGTTCAAGTGCCTACTCTACCGAATCAAAACCGACCAGCTCAACCGGTTTCAACCAAAACGAGTAGCATTGATCAGTTTTTTGACCCATATCCTGCAGGTAATAATAGGTACTCAAATTACAAGCCACTTGGCTGGAAATGTCGCTGCGGTGACCATTTTTACAATCCCTTAAGTTAACCAATCAATTAGAGATGGATCAAAATGTCGTCCATGATAATCGTAATTTTTCTCCTTGACCTGTTTTGAAATTGTGATTAAAAGGAGCTTCCTGGGATTATTTAGATGTGACGTTGTCAGCATTAATTGTACATATTGAAACTTCCACATAGTGTAAAAGCCTTGTATTACTGAGTCCTTTTGGCTTTATTACTCGGGCGTCCGGTTAGAAGAGTTAACGGTTTTTGTTTGTTTTGAACTCCGCTTGTATTTTGTACGATGACCTGCTTTAGTAAGATGATGTTTAGCAAGTGTGTAGAACTGCAATTAACTTGTTGAAAAGCTCAGGCTTTCTGTTTAACCATTCGAGTTTGCCTTTTTTTTCTTTTGGTTATTCCATTTTTTCTGCATTTGGGTTTGTTTCTTCTGTCAATGGCAATGGGAATGTCAGATTGAACCTATCTATCTATCTATCTATCTATCTATCTATATAACCATCTCATTTAAAAATTTAGATTTTTAGGGTTTTTAAGTGAGATGATTACTTAACATGGTATAAGAAACTAATTAACCAAACAGTCATGAGTTCAAATCTCATACTCCTCATTTTATTTGATAAACATCAAGCCCAAATTAGTGAGAGATTGTGCAAACTTCAAATTCAAAGAGGTTTCATGTATTAGATAATAATATAAATCATATTCTAAAACCTTAACTATCAACTTAAATTTTTAGATGTAACTGCGTTTTACCCCAACTAACACGTAATGATCTCTCACATCATTTTGTCTGTTACATGGTTGAATTACTAATGAAGAATCTCTTGTCTTGGAATGAAAGGAGTCATTCTTGATAAGAAATTTGTGCATGGCCTTTTCATTTCCATATCATTTAGCTAGGTCACATTAGGATTGCGAGGACATTTCTCTTAACTATGAATTGGTACTTTTCAAAGAATACTTGGAGAATCTGGTCTCTTCACTTCCGAATAGGGACTGCGATTGAGACGAAATCACATAACAATGTCAAATAATCCTTTCAACCTTGAAAACTTTCTGCTGTATGAATCGAGATGTTTTTCTGAATTTCCTATACAAATTTTGCTAAAGAGAACTGTCAGCACTGGGAATCCCCCGCGCGCAAAGAATGTGCCTGGAAAGTGAAAACCATCAAAATATCCATCGAGCTAGTTCCATCATGGCAAATCAAAACATACAACTTCTGTTCGTGCTTGACTTGAAAAGTTTTGAGCTTAACAGAGGAACTCTAGTCCTTGAGAAAGTTTAACGTGAAAGAAACTGCCTGAGCACCCATCAGTTCAGTAGCACCATCAAGCTCCCTGCAATCCCTGTTATGTTGATTGGGAAAATCTGCCACAGGAAAAAGTACATAACAAAACTTGGTTTTCCATAGCTTGAAGTTAACTCCCAGTCTGATCGATATACTTCGATTAGATTAAAATATTCTTTATCCCATAAAATGAGAATTAAAGTTATTATGCAATTCACCTTTGATTTCAATAGATATTTGGTTTGTTAATATTCTTTATCCCATAAAATAAATCTAATTACAACACTAGAAATTTTTTTTGGTATAAACCATGCGGTGTCCCAGACGCTAGCCTAGATTAATTCACATTCGCACCGGGTGGACCCCGAAGAGGTGAAAGTGCTCCTCAAATAGTCGGCTTCATACAAGAGGAGGGATCACAGTTGTGAATCCCGTTCCGTTCCGGCCGAAACGACCCGTTCCACTTCAAAATCTGGGACAAAACGGCGACGTTTTTGTCCCGGTAAAAATCTCGGCCCGATCCGGAAAATCCGGCCGGATTCGACTGAACGCCTTGCCTGCTCCGGCGTTCGCTCCGGGTTCATAAAAAAAATCAAAAATCAAATGAAGAGGGGAGTAGATGAAGAGATTCACAAGACAAATCATTTAGCGTGTTGATTAGACTGGTTTCTTTGGGTCGTAAGAAACCAGAACTCTGTTCTTGTACTCCAGCAGAATTTCACCATTTTTCAAAACACACAGAGCTCGAACAACCCTTCTATTGGAAGCATTCTTCCAGATCTTCAGAGGCCGGTCCAGATTTTGCTTCAAACCCTTTGGTAGACAAGATGGGTGCAGGATGAACAAATTCAAAAATGGATACATGGGGTACACTCGGATTATTAGTGATGTGAAGGCCTTTCTGGAAGAAGATATGGTGGTGGGCGCCATGGATGGACAAGGGAGGAAGAACCTTGAAAACAAGTTATTTTCATTTGAGCTCGTGGTTGTAATTTTCAAGATTCATTTCTTGAGGTGTCCATGTTCTGCTGTTTTTGACTGCAAATTGTTTTGATCGATGAAGCATTTTCCCAGTGAAAGAAAGAGATAAGATATGCAAGTGGGAGTGCTATAGACAAACACGCTTTTTATTTTTTAAACAATCAAGATATTAATTTTATATTAATGTTTTAGAAAATATTTGATTTATATTTTTAGAACATTTTAATTAAATAATATTTTAGAATTTTAGATATGTTTCTAATTTTGAGATTATATTTTTTTGACTTTGTGTTTATATTGTATAATTTAAAGTTCATTTATCTTGAATTTAAATTATACTTATTAAATTAATATTTTATTTTTTTTATATATATAATTAAATAAATATGAACAGTACAAAACCGAAGCTAACGCTGAATGCATCGAAACCGAACGTTCGTTCCAAACAAAAACCGAACGGCGTCCGAACGGATTTTACAACCATGGGAAGAATTGAACTCCTGATCTCTTTTAATGAACGAGAGTGTCCTCACCACTCACGTCAGAACCCCTTGGGTACAACACTAGAAGTTGACAACAAAACCATGTTTCTAAACTCTTTATCCTATATAAGTTGTAATTTAACATAAACAACACATGATTCAGCAGTAATTGATGGACATATATCATTATTCCTTGCAAATCTCACTATTCATGAACCCATATCGTCTCGAATTACTCCTACATCATCTGCCACACCACACCTGGATTTCCTTTACTCCTCCAGCATATGCAGGATAATTCCAGCTGACCTATTGAACTACCTTAATGTGATCCTGTCCCTCGATTACCAATTGAAAATTGTTGATGCATAAATCAGATTTCGTAGGGAAAATGAGAAGACAGTTCTGTTACATTTTACCAATAATACAGTAGGAAATTTACCAGCACTCTCTTGTGAAAAGCTAATATTGGTGCTTGCTCAAGAAACAAGCCATGCCCCTGAATCACAAAGTTCATGAAAACAAATTCAGACCTTCGAACGCAAACAGTAAGAACAAAACATGCATTGAGCTATAAATTCTTTTAGTGATTTACCCCGCGAGAGAAAGAAGCTCCGGCAAAGAAAGAGCCTAGAAATTTCCCAGTTGCTGAGGTCTTCATGAACGAAAGGCATATTTATTAGTCGCTAAAAGTTGTCTCCCTGATTTAATATTTGCAAGGTTATCAGAGTTGTTCTACCTATCAGATCCAGCAATCTCTTGTTCTACCTAGCAAGCTTTTCCGGTTTTTTTAAATTTATTTTTAATATTAACACATTAAAAATAATTTAAAATTATATAAAAAATAACTTTAAATAAAATCTTTTAAAGTTTTTATATTGGACTGCGTTTCCAAACGCTGGTAAAGGTCCAAATTAATTGCGGGCCTGTGGGTCTACAAGCCAGGGTTGACTAAGACTAACTTTGATGAACCCAATCCACATCTGTAGAAAAATGGGTCGGGTTATTCTAGGATGTCTGAGTTCTGACAGCGGAAGAAAAACCTGAAACCACCCCGCTCTCTCATCTTCATAGAGGCTTCCCTTTAGCTTAGCTTTCTAGCACTAATCTCCGTCCTTCAAGGTAATCAACTAATCCTCCAAACTTTTTTGTACCATCTGTATTCCTTTTTTTTCTTTTCTTTTCAAAGCTTTGGTTTGCGAGTATGGTGATCTGGGTTTTCTATGTGATGATTGAAGAAAAGATGACGAGTTCGATTTAATAATCCATTCCATTCCATTCATCCCCTTGTCGACAAAAGTCCCCCCTTTTTTAGTTTTTGATATTTTTTTTCTTACTTTGTTGTATTGCAATTGGGTTCTCGTTTAAAGTTGATAATTTCTATGCAGGAAATATTTTTGACATGAAATAAAGGGAGTGACGATGGAGTGTGTGGTACAGGGAATTATAGAGACACAGGTATGTGTTCTTTGAGGATCCTTGTTAGTGTGTGTGTGTGCGCTAAAAAAAATCCAATGGTTCTTGTTCTGAAAATCTCCCGTGTGCTTATTCGGGTAATTTCGGTGAATGCTGAATTTTGTTTTGTAAAAGAGCAGCTGGTTTTGGTGTAAGCCTTATGCTCGCCTTTTGGTTATTGATGATTAAGGTTAGTCACTATAAGTAGTTTTAAACTTGATAAGAAGAGATCTATGTTAGTGAAATCTAGTGATGGAAGCAATCATTTTTCCCCGGATAATCGAAGCTGAATAAACTGAGCAATATTTCTCTTCTCGGATAATCCAACCGAGGAATCCGATCCTTCGCTATTCGTTTGTTTAAATTTATTTGCGTTTGATACCAATTGGTTATATGTTTGTGCTTCATCCATTTTTATTAGCAGGCTTCTTTAACTTTGCTTTGACTGGCTGTGGATTCTGTAATTTAGAGATACAACCATTGATAGTCTTCTGAAATGATTATTTTCAAATATTACAACCAGGATCTTTTTCATTTTTTTTTTTTAAATTTGTAATGAGTTTCTAATTATTACTCTTAGGGATAGCTGGTCATGTTTTTGGATATATGTTTGGACATTCACACCATGCATCAGTAGTTGCAACTTGTAAGTTGTGCTATTTAATATTAAGTAGAGATGTAGACTTAATAAGCATGAGATGGAAATGATGATTATTTCCCTAAATGTTCGTTATTGAATAAACTGAGTGATCTCTCTCTTCAGAGATTACTAGCCAGAAAGCTAATCCATTGTCGTACATCCATTTATTTTGTAAATGTTTATGTGTCTGTTTCTTACTGATAATTGTTTCATTAATGGCTTCATATTAATGCCTCTGCTATTTATAATTGGTACAAATATTTTTATTTTCTTTTCCAAGGTGATGTAGACTGTGAATGCTAGAGATGGAAGTAATGATTATCTCCCCAAATGATTAATGCTGAATGAATAAACTGTGTGATCTTTCTCTTTTCAGACAATACAAGCTATGAATCTGATCTAATTTTTCGCATCTAAGTTCATCAAGTGTCCATGCTTTTTTTTAAAAAAAAAAAGAAAACTGAGAAGATACTGTATTCTACATGTTAGATATGGAGATGGTTATTGTTTCCCCAAATGGTAGACGCTGAATAAACTAAGTGTCCATTCCTCTGTTTAACTCTGATCCATCATTTCACACCAATTTATATTTTTCATTCCTCTATTTGGCAAAATCTGTTTTCTGTATTTACAGTTGAAATCTGAGCATTACCATGTTACCTGTCTTCAGTGTTTTTACATTGGAGGTTTGGTAGATATTGAAGTCGATAAGTTTACATCAATTAAAATATATCAAGTTTCTCTTTTTGGTTTTCTAAATTTTATTTTTGTAGATTTACATTCTTACTTGAAAATTCAGCACTGTTAAGCTGTCTATTAAGCTTTTCCATTTAGATGGTTGTTACATATATTTGTTAAAGATTAGTTTTTTTTGTTATAAATAGAAGGCACACATGCATAACATTTGATTTATAATTTAAATATTTGAACCCGTTCTTTTATTTTTGATGTTGCAGCATGTAGAGGCCCTTGAGATTCTTCTTCAGGGTCTTTGTGGTGTTCATAAAGAACACCTACGGGTCCATGAATTATGCCTTAAAAGTGGTCCAAACCTTGGTAAGCTCACATTTTTTGCAGGGGTGGTGCTTACAAATTCTTTTGTGTTTGAGCAATGATGTCAAAACCTTTTCCCTCAACATCTATATCTCAAGTTTGCTATATTCATTTCTTTGTGTAGTTCAAATCATCTTTCTATAGTTAGTAGTTAGCTGAAAACTTATCAATAGAAGCTCTTCAACCCAGAAACAGAATTTATATCAAATACCAGGACTTGTATAGGATTTTGTTTTTAGTAGATATCTATGGAATCTTCCATTCTAACATGGAAATCTGTACTCCTTTTCTCAGGGCATGTGGGTTCAGAGGTTCGACTGTTGTGTGATCTTGAGCATCCTGAACCCTGGTAAGATAAGTGATTTTTTTTGGATGGTTGAGATTTTTAGTTTTTTTCACTATGCTTCGAGATGCATGTGTGCTTGTTTTCTGTGTTTATAGTCTCTTTTATGCCATAGGACGGTTAAACATGTTGGCGGTGCACTGAGGGGTTCTGGTGCCGAGCAACTCTCAGTTATGGTCAGGAATATGGTTGAAAGCAAAGCAAGCAAGAATGTGCTTAAATTGTTTTACGCGCTTGGCTACAAATTAGACCACGAATTGCTAAGAGTTGGATCCGCCTTCCATTTCAAAAGGGGTGCTCGGATAACTGTCACAGTGTCTTCTATTAATAAGATGCTAAAACTACATGCCATTGATGATACTGTACCAGTAACCCTTGGTATACAGGTGGTAGAAGTAACAGCTCCCGCAACGTCTGAAAATTATTCCGAAGTTGCTGCTGCAATGTCGTCTTTCTGTGAATATCTTGCACCGTAAGCTTAATAAACTCCTTACACTAACATTCTTCCTAGTTGGTGAAGACAGGAAGTTTCTTTTGAATTTTGTTGGCGATGAATTCTATTTCTTCTGAAACTTTTGGTGTTTATTTTGCAGGCTTCTGCACTTGTCAAAACCAGGTGTTTCAACAGGGGTTGTTCCCACTGCCGCCGCAGCTGCCGCATCACTTATGTCAGATGGTGGAGGCACAACCTTGTAGCAATGTTGTAGAGCTCCATGACTGAGCAAAAGGCATCTTTTGAACTGACGCAGCACAGACTTTCCACTCTCCATGGAAACAGATTCGTGCCCTTCGGTCCTGGACCCCTTTCTTTTCCTCTGTTGGAAAATTCTCTTGCAAAGTTGATGAAAAACTGAAGCAGCTGAGTTACAATAACATTAGGGGTACTGTATTTACTTGTGTTCATTTGCAGGATTATGAGTTTTGAGATGGTGTTTTTGTATATACAAGCTTTTTATCCGGATGGTGTTGGGGAAGTTTTTTATTTAATTGTGGCACTTAAAATAGATATTTGTAAGAAAGAAATCGAGTTTAAGTTCCGGAGAAACAAATATGCATTGTTTGGTATATATTTTTTTTTCATATATAAAAAGCATTAAATTAACTTCTTATAAAGCAAAAAAGCTATCTTTTCCACCTAAAATTGTTTATCTTTATTCATGTTTTATGAAAGAATTTTTTCAATTATAAACATTGTTTTTTAATAAAGAATTAAGCAAGGCCATGGGAATCTTCTAGACCAGGGTTAATAATTAATCATTCCTTACCTGTGCAATTATAAAATTGGATTCAATTAAAAACTTAGTTTTCAGTAAATTTCATGTTTGAAGATGATTTTTTTTAAAATCTAAATTTTAAAAAAATTGTCAAAGAAAAAACAATTCCAACAAAAAAATAATGATAAAATAACATTGAAGAAACTTAAAAGGATGCTGAAATTATATTAAAAAAAAATTCAAATCTAAAAATTATTTAAAATAAAATATTTAATAATTAAAAAAATAAAAATAAAATATAACAAATGAAAAATTGAAAAAGAATGAAACAAAACAAACAAACAAATAAATATTGAATAATAAATTAATTATCAACCTATTCAAGAATAATAATAAAAAACGCAATGCTAAAAAAAAATCAATAAAATTCGAGATTAGGAAACATGAGAAATAAAAAATGAAATCACTAATGGCTTGCAGTAAACAGAGGGGAAGAGAGGAGGAGGATCATCAAAAGCTCAGCCACACGAAAAAAAGACCGCCAATTTCACATCCCAAGAAAACGAACACCCTCCTCCACACACTACGACGCAGAGTCGGACCAGCGAGCCATTCACTCACCGCTCATGGCTTCTTCTCTGCTAATCCCTCACTTCAAAATCCTCTCTTTCTCTCAATCCCCTGCTCTCTTCCCTTTCCAACTCAAAACCACCACTAAAAAGCAACGACAGCATTACTCTCCTCCGTCTCGTCCCCTCAACATCGTATCTTCTTCTGCAGCTTCTGCCTCTCTTGAAGCTCTGATATTTGACTGCGATGGAGTTATTTTGGAATCTGAACACCTCCATCGCCAAGCTTATAATGACGCTTTCGCTCACTTCAATGTTATCTGCTCCTCTTCTCTCCCTCTCAATTGGTCTCCCGATTTCTATGATGTGCTCCAGAACCGTATCGGTGGCGGCAAACCTAAGATGCGATGGTAATCTTCTCTTTATTTTTTCATTATTATTATTGCTACCAAATTTAACAAAATAAATAAATAAATAATTTGATTTTGATGATTAGGTATTTTAAGGAGCATGGATGGCCGTCTTCCACCCTATTTGAGAAGCCGCCGGAGGATGATGAGAGCCGTGCTAAGCTAATTGATACTCTTCAGGTCTTTTATTTAACGCTTAGATTCCTTTGTTTTAAGTTTCTCTTATTGAACTTTGTAAACGATACAGGATTGGAAAACTGAAAGGTACAAAGAAATAATCAAATCTGGAACTGTAAGGAGCCATTTCTTCTTCTTATTATTTTTTTTGTTGCTGGGATGATGATGATGATGTTATGGACTGTATTATCCTTTTCATCAGGTGGAGCCTAGACCTGGGGTTTTGAGGTTGATGGATGAGGCCAAGGCTGCTGTAAGTTAACTTTTTCTCCATTTTGAGAAATGTAATATCTTGTCATGCTACATGCCTTTTTCTATCAAATTTCATTGAGTTAACTCATTCTATATGTTTCTCTTCACTTGTAACGAAAATGGGTTCTGATAAGAACATCTCGGTTGTGTTTTGTGAGCTATAGTTTGTTCTATTTGTTTTTCTTCTATGCTTTATCTTTTTTTCTATCATGATCTTACTGGTTTTAAAGAATTTTATATGTTCCTTGGTGTTGTATGCTGTGATTGAGCTCTTTAACTACTTTCTTTTTTAGGGAAAAAAGCTTGCTGTTTGCTCTGCAGCAACTAAAAGTTCAGTTATACTCTGTCTTGAGAACCTTATAGGAATGGTAGGTCCTCTACTATTGTCCACCACCATACAATTAAAAGGTGTCCTTGTGTTTTATACTTCAACCACTTCTATTCATTCATTTCTTGTTTCTTCCTTGTTATAGGAGCGGTTTCAAGGCCTTGATTGCTTTCTTGCAGGTACGTCAACAATTGACAACTTGAAAATTTGGCATGTCCTTAGCCATAGGATATGCAAGATTTATTGAACATTAGATGGTATCATTTTGGTTTAACTTACTGTTATTTCTTGCAAGTTATTATCTATTTATTGTGTTTGGAAACTTTTGGTGAAATTAAACTCTTCACTTCTTTATGAGATACCTTATGGTGAATTGGTGCGTGAGGGATATTTATGAGAAACCTTAT
The DNA here is from genome assembly GCA_032356905.1 of Salix exigua. Classification (NCBI taxonomy): domain Eukaryota; kingdom Viridiplantae; phylum Streptophyta; class Magnoliopsida; order Malpighiales; family Salicaceae; genus Salix; species Salix exigua. Next base: position 1,573,135 of record CM063594.1, on the reverse strand, counting down.
GGTGAATTGGTGCATGAGGGAAATTTATTAAAAAAGTCAAATTTTTAGGCTGTTTCTGTTTTTTCAAGTGTTTATCACTTTCATTTTCTGATCATTTTTTTATGATTCTTATAGTGCTCTTTTTTTATTACATGCAGGTGATGATGTTAAGGAAAAGAAGCCAGATCCATCAATTTATGTGACAGCTTCCAAGGTAGTTAACATGACATGAATCATATATCATGCGTACTGAGCAATTTAGCTTATCTATGTAGCCATGTCGTCTTTTAATCTGCTTGGACTCTAGCAGGATCTATTCTGAAACTTTATTCCTCGCAGAGGCTTGGTGTGTTGGAGAGGGATTGTTTGGTAGTGGAGGATAGTGTCATTGGTCTACAGGTAGATATCTAAACTCTAATATTTTATTGACTTCAAACCAAGATATTTTGATTTGAGTCAAAGATAGGTATACATTTTCTTTTTCTTTGGTGGAAAATCGTATTGATTCACAAAAATAATTCAATATTGCTGAATTAGTCAAGCAAATGATAGACTGCTTTATCACTAGTTTATGCATATGACATTCTGTTCGACCATTGCTCATTTGAAGCTTAAATAAATACGTTAGCATGCAATACTCCTGTTGAAAGAAAAAAACAAGAAAATTAAATATAGAAAAATCAAACACTAAAAAGAAACTAAAATTTGCATGTTCAGGCGGCAACAAGAGCTGGAATGTCATGTGTTATCACACACACTCCTTCAACAGTTGATCAGGTTAGTTATTTCCCTCCTCTGTGGCTGTCCCGAAAAGGAAACAGAGAAATACTGTCACGTACCAATTGATAATTAACATGTCATCTTCTCGTTCATCTCAGGATTTTAAAGATGCTATAGCAATTTACCCTGATTTGAGTAATGTGAGGTATGCTGGGTATTTAATTGTTATTGCATACAGTGGACCTCTATGCACTTTTCTTCTCGTTGATATTGAATCCTGTATTTGGTTCTCATCAACCATGCAGATTAAAAGACTTGGAGTTGTTGCTTCAAAATGTTATTGCTGCCGGCTAAGATTATCAGCAGTTTGCCTGATTGAAATATTCAGAACGTGTAGAGTTTATACAAAGCACCAGCGGTATGCCGCAAATCATTATTCAAAATTCTGGTATCAACCATTGTATTGTGTTTTTGTTCAAATCATCCCTTTGATCTATTTCAAACCTAAAACAGTCTATTGCAGGAAAAAAAAATCATAACATCGATAAATAGTAGAGTATTTAGTAAAATTATTCATTCACATCAATTGTAAAGATGAGAGGAAATTTGATCACAAGATGTAATAAAGGTCATACTTTTGTCACTTCTCTTCTTTTCTCTCGCATTCACAGCTACTCAAGAACTATATTGCTTGGGAGAGTGATCAATGTTTCTCTCTAAACATTCTCTAGTAGCCAGTGACTATTTACAGCATGAAATACTAAGCTAATTACATTGTGACACATCAACCATAACAGTAGATCATAGTCTGATGATTCCTGTTCATTGACTGGAATGCAATTCATGTCGAATCTCACACAAATCTGGGTTTAACATGAGATCAGAGATGACGCAAGTCATGGGAGAGCGATCAATGTTTCGCAGCTCCAGTAGCTCTCCAAGTGGATCCAAGTGACATTTCTGACAGAATCACTCAGGCTCCAAATTATCTTGGTAAGCATCATCGGTCGGACAGGGGCAATCCATCAGGTATGGATTCGAACCTGAAATCCAGCAAGCCCTTACAAAACTCTGGCCCATTAGACTGGACTAAGCGTCTATGATTGAATTCAGTGTTGACAAAAGTTAAGTGGAAACACCTTTTGAGTGCAAAAGTTTGGATAATTGCATCAAGCCTGTGCCGGTTAGGGAAGCAGGACTGCTTGGGGTTTGTTGCTGAGAGAACCCATGCTTATAAACCCAGCAAATCGATGGAAATAATTGAAAATAATATTTTAGATTTTTTCACTTTCCACTATAGTTTTTCCTGGTAGCAGGTGCTCCACCATAGAAGCAGGTGCTAGCTTCTGTAAAATATACAAAGTCATGAGTTAGAGCGAGACTGGTAAGGAAACCGTGTTTTTTTATTTGACCATTAGACTTATCCTCGAGCTCTAAGAGAAGTTAGAAAAAAATGAAATACAAAACCTCAGTCTTTTGGGCAGAAACTTTCCAGAATGAATCAATCAATCAATCATCATTCTAAGATGAACATGGGGTGTATATTCCATGCAGTCTGAGGCTTTCTACAACAAGTTACCATTATTGACCTCAACCCCTGAGTTTAAAACAAGACACAGAAGCATGAAAAATAACATGCCATGTGAAAGCAAGGCGATGAACCTTACTGATTGATCTGCTACCATTGAAATAATTAGTGGAATTTCTCTCTACTCCAAACCATAGAGTCTGTGGAAACCTCAGTATCTGGCTATTTCACTCAAGGTTGTCAATGATGAGGTGGATTTTTCGTATTTTAAATGGAATTGAATGTTTTGGTTTTAAAGTGTTTGTGTGTCATTTTAGAGTTATACTGTTTATGTATATATATAATTAAATATATTATTTAAAAAATAATTCAAATTAAAAAAAAATTATTTAGAATTGTGCAATTTAATCTAAAAAAACACAATAAAATGATTTTTCTGAACAAAATTTTGAACATATATAATATTACAAGAATATCACCATCAATCTCGTAAGGTCATTACATTCTCTGATTGCTCTGAAATTTTAACATAATATACATAAATATATCAAGAAACTCATAAATTTCATTTATCTTAATCTAACAGTCAGATTAACAGATATGATTGATATTGTAAAATTATTCAGTATTTAAAAAAACATTATTCTACCAACACAGAAAACCATGATTAAACGTTCGTATGGGACAATTGAGCAAATGACAGAAGAGACATATCAGCTTTATCCACAGATTCTTTGTTATATCGGTTGTGGACTTGGCTTTTTCCATCATGGACAGTTCAATAACAAGACGAAATGAATCCTGAGGTAGTTTTTGACCTCACAAATACAAAAGGTTACGCTGTTGCACGCATTTTAGCCACTTCTCAAAGAATATAATTACTAAGCAAGTAAACTACATGTTCAAAAACAAAACGAGAGAATAAAATTGAAGCAGTAAGGCTCCAATTTTTCATCTGCTCCTTCGTTTGAAGATACAAATTATATCTACCACTACAAACAATCGTTTACCCCTTCCGAAGTTCATATAATGAACTGCTCAACTCCCTTTTAAAACATCTACCATGGTTCTGAAAATTTTACACCAACAAGGAGGAGAAGCAGGTTTGACGGGGCCAGCAAAATATTGTAAACGGAACGCAGTGCCTTGGCAACTATCTTCTACTGGTTGCTGCTTTGCCCTTGCTTAGATCTGCAAGCTCCTCGATAAGCTCTCTCTCTTCACTGCTCAATCTTTTTGGAATTTCAACTTGTACGCGAACCAGCTGATCACCTCTCATGTTGCTTTTGTTTAGCACAGGGACTCCTTTCTTGGCCATTACAAGAGTGGTGTTTGGCTGAGTTCCAGCTGGGATCTTTAAATCTACCATGCCGTCCACTGTCGGCACCTTAATTGTGGTGCCCAAAATGGCATCTATGTATGACACCTTGCACGTGTACAAGATGTTGGTGTCATCGCGTTTTAGCACAGGGTCTGTCCGGACTTCAATAATAACAAAGAGGTCACCAGGAGACCCACCTCTCCTTCCAGCATTACCTTCGGATCGGACCCTCAAACGGCTACCAGAGTCCACACCAGCCGGAACTTTCAGACTAATACGTTTTGTCCTCCTTACCCGTCCATCCCCAGAACAAGTGTTGCAAGGGCTAAATGTTTCCCCGCTCCCGCCACATGAAGAGCATGTCATTACCTGCTGGAAAACACCTAAAGGAGTCCTCGCTGATGTAACAACCTGGCCTTGCCCACCACATGTACTACATTTAGATGGCTTCGTCCCAGGCTTGGCACCTGAACCATCACAAGTTCCACAGCTCTCTAGTCGGGTTATCTCAATTTCTTTTTCAACCCCAAAAACTGCTTCCTTAAAAGTTAAAACAAGATTGTAATATTCATCCTGGCCATCAACTGCTCTATTCCGGGAAGCTCTGCCTCCCATGCCTCCCATGCCACCCATGCCCTCAAATAGTGACTCAAACAAATCGAAAGGATTGCTGAAATCCTGGTATGAGAAAGTAGAGGGTGAGGCAAATATATGGATAGGTTCTAAACTTTAAAACAAATGATTTTTTCATCATTGACATTAGCATCTTACCCCCATGCCCATACCAGCACCTTTAAGTCCAGCCTCTCCATACCTGTCATATAAAGATCGCTTCTCATCATCTGATAGTACCTGCAAGTCAAATTTATGCTCAGATCAATCACTACAGACCATGGAATACAAAATCATCACTCAAATCATAGGCATTAAAACTGAGCTTTTACCTCATATGCATTGCTAATTTCCTTAAACTTCTGTTCTGCATCAGGTTCTCTGCAGTTCAAAAATGCAATATTATCAAACAGGTCTGGGAATTACATTTGTTCAGGTTGAGATGACAGTTAGAATAAATAGTTGCAAGACCCCAAAATTGGGTGCTTTTGCACTAAATAAGGATGGAACAAAACACTATAATGCATCTATTCTTTGCTAACAACATAGAAACAGGATCATAGACAGTAAAGATCCTCTATTCAGAGATTTTAGAATGTTAAGAGTTTGAAATTAACTTCCATCTTTGATATTAAAATCCTCTAAGCAGGATTAATAGGAAATTGGAATTTGGAGCCATCCGTCCTTCCAAGTTCTAGAGCATAATCAATATGAAACACCTATCCCCAAAATTCATCCAATGTCATACAAATTCTAGATCCATAAACATTGAGAATTGTTCATATTGACTTCATCGTACAAGGAGAGAACTTAAAAGGCAGCATGAAATAGGAAAAAGAGAGAGCTGCTGCCTTGAAATGGTACTCAAGGTTCAAATGGGTAAGAGGCTTTCCATATTAGTAGCCTACAAAATATAGCTGTCAAACTGAATGCTGGTTTTACAAATGATGGAAGGAGGATATAAATAAAAGCCACTGTTTTAAGTTGAAAATAAATCATTTGTTCCCTTCATTTCTCAGTATTGAAGGAAACTGAAAACTTGAAGCTATAGCTCCCTTCATGCTGGTGGGGATGCTCGACTTTGCACTGGAGCACAAATGATTTCTCCAGTTTTCAAATGTGTTTGAGCCGATTCTAAAACGTGGCTTCAGCAGTAAGACACTTGTACACATTAAAATTACTGTATAGACAATCCTTAAAATCCATTAACAATTAGATTCCAAATTGCCACCATCATTTAAATAACCAATTTAAATAATAGCAGACCCATGCAGTCCTTGACTTGGTCCTATGATACCAATGCAAGGTTCTTCTCCTGATCAAGTGGCATGCATGACCCATCAATCGAGCACATCTTAACTCACACATCCTAGGAAGTCTGTCCATGCCTTCTCTAAAGGCTTGCCCATATGAGACAGTCTCTAAAAGAAGGAAAAGGCAAGCACCCAAATCTAGTCCAAAAGCTTAGCAAGCAGAACATATGGTACATATGGTTCCCATAAACAAAGTCACAAGATAAAGAAAACAAGGTGATTGAGCTGGAGGGGGAAGTCATGCTCAAATAAAAGAGAAACTTACTTGTTCACATCTGGATGGTAACTCCTAGCAAGCTTTCGATAAGCTGCAAAGCATCGGGATTTGAAAGAAAAAAAGTCAGAACTTTTTTAATAGAAGATAAATATAGCATGCCAAACATTAATAGCTGTAAACAGTTTGATTTGGGGCGAGTAGACGATTTTATTCTTGAAACAACTTGGATCACATAGAATATTGCTCTTTCAAGACAGCACAGTAACCTTATCAATTTATGTAGATAAAATCAGCCTTTGCAGAAATTCCACAAGTAAATGGTCCTGCTCAAGAAGATAATTAATTTGTGAAGAAGCTTTAGATCAAAATCAGTCCATTACAGTTCTTGATTTCATTACTTCATACAGATTATTTGTTTTAGGATAACAAACATCTAAGATTCAACCTATTCAGTTACACATGATGGTATATAGCAGTTCCACAAATCATGACAGAAAAGCATTATAGCATACCAACTCCTATTAAGATAACAATATTATCCACCAGACACAATTCACAGTGGTGCACCAAAACACAACTGCAAACTTATTTCATAGGCACCATGGACAGGACAGTGCTTTTAATTGTTCTCCGCATAAGGGCTTTGAGGAAAAGAAAATGAAACATGTAAAGTAGAAATTAGAGTACCAAAGATAGCTAAAGATTTGTTCCTCTAGTGAACAGCTAGGCAATTAAGATTATAAAGTCATTACACTTGTACACAAAACCCTCTAAAAAGCACAAGAAACCATCATAAATGACAATGAAAACTCAGTAAAATTCAAGCTTGAAGAGCAAATATGTGTATGATTGCATTACTATGACATAAATTTGAAACTGGATGCTTGCAGCATAATCTTTTTTCTTAATGTTGAGCCTTTTTTATCTTTGTTTAGATTAACATATCAATTTCAGAAATGAAGAGTATTTTGGTAGTTCAAATTTATAGGACATAGACTATAGTACTGATGCATAAATTATGTAAGGATTGCATCACCAGGACCTAATATGTGATTGCTCATATTTTCAGGCTTATATCCCTAAACGCTGTCTTTGTTTCTCAACTATTTCTTGCCAATTTCAACATTGTTCTTTACAATAATTCTGGCCATCCTGCAATTGGCTTGCAGTGCATAGAAACAAGTATTTACGATTGTTGAAGCATGCTTATAACCTACAGGGAAAAAAAAAGATTACTCGTGAAGATCCAATATCCATTGAAAAGCCTAGCTACTGATTTTACTTTCTTGCCCCAGTTATGGCTGCACTAATTTAGACAATTTATCTACAGTCAACATGCACAGATGATAAGCTCAGTGCATGGTGCAGTGCATCTTGCCTTATCACAACCTCCCACTGTATTCTTTCTAGAAAGTAAACCACCTGATAACCCCTTTTGGAACAACCACAATTGATCTAGCCCCAGTTGCCTTATCAGAACCTCCCACTATATTCTTTCTAAAAAGTAAACCACCTACTAACCCCTATTGGAACAACCACCACTCATCTAGCTCCAGCCACTGTACAAAAATTCCTGTACCCAAGTTCTCAATTTGCAACAACAAATCAGTCGCAAGAGCTAGATCTTTTCACACAAATTTGAAGACCTAAATTCCTTCATCCACCTAAAAGATTCATAAAATCAGCGTACATCATGTGATCCATAGGTAAAATGGTAGAAAATTCTACAAAATTTATGGGGCTACGGTATTCTCCCTATTAGATTAGCACTTATACACACACTAAATACCATACCAACATTACTACAACAACAGCAATTCTGTCAAATGCCAAATAGAGAGGAAGGAATTTATCCTCTATCGTGCATCAATGGGCACAACAATTAGGATGTTGTACAGACAAACAAGCATATTACTCAAGAACATAATGAGACAAGTAAAGAGTTAAAAATTGTATGGAAGAGGCAATATCAATAAAAGTTCTGAAGATGGGGCAACCAAAATATTATCAAAATTGCTTGCCACTTCAAACCTTTTCTGTGCCATTAGGCCTTCTACACAAAAAAAATGACATTGCCAGAATGAGATTAGGCTTCAATTAACAGAGGATAGTAGGTAACCAAGTACATACCACTTTTAATTTCAGATTTACTCGAATTCTTTGACACCCCAAGTACAGAATAGAAATCCTGCAAATGAGAAATGTTACAAGTTCTAAGTCAAACAAACATTTAAAACCAAATAATCAAATAACGAGACAGTCAATACTGCCTCCATTGTCATCAATGAGAAAAGATTACACTATATTTTACACTCACACTATCCGCTCTGACTACAAACTGTGCTCCCCTACGGCCATTTGAAGTTTGAGAAGTTCCTGTGTAAGATAACACAGGGAAGGAATCCCGTGAAAATAAGCTTGAGCTTGGTGCCGCCAAGTAGCTCATCTTGTTGTTATTACTGCATGGTGATTTAAAATACAGTCAATTATCTATCTATCTATCTATCTATCTATACATTTTAATTATGGGAAGAGTTTTTTTTAGCACATGATCGAATCAAAAGGCAGCACTGCAAAATGCTAACAAATTATAAGGGAACACGTCACACAAAAATTATGGTAGCAATAATAATAAATCGCTGAGATACAATGTTATAGCCAAAAATATCAATCGAACTCTTCAACAGCCACATCGCTAATTTTAAAAGAAACTAATCAAGGATAAAAAAAAACTTGATACAGCTTTCAGTTACATGGTTCACAACAAGTAGAAAAGCAACTGATGCTTGGACCCATACCAAGTGAAAGAGCATCTAATTTCATCTTTAGATAAATCAAATGTTAACCTCCAGTGTCCTCGGGGAGCACCAAACTTAACTGTGTCAAATTGTCCAGTTGGCATGAGAGCCATCCCTGATAAATTCACTTTATTTGGACATGAATTTTGTTTGCATTTGTGGAAGACTTATGGGTGTAAAGGACCATTCATGATCGTAGATTATCAGGACTCCTCGAGTACCCTCAAATTAAGAAGAGAGCTAAAAACTTCATCTCATTATCTTATCAGTCCAAAAAGGTAAGAATTTCACAACAGAGCATGACAGCAGAATTTGCTGTCTACAATCAAGAACCTGCTATGGCGCTTGCTATTATGACTGACCACTACTAAACTACAACACTTAGCATGATTGCTTCCAGTAACATGCATGTATCTCTATAAAACAAGGTGTTTTCTCATTGATTCAAGAGTCAACTTGACCTAGTGTTTTGTGTGTGTGAGTAAGCATGGCTAGTGCCAAGCAGTAAATAACAAGTTGCAGTGGCCTGAATGGGCCAACAAACATATATAAAGAAAAGAAAAACTGATGTGGTGAGAGAGGGAGAGAGAGAGATAAAATAGATATGCTCACCCATATTGAGCTGTCAACATCCTATTTGGCATGTAGGATCTTATCATAAACTGAGGACGAATACCCCATTGAGCAATTGATGTACTTCCACAAGGTATGATGGCCATCTAAATAGATTTCAGCAACAGAAAAGACCTTAAGTTCTATTTTAAGCCCAATGCCCCTATTCAAGCTGAAAAAATTATAAGATTTTTAGTTTAGCATATACAATATAATCCATAGAATATTAATTGTACCATTTACCTCCAAATCTACACATTAAATATTTGTTACAAAAGGCTTTTGCTCATATTTTTCCAAAGAACACAAATAGCCAATTAACATATATAAGGCAAAGGCAGTCATTTGCAGAGGTACTAGGAAAAAACACATAATCACAAACCCATTGCTGGAAGTGAAACCGACACCAAGTCATGGATTTCCATGTCATCAGCATAGAACTTTACAGAGAACCTATTGACCAATGCTTGAATAAATTTTTTTAATGGAAACCACTAAGACTCACTAGAAAATCACCAGAGAAGATCCACCAACAACAGCAAAAGTTTCACACAACTTGAGGTTGACGCTCCTGCTAAAACTTTAATGTTTAGACAGTTCCATCACAAGCCCACATAAGGGAATGCCATACAATTTCACTAGCAATACAAGACTTCAAGACGATGGCCAGTTAGCAAAAGAAAAGATAGCTTTATTTAACACAATTGTTTATGGGGCTCTATTCTATACCTAAAAGTAACTTCTTTTGTGGTTGCCAACATTTGGAAGAGCTTCTCTTTACTTCTGAAAACCAAGAATGCAACTTGTATCTTTCAAATACAGTTAAGACATTCAAAATGTCAGCCAAACAGCACGAAATCACTTATATAACTAGGATTTCAATCCCAACAATAAACTATCATCCCAAAATTGGAGACCAAAAAAGAAGCAATTTGCAACTGGTATTCATGTAAAATAACAATGTTTCCAGTGACCCAATAAGAAAGATGGCCTTATTCAATAGCAAAAAAACACCAAGACGAGAAAACATAACCATGAAAATATCAATTTTATATTTCTGATAATATATTGAAAGTACTGCAAAATTAAGGCCGTAAAGGAGAAAGCAAAGTAACCTATATAAAAGGAACCTGCTTCGTGAATTCTTCTTCTTCTCCTCAATTCAAAGTGCAAGAGGCATGCCTGCAAGTTGCCTCTTCCGCAGAGAGAGAGAGGGGAAGAGATAGCTGGTGTTGGTGGTGGCAGGCAAGAGTAGAAGGAAACGAGTGGAAGGTGGATGAGGCTAGAAGTTTCTTATTAGGTGATTCTGCCTCACAGTTGTCTATTTGTAACCTACTTATCTGCCGTTCGATATTGTTCGTTTCATCTTATGCCTTCGATTCTTTTCCGTAATGTTGTCTAAGTTTATTTTATTTTATTTGTCCTGTTTTGTTCTCTTCCAAAATAATAATACCTAGCGCGGCGAGTCTAATTTT